>JBBPCY010000002.1:12401265-12437129 GCA_037974405.1 Brachyalestes nurse | reverse complement strand
TTTGGATACAGGACACGGGCAGAGTGTAGTTTAGATTACATTCTGCCCGTGTCCTTTCTCCAAATTCACGTTATTTTAAATGTATTATTTTTGCACTTTATTTTCTACACTTTTATTGTACTTTAAACACATCAAGCTGTAAGCTAATGATGGTTATATAAAAGACGCAGCATGTTGGTGCTATAAGCTGTACGTTTTATGCCCAATGTAGGCATGATCTGATTAGTCAACTAATCGCAAAAATAATCTGTGACTAGTCGACTATCAAAGTAATCGCATATATACACACACACATATATATAATGTGTATATATAGGCCTGTATCATCACTTTCCTGGAAGACACACACGTGCACATTCCGATTAACATTACAGCAAGGGCAGTAAAACAAACACACACATCACACATGCATGCATGCACATGCGCAAACATGCATGCACACACAGCTAACATCACGCAGTCAATGAACAGAGATGGACAGCAGTTCAAAAGGGACGAGGGTTCATTGAATAGTACGCCTGTGGACTGACTATTGGATTTCACTGTCACTGTATCTTATCTGCCACAGCGCACAGCTCTAAAGCACAACTGTTACTGAAGCCAGGTTCTGTAGAGCTGGAGCCCACACATGATAAGAAGGGCATCGGTTTCATCTCCAGCTAACGCTTCTTCCTCCTTTAGACTCTTCTTCACGCTTTTGTTGTACTGCCATTTAATTACAGGCATTTTATCTACTCTCTTTCCTCTAGTTATCTACCAGTGCTTTTCCTCTTTGTCTCCCTCTCAGTACTAAAATGTCAGTACTTGTAAAATGTGTGAACACACCACAGCACACAGTGTGAACAGCACGAAATTCTTATCTGCATTTAACCCACTCACTCAGGTGAAGCAGCAGGCAGCCAGGAATACAGCAGTGTGTGAGGACGTTACCTTGCTTAAGGTATCTGAGCGGTGCCACTAGCAGTCCTGGATTCAAACCCACAACCTTCTCATCGCAGGGGCAACTCCGTAACCATGAGGCCACAAATAAGCCAGCTGATTTCATAGTAAACCACTTTTATATGCCAAGCGTATTACAGCTAGAGATCAGCCAGAGAGGAACAGACTGGAACACGTGCACCACAACAGCTACCCACGCTCACGCGACTTCACAACTTCCGAGCCTGCAGTGTTACTACAGTGGAAAAGAATGCAAGAGCCAGACCACAGTGATCAGACAGTAGTGGACCCACACAGTATCATAACGTTCACAGTGGAAGAACAGAGCCTCCTTCAGATGAGCACCCAGTCCCACAGCCATCAATCTGCATTTCAGCACCACTGTAGTAGCGATGATGTCATCCATCTGTAACGCAGTAGTGTTCACATCACCTCCCAGGGGAGCCTGCACGAAGCCAGACACAGTTCACAGAGCTCCTCAACAGCAACCATGCACAGTGGAGGGGGCAGATTACAACACTCCTGCTCAAAATAACAACAGGCTGCAGCACAGGCTGCTAAAATGGTGCGCCTCTCTACAATGCTGAGTCAAACCTCCCACAATTCCACACACAAACAGAGCCACCCTGTCCAAGGACGATTGCAAACGTGGGGGTCGCCAACTCAAAAACACTGTTTCACTTGATCCAGTTGTCTAGTTCATAACCATTTCTGCAGTTATTGCATACTGCTGTGCTTGGATCAGTTTGTTTCTCTCCTCAGTGGTGCAGAATTTAGGCCTACACTGCATGTTTGTCAACATTTACTCTAAAAGGACGTGTCAAACAGTAAGATCAATATAAGCAGAGAAGCCATGCTGGTTTGTAGCTCGAAGTGGATGCTGTCTAGAACATTTGCCGAAAGATCTCTCCTAATCATGAGTAGCAGTGCCTGAACTTTCTCTGACAACTTTTCCAGTTTGTGACTGATGTCAGCTTAATTATTTTATGTGCCAACAATTTTAGCAGCTGGACACTTTCATTTTTAGTTCAGACTCTACAACAAACAAGTCAAGCTTCTTTTTTTTTATCAATGCTAGTTTTAAAAACGCTTTGAAAACACCATGTTTTTAGAACCAAGCAACAGCGACACGGCTGGCTCCACAACAGTAACTTTAGCAGATACGTGACCCAGCTAGCCACCAGCTAACCTGGGGAAAGTTAGCCCAGATAACTTGTTAGCTCTCCGGAGAGAGTGGGGGTTTCGTGCACGGAAGAAAAGAAAGCCTGCTGGTCTAAAAGGCATTTTTTTCAATCAACAAACAACAATTATGAAGGGTAGTCAGTTCAGTTTTGGTTTCGAAAAGGGCTCCGCAGCTAACGTTAGCATAGCTAACAAGATGGCATCCCAACTAGCAACCAGCACTCACATCTTCCACTCGCATGTCAATAATCTTCTCCACTTCGTATACGTCCTCCTCCTCATCCTGCTCGCTGTCTCCAGGCTCGGCTCTCTCGGCCACAGATTCCATCTCGGTGTGGTGCAACGTCTTCTCTTCTAACTTAGGTTGATTTCTCGCATTGCAGGAAGGGCCTGTCTATGTAGAGCTGGTCCTGTTCTGCAGAGCTCTGCTCTGCTCTGCTCGGGCTGAGGTGGAGGAGCCCTGGGCGGGTCAGAGTGGGAGGAGAAACGTGTTAGAGCCTCTCCAGCTCAATGATTACAGAGGGACGACCCCAACGCAGCCCCTCTCGAAAGCTCAGTAAGGAAAAATAGGTATTAAAATACGTGTTTATGAACCCACAAACGCTTATAAAAAATCTCCTTTCCCCATTTGTTACCATACTATGGACAAAAGTATTGGGACACACCTGTTTTTTCTCTTTTTTTGAGGTGGGGGTGCGGCAAAGTTAATGCAGCATAACAAGAGATTTTGGAAAATGCCGTGCTGAACAACTTGTGGACAGTTTAGAAAAGGCCCATTTCTGTTACAGCATGACTGTCCACAAAGTCCACAAAGCAAGCGCCATAAAGACATGGATGACCTATGGGTGGAAGAACTCATCCAACCATGTCTCAACCAGAGCCCTGACCTCAACCTCATCCAACAACTCTGGGATGAACTGGAATGGAGATTTGCGAGCCAGGCCAGTGCCTGACCTCATTAATGCTCTACAGAATGAACGGGCACAAATTTTCCACAGAAACTTCAAAATGTTGGGGAAAGCCTTCCATAAAGAGTAGAAGCTGTTAAAACTACGAATGGGAAACAACTCCATATTAAAGTCTATGCATTTAAATGCAATGTCGTGAATACAAGTCCCTGTAGGTGTAATGGTCAGGTGTCCCAATTCATTTGTCTATATAGTGTATATTTTACATGCCTACATGTTCTCAGGCAGTTCATGGTGCTGTAGGTAGGTACAATTGATGCAGGTTGTTTTTCTGCTGTATTTATTTATTACATAAAAATTCTGCAAATATTCAGAATGTAATGATTTTTCCTTGTATTTTCAACAAATCATTCTGGACTACTATCAAAGTCTTTACAGGTTACAATCAACAACACTGTCCATGTTTATACATGAGATATTAGTGCTCATTAATATCGTGAACTGTGCTCTAATGAGGTCTGCAGATCAAGTTGCCCACCTGACTTTTTAGGGTAAACAAAAACTGGCGCCAATGTAAGTTCCAGTATTGAAACGACCCATTAAATTTTGGTGTGTACAGTTTTGTCTATTACCACCATTGACACAACTGTAAGTCTAAAAAAACAAAAAGGAAGGCTGAATTACTTGTTTCTTTTTAAATCTGGCAATAGTGACACACTTTCTTGAGAAGTCTTGCTTAGACTGCACATGGTGCGTTATGCTGACTATGTAAACAGCAGCACCACTGCATGCACAATAAAAATGATGAAACAGACAGAGTTGCACAAAAACTTTTATAAAATATCATTAAAGCACACATTGTCCACATTTACAGTGCTTTTAACAGAAATTATAAACGCACTGGTAAAAAGTTACAAAAATACGACAACTTAAAAGAGTGTCCTGTTCACATCTGTGTCATGTTTAGAGAGCTATTGTAATAAAACACTTCACTATTTTAAAGTATCAGTCCATAAAGAATATGAATGATATGAAGTATAAAAAGGAAGAACGATTTATTCATCTCATATAAAACAAATGTGGCACATTTGGCAAAATAACTGTTGTACAAAAGTACTACTGAGTGAAATCCTTACAGGCATCCTTGCTTTCTTAATGCTTTCTCAGCCTAAACACAGAGGACAAATATCTGCTTTAACTGTGGGTTAGAACATGTGGAAGAGCTTGATACATGAAAAGATTTCCAAATCCCTTTTATGAGGAGAATGAGCAAAGCCAGCAGCTCTCATACAAATCCACCAAAGTCTCCCAAAATCTTTTGGCATAGTGTTTCCCAGCTTCGTTCCTCCACTCCACCTGCTCTACAGTTTTATGTTTTTTTTTTTTGGTTTTTCTGAGTCCCAGTCAGAACATATTTCTTGAGCTAAAGTTGCAGGAGCAGGTAAAACTTCCAGGAGTGGAGTGGGGAAACATTGCTCTTTGATACTGTGTGAACATGTGACTTTTGTTCAAATAAGCAACAGTACAGACAATATAACTGAATGAATAGACAACTGAACTGACTCTGTAGTTCCCACTGGCAGATGAATGTGACGGCTGAGCAATGTCCGAGTTGCAGCATGTAGAACAGCAGAATCCTGAAATACCATGTCAAGGCAGTGCCCGGGGGTGAAGGCTAAGACAAATTGGCACTGATCCGTATCCACTGCAGTCCCTGTCTGGTGTACTGGACTATATGGGCCATGCTGCTGTGCAGAGTCAATGGTCCAGTCAGTGTGTTCAAGTAGTTAAAGAACTCTGGTCAGAGAGAGAGACAAGAGATTTATGAGTATATGAAGTGCTTCTTTGTAATAATACTTTTATCTTTACATTATGATACAAATATAGCTACACTAACAAAATTACACTATTTTCAAGCAATTTCTGTTCTGTGATCGAAGATGGTACACAAGGTAAGAAGCCAAAAAGCAGTTAAATACATAAAGTCATTACACAATGCCCCAACATCATTCAAAATACACTGAAATTATAATGTTCAGTACACATAATATTCACAAAACTAACGAAGCATTGTGAAGGGGTCAAACATTATATCACAGGGTGAATAAACCATGCATTTCTAGAACTGTGGGAACAGGGAAATATTCTAGAATACCTAGTGGGGGAGAACATTCTAGATGAGTGTGAAAATGGGAAAACATTCTAGAAGAGTGTGAACAGGGAAAACATTCTTTCTAGAACACCTAGCAGGGAAGAACATTCTGTAAAAGTATGAATGTAGGAAGAGCATTCTAGAACAGAATTAAAGGCAGTGAACATTTAATTGTGAAATGGTAAAACGTAGGTGGACAATCTAGACCAGTGAATGGGTAAAATACTACAGAACAAAGTTGAACGTGAATTTTCTGAAACAGTGAGAACGGAAGAGAAATTGTTGTGGAGAAGAGCATTCTAAAGACTCACACAAAAGACTCATACCAGTCACACACAAAATGGCCCAGCAACCCAGTGAGTTTTGTCTTTGTTGTGGAACATCTGACCTTTACAGAGAGCAGACCCTGACTCCTGCTGCTTGACTCACCTTTGTTTTCTTTGGCCAAGGTGTCAGCCACCTCCCAGTACTCATAACTGTAAAGCACACTGTTGGTGATGTTGAGGTGGTTTGCTGCCATCTGGTGGATACGGTGGGGAATGTTAATAAAAGGAGAGGCGAGAGAGCTGCCAGACTGGGACCCCATTAAAACAACAGGGGATATGCAAGTAGGAGGCATATTTCCCCTAAAGAAACACACACACACACATTGCATTTAATATCAGCGTTATCTTTTAAAGAAACACTTCTGCCATGTTCTGCCACTTCTGCAATGTAATTAGGCCTTACTTTGTGGTATCGTTCCAGGAAGGTCCTGTGTGAGGCACTTTTGGAGAACTCTGTGAAAACATAAATGATGTAAACAGGATAGTTGGCTTATTTCTGTGGCTTAACTTACACTTTAATCAACAGCAGAAATACCAAATTCTGTGACTTCAATAAAGTAGGTAATCGAGTAGTCAGGTGACAATTTCGGTGACTGAGGTTTTTTTGTTTTAACCTAACAGCAACAAACCACACCTGGCAGTTTGAAGAGTAAAATATTATAGGAAAAACTAAACAAGTAAGCCATTAAGGATGCTTAACTAAAAATGATAACGAGACTTAAATTATGTGACATAAATGCATATGAATGAATCCATGATGCTCTGTTTATCACTGTTAGAGCGACCAGTAGAACAACTTAAAACATGCATTATCATCACGCAAAATGCCAACCGATCATTGCTGAGTGCTCATAGAAAAGGTCAATTTTAATCAGTGACGTTATATAAATCTAAAAGCCTTTTGTGAACTGTACTCACCACACTTAAACACCCCTAAACTGTTCCTCACTACTAAACAGACATACATGTACACACTTAAACTGTTTCATAAACAAGAACCAGACCTGAACTGCCACTCCCCCAAACTATCACTGGATCATATTCCCTTATTTATACTCTGTTAAGTATTTTCTATATTGCTTCTGGTCATTTTTGTGCAATAATTTAATATGGTTATTCCTTACCTCCTAAATCCTTGCATCTTTGCACATTTAATTACTGCTGTAATACATAATACTGTAAGTGTATAATATACGAGTAAATCTGACATAATACTGTAATACTCTCAGTACTCCGTCGGCTGCACTGTTTGCTGTCCGGTTCTGTTGTAATGTTTGCTCATATCTTGCACATCCTTCTTTTTTTTTGCACTTCTTTACTTTTGTGTGGTCCTGGTCATAGTTGTGTAGTCGTGTGCTGTTTTGTGTAGCACCACAGTACTGGAGAAGTGTTGTTTAGTATCACTATGTACCGTGTAGATAGTTTAAGTGAAAATACGTCTGCTTGACTTGACTTGACTTGAAATAGTAAGGTCATACCTTGAAGTAGTCCAGCAGGGCTTTGGAGTATTTCAGAGCGTGGTCTTTTTTCAGGCGGAACATTTGCCAGTACAGAAGAGCAAGACAGCGGAAACTGCAACGCAGAAACAAAACATTTATTGCATGTAAACATGGCTGCAGTGTCTCACACACATAAATCATAGAGCCACCACTAGGTACATTCTGTGAAAAGCCTCATCTTATTGTCCCTGATGGTTGGTAATGTCCCTGTCCCTGACGGTTGCTAACACCGGGCCTCACACACTTCAAATGGCATTTGCCTTCGACCTCACAGGTAGGTGGTGCTGTTGTGTAAGTGATTAATACTAAGTTAAAACATGAACATCCAGGGTGATATTTACCAAAGCACAGCAAGCTGCTTGTCCTCTTGTCTGGCTCCAGCACCTGTGTGACTCTTTAACCTCATGGCATATCTACCAGAAACAAAACATATCAGCAACAGATCAGTGCCCACATCACTGTGTACTGTGTACTGTGTGTGCTGGAGGAGCCTGTCTGTAAGTGAAGAAAGGTAAACAGAGGGAGATACAAGGACAAAATAAGAAAGCAAAACCCACACACACCTTATCAGCTCCACAGTTTCCGCATACATGGTGTAAGGGGACTTGGCCTCCAGAGGTCCTTCCTCCATGGCTTTTCCACACTCCATAAAGGACAGAGCAGCATCCACATAATTCACAGCTTTCCCTAGTTTATCCACCTGAGAGCACACAAGGAGGGTGAGAGAATATGTGGGTAAAAGCCCTGAATGATTTGAGGCAAAGGTGTTGAAGTAAACTGTTTTTTTTTAGCTTCACATGTTTTTTTGTTTGTTTTTTGTTTTGTTTAGGATCAGCATTAGAAAACTTTATTGATCCCAGAGAAAATTGCTCAAGTAATGACTACCACAACACACAGAGACAATAACAGTATAATATAAAGTATAAATAACATTTTTTTTAATTTAGAAGCTCAATATGAATACACTATGCTGTACACAGAACTGCTTGGTATTAATACTATAGATAAGTAACAGTTGAGTGAAAAACTACTGACACAGATGGTAGTTTAGAGTAGGTTATTGCACTTATTAGAGAATCAGTAGTAATATTAAGTAATGAAAAAGTAATATTGAAATAAGTAGTAATATTGCACATGAAGACTACTGCAAGTAAGAAATCGCAAGTAACAAAGTGATTCAGCACACATTTAGAAAACGTCACATGATATTGCACATAATGATCATGTTTAACACTCGATAAGAACGTTGCACAATATTACACATGGCAGACTGCACATCATAGCAAAATAATGCATAGTGCTGCACATAATGATAGTTTTTGTTTTATTTTTTTCCCCACATGTTTAAACTTTACATGTTTATGCTTGACATGTTTAAGCGTTGTTCTTCTTACAATATTTCAGGAGTGTAATCGTGCATCGGTGATGTGAGACTTTGTGGAATCGACACAAGTCAACAAATTACGCAACGCTTATTCTATCTCGCTGCACTACTTTTGTTTAGTAGCTCAATCACAATATAATTATGGTCATCATTTTTCTTTTAATCCATTTTTTCCCCAGAATGTTGCAAGATAAGTAAATCATACACCCAGTATACAATTTCAAATTAAACTGTGGGCTAAGTTTGTATTCCTTGCAAAAAAAGTGTTTTGTACAGTATCAAAAATGCTTTAATCTAGGACTGTACAAAATATAATCTGATACCGATCATTGTGATATCGGTCTCTGCTATACTGGTATGTCAAAAGGCTACAAAATGCAAATGAGCTTCTAAACAGTGATAGTATTCCTGACAGGGTGACCAATCACAGCTCCAGGTGAGTTACAGGGTGTTCTGATGAATCAAGGTCTTCATGTAATCTGACAGAAGTTTAAATATATTGGTTTTGTGACATCACAAATACTATGACTTGAAAACAGGCTGTTTTTGTATCTTACTTTCCATATATGGAAAATATATGGATGGGGGAGTAAACATACCATTTGAAAAAAATATTTGCAGACATCAAGTCTTTTTCATTCCAGAAAACTGACATCAGGCCTTTTAAAGGCATTACAGTAAGTAGCAGTAAGTGAGTCATATGTGAACACACCACAGCACACAGCGTGAACAGAACGAATTTCTTCTCTGCATTAAACCCATTCACCAAGTGAAGCATCGATCAGGAACACAGCACCCAGGGAGCAGTAAGTGGGGATGGTACCTTGCTCAAGGGTACTCAGAGGTGCCAGTACCACTCTCTAACCACTAGGCCACCAGCGGCCTAAAGTAAAATGCAGTAAAACTATTTAGTCCATATTGTGGTGCTTTAATACCAGCAATCGAAGTATTTATAGTGAGTAGTTATCACTGTGTATGCATTTGCACTGATGACATACCATAGCATCTGCTCGATGTTTCAGTCTTTTCGCCTCATGCATGTAGTATTCCGCTTGGTGTGAACTAAAGTGAGAAAGTGAGGAGACTGTGAGGTGGCTGTTACACAGGCTTAGCATTTAGTAGAGTACTGATATAGACATTTCCACAAATACAAAATGTCCTACAAGTAACTCACACGTCAGTATAAGGCACGGTTCCTCTGTAGCAGGCTGGCTGGGTGGCGGCAGGAACCCATGACCCAGAAGGAGGCTGTGTGTTCCCTGATGCTCCAGCACCCTCCGCCTCAATTTTAGGCTGAGTTCGCGGCATCTGTTACAGGTAATGGTGGACGGAAAGAAAGAATTATCTTTAACATTTTCAAAATGCACAATTTGATTAATAAGATGGAGAGAACAAAATGCACTAACAAAACATCACAGTTAGAAAATGCTCTAAATCTCTAAACCTGTCTTATTTATGATACATCCAGCTGTTTTATGCTCTAGTACTCACGCCATTCCAAAGTATGTTTGGAAGTGTGTAAAGTAATTTATCACGATTGCATATCACCATATTGCCCACCCCAATTACAGGACAACAGACCAATGGCTTGTAGCAAAACCTACTTAACTGTGTCAGAAAATGATTTCCATTTGTAAAATACCACGGCAGCTATGAAAACAAATATAACACTGGTTCAGAAGCTGCCCAGTGGTTGAGTCAGTGAAGCCCTAAAACCTCAATCTAATCACAGTGGAAAGTGTGGTTATTACATTGAAAGCTGAGGGTAAATGAGGCATAGTCTACTAGGTCTGTCTTTTAGTCTGTAGCAGCATTTATTTTTTCTGCTTGGGCTGTTCTATTTTCTGAAGGCACAGATGTTCCTGTGTTGTAGAGTGTTTTGTGCACCTGTGTTTTTTTCACTGCAGACTCTTTGTCTCTCTGTGGGTTTGTGTGCTGCTGGTCTGCATGCGGCATCTTCACAGCAGAAGGAGGGGAGAGTGGCGACAGTGGCCTCTTCGTATAAAAATAGTCCTCATGAAGGTGTCTGTATATAAATGAACCAAAAAACATCTATAAAGACTTCTCATATGGCTTGGCCTCAACAACCTCAAATCTGCTCATAATGATGGAACTGTACGCTCTGTGTTCAAAAATCCGTAGTCACAAAATTATTCAGTGTTTCTTTTGAAATTAAGGGTTTTAACAGAGGAGCCCCCCCTGCTGCAGAAACAGGGAAGCCTTTATATACAGGGGTGCCCAGCTCTGCTTCTGGAGGGCTGGTGTCCAGCACAGTGATTTCACTGCTCAAACACATCTGATTCAACTCACCTTAAACTTACCAGGTTTAGTATTTGAGGAGTGAAGCTTTCAAACTCTGCTGGATACACCTGTGCCAACAATGTGCACCTTAAATTTCGCATATTAGAAGAAAAAAAATCTGGATACTTTTGGACATATAGTGTTTTTGAGACTTTTTTGTAAAAAAAAGACTGGAGTCAAAATTCTGGTAAAGTTGTAAAAGGGGCTTTGTGGGTAAATTGCCACTTTCTGTTTAACTGCTGTTGAATTCCAGGGGTAAAGTGTGTGTTTGAAAATGGAAAGCCAAAGTCCAAATCCTGGTAAAGTCATCTCTTACATGACTCTAGTGAGAGTTGTAAAAAAATCTACCCTGCTTGACTGTTTCCACCCTGTGATGCAACATGGTTGGTAAGGTTTATGTTTTTTATAGAAAAAATGTAGCAGTGTATCTGTGTACATGATTCAGAAAAGAAGAAGCTGTTGACTGTTACCACGAATGTGTCCTATTTTCATATGTTTTCATTACATATGTGCATCTTGGTAAAATACTGTATGTGTGAGGGCCGCATGTGTGAAATGACACAAAACCCACACATTACTGGTCAAAGTATGCCAATAAATTGAATAACACCGATTATCTAAAAATAAAATAATAATAATGATTGGTCAGTATAAGCATATCCTCTTTCATGTTTTCTCCTATAAAAGAAAGACTATAGAAACTGACACAACTGCAGTCACTCTGCGCAAAAACACAGCAGAAGAATTAGTGGAGCATCCCTGATACATTAATTCAGTTACACTTGAAGCTTAGCTGTTAGTTATAAGCAGAGTGATCTAGGAATTGTGACAAGCACAAGTGCATCTGACAGAAAATGCTAAATGATGGAAAACGCTAACTGCCTTTCCAAATGAGACACACAAAGTGGTAAATAAACATCTAGTGCACACATTTACAGTTCAGACATAATGGATAAAGAATAAAAAAAAATACATATGATGCACAGAACTGACTGAGTATTTGCAATGATTTATATAATCACATGGAGAAGTATTTTCCCCATATTAACATCAGGCCTTTGCACAGGTCCTTCCCAAACATAATGTCTCTGTCCTAGCAAAACCATTTGTCTTCAAAAAAGGTAACCTTTTGAGAGAAAGCAAAAAAGTTCTATTAATTTAAGTTTGTGTAATGAGATTATGAAATGTCCACATTATGTAAAAGACACCAGCTGTGCTCAAGTGATGTAGAAAAGTAACCGAAAAGAAAAAAAAAGCAGAAAATGATACAATATGCTACACATTTGTTGACAACATGTAGTTTCATGTGGCTTGAATATGTTGTTTTTTCCAAAATCATTGGCTGAAACACTACAATAGTCACAGTGTGTTCAAACATACCCATTCTGTTTGTTGCCAGAGCGGCTCTCTTGATTTTCACTGCTGGCTGAGTGTGAGGGAGCTGGGAGTTTGTCAGTGTGAAAATGGCTTCTTTTGCTGTCTCTTTGAGACTCTCCATTCTCAGCCTGATACACACACACACACACACACACACACACACATACATCCATCAGAGAGCCAGTACTAGGTAAAGTCTGTAAAAACGACTCATATTATTCTCAAGTTCTCACCTTCCTTTTGCTCCTGCCATCCTCAGGCTCTCGCTCTTGGTGGTACTGATGTCTCATGGAAGTATTTTCTTTCGTTTTAGAGGTGGATGAAGATGAAGATCGGCTCTGTGAGACCTCACTTGTGCTAGGGACTCTGGCTAGTAGAGACAGGTCTATCTTCACCACTAGATTCCTCAGTCCACGGCTGGAGACGGCAGTGGACTTCTCGGTGCGGCCAAATGGCACCAGAGTGTAGAGTTTGTGTTTGCCCCGACGTTGTTGCCCTTCGTCTGGGGATATTGCATTTGACCTGGAGGTATGTGTTACATCAGAACTTGACTTGGTGGGTTTCTCGTGATGTCTTCGCTTCTCTGCTGGCCGCTGGCTGGATGTGGAATCTGCAGGAACTTTGGTAACGTTCTGAGGCGGACCAGGTTCTGAGTCCGACTCTGAAGAAGACGATGAAGAGGAAGAAGAGGAAGAAGATGATGAAGAGGAAGATGATGGGCGTATGGGGCAGGGCACAGGAGTGGGAGAGGGTGGAGAGAGTGGAGGAGAAGGGTTGGAATCTATCACTTCAGTGTGGGAGGATTCCTCACTGCTCCTCCTCCTCTTATTCCTCCTCTGTTCCTCACGCTCGGGGCCGTTGCGTTCGCTTTGTTGGTGATGCCGGCTGTTGGTGTGGGGTCTCTGTTTGGGCTGTACTGCCTGCCATTCAGTATTTGGCTCCTTCCTCCTCCTCCTCTTCCTCTCCCTCTCCTCTCCCTCTTTCCTCCTTCTCCTCTCGTCTTCCTCTTCCTCTTCTTCTGAGCTGCGGACCCAGCAGCGCCTGATCAGCTGCTCCTCCGCCAGCCTCCCCTGCCTCTGAGCTTCTGCAGCCTGGACCGGGGGTCCTCCCTGTGCCTTCCTGCGACTGTGCCCCTCCCGCTCTCTCTCTCTAGGCTTCTGCTCTTTCTGAGATGGCCTTGAGTTGGGCACTGGCTCCTCTCTGGATTTTGCTTTTGGTTTCAGGCTGGGGCTGAATCTTGAGCTAGTCTTTGAAATCGGCCTGGCTGAAGTTTGTGGTTCAGGTCTAGGTGGAGGCCTAGAGCCAGAACTGTGGACAGAACCACTGCTTGATTCAGTTTGGGCTAAATGCTTGGATTTTAATGTGTCGTTGTGCTTCGGCTTGGAATTTAAACTCTGGTTGACTTTGTTCCTAGGATCACCGAGCCTGTGCCTTTGCTCAGTGCTGGGATCAATGGAAGACAAGTGCCTGACTTTCTCTTTAGGGATGTGGTTCGGTCTGGACCTTGATTGAGACTGATGCTGTGGACTTGATTTTGGAGCAGGACTAGACCAAGATTTGGATCTGGATTCAATTTTTTGGGCTTTGGGCTTGTGTGGAATCACTTTGTGTTTGGAATGATGTTGCGGGAGATTATGTGGTCTAGAGTCTTTGGGTCTACATTCATCAATACAGTGTTCAGAGTTATGGTCTGGAGGCACCCATGGCCTGATTTTAGGCTGCCGCACAGGACTTGAGGTGAGTGTTGGTTGCCTAGAACGCCTGGGGCTTTCTTGGTTGTGAGTAGAAACCTGAGGAAGAGAACTGAGTCTTGGAGAGGCAGAAGCAGGGACAAGGCTAGGGCTAGGGCTTTTGGGTGGATGAGGGGGTAAAGGGCTTGGGCTCCTGTCTACTCTTAGGCAGGAACCTGGGCTTGGGCAAACACTAGGCACTGGGCTTGGCACGGGGGTAATTCCTGGGCTTGGACAAGGGCTATATATAGGACTAGACTGAGGACTATGTCTGAGACTATAGTCAAACTTAGGGCTGAGGACAGGGCTTTGACTTGGGCTGTTGTCTCGCCTTGCCCCAAGGCTTGAATCTCTCTCCCAGTATCTTCCTGGAGATGGTCCACGGCCAGAGTCAAAAGTCACACAAGAACTCTGACCTCCCGGGTCATGATCAACTGAATGTCGGTTCCTGTGAACTTTCTCAAGCCACTTGTCCAGCTGCCAGTGGGTGAATGATGGGTCCTGGTTGTGGAGATTGAAAAAAAAAAATAGTGACTGAGTGAGTGAATAGAAATGTCCACATCTTATATTAGAGCATAATTCTGTGACACTGTAATATTACTTACTCCCATATGATACTGTTTCTTATCATACTGTAATATGCAGTTAACATGTAGTAGCATGAAAGAGACATTAGATGATTTGTCAAAACTGCAGCTTCTAACATTATCTCTTAGAAATCAACTGGAGACAACCATAAAGCCTGATTCAGTAACTGGTGCATGTCTTACAAGTATATCTTTTTATATTAATAAAAACACAGGGTATATGTTTTGAGACCAACATATTTAATCACTGTCAAAAATGCACTAAAAAATGCACTTTCTGCTCTCTATTATACACATGACTTTGCCTCAGCCCAGCTATGAAAAATGCCTGAAATTAGCTGAAAAAACTGTGACCAGGTTATTATGTAATAATTGTGACAGGCTTGGTAGGCACAATGTGAGTGTGTGGACTAAAATGGGACAATTGACAGAACAACTAGGGCCTGAGAGAGGCTGATTGAAGAAAAAAAAAACAAATGCCTGAGAAAAAAGATTAAAATGGTTGAGATTGACAAGAAGGAGTTGAGTAAACAGTTGGTATGGTAAAGAGAGTGAGTGCGAAAAGAGGGAAAAAACAGAGCGAGAATGCCATGACATAAACATCACTTATTCACCCCTTTCATCACCCTCTTAAAACAAGACCTTTACATTAATACAACACCATTCATCACAACAGATTACATATGCCAGTTTCCCACTTATGAGCCTAATGGTTCAAACACTACAATTTTGTAAATGATAAAATAATACTCAAAACCGAATGAGGATAATACTCACTTTCAAGCATACATAGGAATGAGGGCAGTGTACTTTCTCTGCTTTCCCTCTGCTAGCTGACCGGTGCTAATTTAAACCTTTACTCCTCTACTCAAACACCCCCCCTCTTCATCCCTCTCTCTCTTTCCAGAGAAGACACTACATCTCTTGTGCCCTCTCCCTCCCTCTCTCTCTCTCTCTCTCCCTCCCTCCCCTCCTCTCTGACACCCCCCTACCTGGAACTGTGTGCTGTTTCCAAGCCTTCCTCCTCAGAGACACTTCCACGGCTGCACATAGATGAAAAACACATGGTGTTCCCTCCTCCTCACTCCACAGGCTGCCATATACTGCATGTTCAGTCATAAAGCCAACTATGTCACACAGGCACCTTCATTCATACAGTAGAGCAGGTCTGCTCTAGCGGAGCATGCGGAAGCCAAACCGTCTGCCTCCCCCTACTTTCTCTGACAATTACAACCCCCTGTCTTAAATAAAGCCCTATTCTACCCAACAATCCTACAGCTAGACATAAAGAAACATGAACTGGTGTATAAGAGAAGGGTGATATAGTTTAAGTGTAGTTTCGCAACACTGTTCTTGATACACAACACGCATCACATTATTTCTGTGTTTTATTAAAACACACAGCGCTTCGGTAAAACAGTAAAGCCACATTTAAAAATACTACTGAAGTCTGTGGATACAAGTGTTTATTTTACTTTACTTTATTTACTTTATTCTTTCACATACTGTACTTGTTATAGGACCAGTTATGTTTTGTAGGACTTCAGTTCGTGTCAGGATGTTCTGTAAATACAGACTATAAGTTAAGAAAGCTCATCAAGATGTAATTTCTTATGACAATGAAAACATTCCCCACCTCTGCTGTGTCTAGATGTAATTTGTGTCTTTTAGATTTATGGCTCAGAAGATCACATGCAGAAGTACTCCAGGTCTTGACACCACCACATTTCACGTGAAATCAATGAGAACCACTACTGTTTCCTATCTGTTTGGTCCGCAGGGAGTCTACATATTGACGTGACACTGAAACTCTAAATTCTCAGTGGCCTGCAGCCCCCCACCCCCCTCTACTCACATTCCTCATCCCCCCACACACTCGTCCTCTCAGTGCTTCCTCCTCCACTAACCACCAAACTACAACACGTCTTACTCAGCGCTGACCGCCACTGCTAAGGAGTTCCCAAAACAATCTAAGGAAATCAGAGAGACACAATGAGAAGCAGAGAAACAGGAGAGTAAAGGTGAAGGCATACCTCTGTGCTGCAAGAGCCTGTCTGAGCTTGGCCGGCTGCCCCAGGCTGGGTGTGTGTTTGTGGGCTTGGGCTGAGCGACCGCTGGCTACTGCTCTCCGACTCGCTGGAGGAATCAGATCCTGAGGAGCCTGAGCTGGAATGTCTCGCCCTCCCGCCATGTGCGTGTGTGCGCTGCCCCGACAGGCTGTCAGTCAGCGCCCACAAGCACACGTGCGCGCACACACACACACACACACACACAGAGTACATCAGCTATGTATCAATATACACAAAAGCATGTGTGTGAGGTTTATTCACACACGTGAGCAACATTCACATAAATGACTTTAAAAACAATACAACATGAGGTGCATACACATGTGCATGTACACACACACATTACATTACTGAACAAAAACTACAATCAATTTATAAGAATGAACAAATAAAACACAACATATATGAACACACAATAGATAAAGCCATAGACCATTATGCACATTAACACATTGCTTTGTTAGGTCAAAAAAAATCCTAGTTTCCTTTAAATCTGTCTACACAATTAGATTCAGTACTATATTAATGGTGGGAAGCCGTGACATGGGAACGGTGGGCTGGTACCAATATCCAGTCTCCTTCATGTACATATCTGCCAATGCAGATGCTGACACTATGCAAAAGTTTGCATGTCCGTGGTTGAATGGCATGTTCAGTTACTTTTCTAAGCGGAAATAAGCTACACATTAAAATATGGCATTTTTCCTTTGGTGCAGAAGTTGTATTTATCGACATACTAAAAAAATTTATACACATTTTCAAATGTTACATTATGCAAATAAATATTATGTTTTTAAAGCAAATTTCTTTCCATTCCACTATGATTCTAATATAATCTAGATAAAAATATAATGTTGTGCTATAGCAGTGCAGAAAGCACTAGGACTAAAATATTCCAAAATGTTATAATTACCTTTATTGCCTTTATAATTTATGAAATAATTATAGCTTATATACCTGCAACACTGTCAACACTGAACAGAAAATTCCAATTCAGCCCTAAAAAGCACTATTCAGTTTAAACTAAAGTGTGTATAAACAGATAAAGAGTAGATAATAACTGAATCAACAAATAAATACCATGATATGATAAAATTGGCCTACACATGCAACAATGATTGTTCTCTTGTCTTAACAGTGGCACATATACACCTCTAGACACACACACACACACACATACACAAAGTATACTTACTTGTGACTATCAGTCCAGGAAGCAATTTGCTGATGTCCCTTTTGACAAGAAGATAAATAATGATGAGTTTCAAAGGTTTTCAACCAGATGTCCATTCCGAGCACCAAACAGTCAGACAACGGCTGATCACAGTAGCACAATAACTTCAGATGTGAAGTTAGTATGAAGATATTCAAAGATCTTGACCTTAAAGCATAATACAGCTGTGACTCAACTTACTATGACTCACAAAAAACAAACTCAATGGAAAGCTAAAGACGCTCTCATACATAAGAATTAAAAAAATGCTTCACAAACAACTGGTTTTCCTCTTACTGTCTGACTCAACTGCTAAACTTGCCAAATTACCTCAAGATGGCCAGTTGACACACTTGTACATGGAATTCATATTACACACTCTAGAAGTGCAGTGGAGTTAATAGCTGTGCTTTAAAACTAATTAGCCATGCCGTTACAAACTGAGAAAGACCTTTAATGAAAAATGAGAGGAAGTCATGTGGGTGCTCTGCAAGAATTAGGTCAAGGCAGAGAGGTGAACATATGTGTGGCAAAAACATGTTGAGCCTGATCATATGCATGTCTGTGCAAAATACACCATTTGTATCTCACAGACAGTCCATAGAACTCCTGCAGCTGAACTTTTCTTGACCCCATGGGGAGGCACACTCTCTCCATTTCTCTCTCAGTCACACTTGCACACTCCTCAGTTAACCTTTCTGAGCATGAGATCAGAGGCCAGAGAAACCACAAATAACCATGCACAACCATGACAGAAAAGATGAGGGGTTACCTAAGATATCAATATTTGGTTCGGTTGTAACGAGACCCCCGTTTTTGTTGAATTCTGGGGTCAGGTTTCAATTAGATTTTCAATATTTTCCACATCACAAAATAAAGCATAAATAAAATGGAGACCCCTAAAACAAGTAAGATAAAAGGTTGTAAAAGTCTGATAATTTGAGCATGGGTGTGTTAACAGAATAAGCAGAGCCCCCCTGCGTATCTGAAAGCACGATGCCTAGTTTCAATCACCGAATGGTTTCCAGGAAAGATGGTAAGGCTTAGAAGAGAAGTGATACAGCTTTAAACTTCAACCCAATGTTTCAAATTAGATTGTTCAATACTGTAAAAAAGCCCCTTATATGAAAAAAAATACACTCTCAGTACTTGGCAAGTAGCCTATGGATTCTGTTTATACAGAATTATGAAAGAATGTATGGTTCCTCCAAGAAAACAGAATTTGTATATTTTAAACCTACATAATACGTTTTGGTGGAAAAGGGTAGGCAACTTTTTCCTCTCAAAACTGATTCCAGTATCTAACAAACAACTGATCAAAAACTAGTGCTCTGTTAAGGGCATCAGAGCTGTTTGGTGTTTTACTGTCTACTGTAGCAAAAAAAGAAAGATCCAAATCCAAATCATGCATCCCAAAAAGGGCGGGAAAAAAATGTAACAGCATTTGTGACAAAAATAAAAGAACATCCATAGGGCCCTACTTGCCCAGAGGCTAAATATATGTAGGTGACCCCGTTACTGAATTGTCCTAGAAGGTTTTGAACCGCACTCATACCTTGTTGCCATCGTCCTCATCACTGCTGAGCTTCAGGTCATCAGCGAGCATGCTGGTAAGGCAAAACAGTGAGTAGAAGTGAGGATGTCTGTATATGAGAGCATGCCACAGACACTCTTAGCAGCCTAGCATCATTATGCGTGTGTGTGTGTGTGTGTGTGTGTGAGACGGCAAAGTGAAAAACATGCTCTTGGTCAGTTCCATACCAAAACACACTCATAAACACACCCCTCAGAAGTATAACGGCCCTGTGGTTTCACTGTTGTGAGGAGCTGGGCTCTCTCTGGTTGTGTTAATTTCCTTTTTAATTGGAAGCTAACTCCAAGTTTATGGACTTAATGAAGTGTGTGCGGACCGAGGGAGGACAGAGCCAGAGAGAATGCCCCAACCTTCCACATCAGCTCAGCCTTAAAACAGCAGTAGGGCTGGAGCTGTAAAATTCTAGCTCTCCTCCCCTTCTCCCCCCATCTTTCTCTTTTCTTTTTTACTTATGTTCACTCTTTTACTCCATCTGTACTCCAAATGTAGCAGCATTGTTAAACATAAGGGTGCCACAGAGAAACCAGTTTTGTTTTCCTAAAGAACCTTTCATTGGATGATTCTCAAAAGAACCATTTCTGTAAACAAGGTGTTTGAAAAGTTTAACGAACCTTCACAGAATGTAATGGCTCCAGGACGAACCCTTAAAATGGCAAAGTGCTTTAATATAATATGACTTTTATATGCCTTTAAAAGGTTTTTCACCTTTCACTGCCACTGAAATAGCTAATTATTACAGAGATAGTGCACTATACACTGTCAAAAAGAAAGTTATTGTACAGTTACATTTCTGTCCTGTAAGGAACAAACAGTGTAAATATATCCTTAAAGGCACAATATCCAATATACTTAGGATCCAAATGCGTACCTTAAATATGTTTCGCTCAAGAAAACGGGGTACATTTGTACTTTTTCATAACACAACATTTTAAAATAAACGTTTTAGAAAAATGAAAAGTCCCTTTAAGGCAATGAAAACCTTTAAGGGTCTCACCCCAGTGATATAAGGGGCTTTACAGAGGACAGCAAAAGAGTTAACCTTTCCAAACACAGTGTGTCATCAGATGTTTATCAAAATAATTTAGGTAAAAAGGTTCTTCTATGCCATCTATCCATTGTGGCACCTTTCATTGAAGAGTGAAAGGTTAGGCTGTGGTAGGTCTGACTGTCCAGTGAACTTGGTGAACAATGATTCAGAATTCAGCTTAGAGTAATTTTTTAAAGCTGTACTTGATGGCACATGATGTTTAGTTAAACGATTCAAAATAATCTTTTTAATGTTTTTACAGTTTCTAAAAAAAGTATTTTCTCGATTCAAACATCATGAATAAAATATATTACACCAAGGCAATTTTTGCAAAAAGTAATTGACTGTAATTCCATTCAGCCACTTCAGGACACTGTGAGCACAAATTCACGCGAACACACATAACCCTTATAATATTTGCAAGGACTATCATAAAAATTGTGCAATTAATGTGTACATTGTATAAGTGCTCTCACAATTATAGCAAATGTGCATCTTCTAATGCCAATATAATCAATTAACCTAATTATTTATAAAAATGATCATGCTACTTATTTTTAGATAACATGCAGGCCTAGTTCAGATTCACAATCAAGCGAATTAAAAACACACTGACATTAATTTCCGTAAATAAATGTTTAACAATGATTTACCATTAAAGCTAACAGTAATGCAAGGAAGGTCTTAGCAGTTGTGTGTGTGTGTGTGTATGCAAGTGTGTGTATCCAAGTGTGTGTGTGCATGCGTGCGTGCGTGTATGTGAGTGTGCGTGTGTGTATGTGTGTATCCAAGTGTGTGTGTGTGCATGCGTGTGTGTGTGTGTGTGTGACTGTGTGTGTGCACATGAAAGCTGCTCTATAATAAAGCTCACAGTCAGAGGCAGTCCAGGCACGTACTGCTGGTGCCTGGTTACCTCGAGCAGATCAGGTGTCATGTGTCCCACTTACGATTTGTGAGGGGCCACACGTGGCATCCTCATAGAGGCATCACCCTTCGCTGAGATTCAGGACAAAAGGGGGAATGAGAGAATTAGAACAAAAAAATTATAAAACATACTTGTATCATGTTGGTAATTAATATAAATGAACAACAATATGTAAAGACATACTCTTTAATCATACATACATGCACACCAACATACACACACTCACAGTAAGAACCCAAAGCACACATCTCAGACATAAAGCTTTGTGCAGCATTACCATGTTTGTGCTGAGAGCCATGTCGTTTCCCCTCCTGCAGCAGACACACAGAATCAAACCCATCAATCACTTTCGGGTAGCTAAATAAGTACCATCTCTCCTGGTATAAAAATGAGCTGAGATTTGTGCCCTCCGGCGTTGGCTCATTTGTTGTGCTTGGGATGGCCCGTCAGACGCCCTGTACTCACCTTGGAATCTGAATACAGAAATCGTTCAGTGCCCCCTCCTCCTGGGGGCTGCTGGGAAGTCCAGGAGTGGGTCATGTCCTAAAGGGAGTGAGAGAAAAGATAGAAGGTCAAAGAGATTAAAAGACTCTGGAATACACACAGAGTTTCACTGTTTGAGGCAAGGCACAGCCATGACTTCTGACATGACATGTTTCTTATACGGATTGCGTGTCTCAGGTCATGTTCATTCACACCATGCCATTATGGTTGTTGGTCACTCGAGGCCACACCAGGTGGTTTGAATTACATTTCTTAACTTTTAACAGACTCATTTTGAGCAGAGTGGATGTGATGAGTTTTGAATTACAAGGACAAAGACATTTGACTGCACTAAAATTGTTCTTCATAGAGTTCTAATGCCTGAGAGCAATGTTGACTCCTGTCCTGACCCTGCAATGTTCCACTGTGCTGTACAGTGTAGTGTTTTCTTTGTTCCTAACATACAAAACTTAACTCATCCTTTAACCCATTAAACCCTAAAAGATCTCTATGTGGGCCCAGTTGACATATATATTTCACTGTATATGTGTCAATTGAAACATACTGAATGATATGCCTGAGATTTAAGGAGTTAAATGGGTCTAAATAGGTTAAGGGTTTTAGAGCAGGGAAAATATAACAGGGCACAATGCAGTGGCTCTCCAGAAATCACATACATTTAAATACATTGATACTCAGGTGGCAGTTTGTTTGAAAGTTACATCTCTATTTATAAAAATCAGTGTCCAAAGAAATGAGAGAAAAAGATCATTCTCTAATGAGATCATTAAATGTCAATTTGCAGAAATACCAGACAAAATATCAGTTAATGTCATTAAAATAACAGCTCCAATAATCAGCCATCATGTTCCTAAGTGGAACTAGAGGTTTAATCCATCACTGGCATTGTTCATGCATTAACAGAATCTTGCAATCTAAGGAGTCCTAAATAACAGGTGGGAATTGATCCTGACTCATTTAAAAGAAAAACTGGATATAAAGACAGGTGAAACTTTTTGGCTGACGGCTTTTCTGACAGATTTTTTGACGTTTTCTAATTTTTAAAAAAATATGTGGTTAATGTTTACAACACTTATCTCAAATTATTAACAACCTGCCTTGTATGTCTCAGTTGAATATCAAAAGCATTAAGACTAGGTTTTGGATCAGGGTTAGGAGAAGGGTTAGGGTTTGGTGGAGGTTAAGCTTAGGGTTAAGTACTTTAATATATAAGAAAGTAAAAAAAAATACATATAACTATTTGATGGTTAAATGATTCTTTTCTATGATGTAGAAACTGTTGTTTACGGTTCTTCAAAAGAACACTTTGAAAATGATTCTTTATAACACCAACATGGATTCCATTGTTATTACAAAATAAATAACCATTTCTATGTCTTTTCGACAAGAGTGTAATGCTTACTCTATAACCTTAACCTCAACCTCAACCTTAATTTTAATCCTAACCCTCAGCTTGAGCTGAACAATGTATGGTCTGCTTATCGTTATCACAATATCGGTCTCTGCGATGCTGCTATTGCAGAAGGCTGCAATATGCAAATTAGATTTCAACCAATCAAAGTGTTTCTGACAGGGTGACCAATCACAGCTCGAGATGAGTTATGGGGTGTTCTGACGAAGTGAAGTCTTACTGAAATCTAACAAATGTTTTAACTATTAAAGGTCAACACCTTTAAAACAGTGCATGAATGGGCGGGGCTTAACTGCTGTGTTAGTTTTGTGATATCACAAAAACTGATGTGAAAAACGTTTTGTAGCTTATTTTCCATTTGTGGGTTGTACGGATAGGGGAAGTAAACATACCATTTAAACCCATATTTACGTCTTTTAATTCCAGAAAAGATGACATGGGCCCAGTAATATCTTAAAAGGCACTGCAATATGTAGCACTGTATTTGCTATATTGATATTTTGTCCATTGCTTACAGCTAACATTGGTTCTGTGTAGGACCAAAAAGGGCTGCCTATTGATACAAGTCAAAATAACTTTTTTGATACAGTATCTATAAAGGTTCTATAGAACCCTTTTTTGCAATATGTTTATTTTTTTTAATTTTTCTGATGAATCAATCCCGTCTACCATCCATCTATCTATTCATCCATCCACCCATCTGTAAGGATCTGAAGTAAGAAAACTCAATTGCGGATAAGAGTTTAATGTTTGAGTGCTGGATCCAGGACAGAGATTCAAAGAAAGGGCTAGGCAGTAGCATAAAACAAAGTCCATTCCAGATCAAACAGGGACAAACAAGATTTGAGAGACAAAAGATGTATTCCAAAAATGGCAGAGTAGAAGTCAAAAATCACAGATAGGAGTGGCAAGGCTAGAGGCATAAGCCAAAAATCATTCAGATGTCAAGACTACAGATAACAAAATCACAGACAGATTGTTTGACCTTGTTTGACCTTGTTAGTCCATTGTAGTTTACGCGGTCCTCCTTTGAGTAATGACATAATCTGTGCCCTAGAGAAGAAGTTACGAATGAAGCATCAACAGTAGTTGGTGAAGCCCATAAATCTTTCCGTACTTAGTCATTTATAATGTATCCTAAGAAATTACCTTGCCTTTGATAAAACACACATTTTTCAGCTTTGACAAAGAATTTTAATTCTAAAAAGTTGATGAAGACTGCTCTGAATTGTTGTTATTGAGTCTCTAAATCTGCTAAGTAAATCAAAATGTATCTTATGTTACCATGAAAAGTACAAATGTCCCTCTTATTGGACTAAAGGTTTATTTTGTCTTATGACGCAATGATCCATAAAATATTCCAGGGCTTCACCGATGAAAACAGAGGGAGTGGAAGTGAGTCTCTATGGCAGAACAAAATACTCCATCCATCCATCCATCCATCCAATAAATCATACTCACATACTGAGCAAACCCAGCAAGACTACATTACACAGGGCACCAGATGGCGACTAAAATGGTCACCAATGCGACTAGATTATTATTTTGCAACTAGCTTTTTCATTTCAGTCACCAATGGGTGAGAAACCAAGAGAAATTTAAATAACTAATGAGTTATTTAATGAGTCAGATCATTTAGATCAGATCACTAAGAAGATCTGGCTCCTTTGGCTCCCAAACGCATAGACATACATACAGGGTAGACTCGCATTCACTGTGTTCCTAGTTGACACGAGCGTGTCCCCCATACTGCGAGTAGTGAAAGCACCATGTGAACTAATAAAGGTAGACATGGTTTTCTGATGAAAACACAATAAGACTGTGACAAAAAACACGCTCCAGTACTTTGACCTCCCTGATGGTAGGAAGGAATCATCAAACTTCCATTGTTTTTTTAATGTGAGCAAATGGTAGCTTGGACCATATGATGCCGGTTCAGCATCTGTTAGCAAACTAGCACGGCACACATCACATGACAACTTTCTCAAAATGTGTCGAATGACAAACCCTGGTAAGGCTGAACAACTGTTTTGATTATATTTGGATATTATAAAATCCCGGTTTTAAAATGTCCAAATATATTCAAAACAATTGTTCAGCCTTACCTATGAAATGTAATCACTCGGGATGTGGTTTGGAGCGTACAGGCCCAAGCAACAAATGTGTGAGGCAGCTTTATCCACTACTTCACTCCACAGTAGTGCCTCTCGCAATATGGTGGCGACGTTGACGTATGATGCAGGTGGTCATAAAGTCTAGTAATATTCTATGTCTATGGTCAGTCTAGTAATATTCTATGTCTATGGTCAATCTAGTAATATTTTATGTCTATGGTCAATCTAGTAATATTCTATGTCTATGATCTTGTCTAGTAATATTCTATGTCTCTAAATGTAGAACTGAACGCCACAGGAAATCCTTCCTACCTGTGGCAGTAAGACTGTACAACTCTTCCTTGCTCTGTAGGTGATCTTTCTCAGGATTAATATTAATGTAATTTGGTTCTCACTTGGATTGTGCTATATTACTCATCTGCTTTTATTTACTCATCTGTATGTTACTGAATGTTTGTTTCATCCCCCCATCGCATGCTGCTACTCTCTTTTTATTCATGGCACAAACACTATGTCACTTTTCATAATCACTTGCACTAATAATGTTATTTTATTATATCTGCCATAGCTATATTGTTACTTTGTTAGAGTTATTTTGATATTATATTTGCACTATTCTACTGCTCTGTTCTTTTTTCTTTTTTAACTCTTATTGTATATCTTTATTTCCTCTTGTTCCTCTTGTTGCTTTAAGCATGTTTAGGATGAAAGAATTTCCCTCGGGATAAATATAGTTCTTTCTTTTCTTATCTTATCCTTTAAAAAGTCCAGATGTTTGAGCTTCAGATTAGAAAAATAAATCAATTATATGCTGCTCTTTTAAAATTTTAGTTTAAAAAATACTTGAAAAAAATACTTAAAATGTTAGCATGACATGCAGGACAACTGGTGTTTTAAATTGTATATTAAAGTTACAGATACAGTTGCTGTCAGTTTGCTGAATGTGACATTTTAGATTAAAATTGAGACATATCTGTACATATATGTGGCAGGTGCAAAGGATATATTGTTATATCTTATGTTTTTCCACTTTTTCTTCACAAACTTTTGTTATAACACAAAATGTTATAACAAACTGTTATAACAAAAAATACCATATTTGCTGTCTGTTTAATTGAAGGAAGGGGCTCAAACTTGCATAAGATGTTATAATGCTAGCATGGCTGTTTCAAAGATGTGAAGGCCAAGCAATCGTTATTGTGAGATTAGATGCCCACCTTCATCCACACATCTGCTGGAAGCATCCAGTTTTAAGAGGGTGGTATCAAATGCTTTACACAGCAGCTGCTGATAATGGGTTTTGTCTTGGCTAGTGGTGCAGGTCTTATGTGCTCAGTAATGAGTTATCAACACTAAGATATAATGCAGGCCAAGGTGCTGAACCACTTGAGACAAAGGTCCAGATTAAACACTTGCTAATTTTGGTCTTTTCTATTTTAGAGTGTCAAGAGAAGATCCTGACCAAGGCTCTTCATATGTGCTGGCTGCTCTCCATCAAAGCAACTTTCCATTTTTTTCAAAGTCAAGAAATGACCAAAATGTGGAAAGGTGGAAAGTGTGTGGTTATGTGTCTCTCTGACCGTTCCGTACCCTTGGTAGTGTAAAAGAGGCTTGGGAGGCTAAGTTTTAAAAAGCATTGTTGCGGATGGCTGAAGAAGTCAGGACCACTACCACATACTGTGTGCTTTAGGTTTAGGAAGTTTGACTTGTAATATTGAATTATCCTTTAGTTGAGTATCTTACCAGCATGTTCCCCAGCACTGATATGCCAGAATAGCCCAGGGTTTTAGAGAGGTAAGAGGCGTACCACACAGGTTTCTCCAACGTTAGAGGGTATAGTCTTGGTTGGTGGCTGGTTTTTATTCAAGTTAAGTTAACTTAGGTGTCAGCAGAAAAACACCTGAAACAGGTGTGCATCAGACTGGAGAAGAATGTTTACCAGAGCGGTCCTGTGATTTTCTAGGCCTGGAGTTTGGGCCCCACTGTGCTAAAGCTTCTGTTTCTTTCTCCTGACTCTAAAGAGCCCCATCTCTTGGAACGTCTCCTGCTCTAATTGTACAAGCATTCCTTTAGGGAGCTGCGGCATTCAGGTTTTGGCTAAGACTCAGCACTCTTCCCGTGCCTTCGTCTGGGCGATCTGTTTGGTATTAGCAAGCTGGCATGGCCTCCTCTTCCTCCAGGTCCCTAGAGGAAGATTTCTCAACGCGCCTCCCTGTCCTCCTCGACTTACCGCAAGCAACAAGGAGGCGTCATGCCAGCCCTAATTTACCGCTACACCAACAACCAGCCGCCCCCAACCCAACTGTCCTGAGTGCAGCTGAGGTTGAATTCTCCACAGGAAACCACAACAATGGTGAAATCTAGATACTTTGCCTGAATTGTCTTATGGTTTCTGGTCCTGTTGAGCTAGCTCTGATTAGAAATGGGAAACAGGGCTAAGTTCAGGGATAGAACAATTCAAATCTTGCATTGAACATTGGTGTGCTACCTAGTGTTAGGGAAGCTGATTTATCTGTGCTATCTTGCGTTGGACACAGGTTTATCTGTGCTATCTTGCGTTGGACACTGGTTTATCTGTACTAGCTAGCGGTAGGGAAGCTGGTTTATCTCTGCTATTTTGTGGTGGGGTCACTGGTTTACGGTGATTAATATCTTAAAAGCTCTTTTAATTCTTACTTTCGACTTGTACTTCTTTGCTCCTGAACGTATGTCGCTACTCTCGGGTCTGTGTCTATGCAGTCATTACATAAGCAATTTCCTCTAGGATCAATAAAGTTTTTTGATTCTGATTCTAAAATGCCTTTTTTTCTGCAGTTTACAATATGCTATCTGACGCTATGACACATTAGCACTGTCCAGACGTCACCACAAGCTGTAAGCATGGCACAAGTTGAAGCCTGTGCCCTGCTTCACAGTAGCATTTCTCAGTGTTAGAACCAGACTGTATAAACTGGCTCTATGCACCTCTAAAGATCTATCTATCTATCTAGGCTCTTCTCATTAAAATACAGTATATTTTTCTCTGATTGTGCATATTATTTGACTATTTCTCATCATTATCAGTGTTATAAACCGACTATCAACTGTATGAAATGTATAAACTTAAAGGGAGCATTTTTTCATAGGGTAGCATGAATCGATAAACTCTGCTGTTGATTTGCACTATGGTAGCATAGTTCAACATTAGGGCTGTAATGACATAACAAACCCACGATTCAGTTCGTATCCTGATTTTTGACCCACGATTCGGTTCGTAACGCAATTCTTTCGGGAGTTGGGGTGGAGGAGAGGTTAGTGCTTAGTGAAGCAGTACGCATTCGAGACGCCATTTTGTTTTGAGTCCTCACGTTTACCAAAGAATTGTGAATCAATAAATGCTTCAACACCAATTCTTTTGCATTCCGTCTGTACACAAGACCCCAAGGAATCGCCACAGGCCAAAATCGCACAAAAACTCACTCAAAACACAACAAAACTCTTACAAACAAACTCCCCAGCCGTTTTATCGCAACCAGCCAGCTTATAGACACTTATAAAGCGAAGTGTCATAATTTCCTTTTACTTACATTTGAAGAAATTCAGCTCGGACACGCACGCCTCCCCAGTGCATCTCTTCGGACAGTCGCTCCTATTTCCCTTTGACAATCTTATTTGCTGGACAATTGTCCCCATCAAATGTCCTCTTCTGTGTGTTTTTTCCTTTGTTTGAGCCTAAAAAATCGACACAGAGTGTGCTGTCCTCACGACAAACGACTATGTGAAGCTAGACAGCCAGCGAACAAAATCTCCACACAAGGCTTACTTTTATTGATTTACTGAAGATTTAATATGTTTTTTCTTTGTAACTGAAATATACAGAAAAGGAAAAATAAATTGACCCAGAGACTCAAATGCACATGAGGCGCTGCAGCGCTCAGGTGACCTGAGATTAGTCTCGGCTCATTTAGAAGGCCAAGGGGAGAGGAATCGTTTGAATCGTAATAACATCTACTATTGGTTATTGCCTGAAATTGACGTGAACATATACCAATCATGGTGTAAAAAAGGTTTTATTAGGAGGTGTACTGCCCACGGGCTGCCCCCCTAGTGGCGAAAGATAGGAAGGATAAATCTGGGAGTTGGAAGGGGTGTGTCGCAATTCAGCCTTCTCACACAGTGACAGGGTTCGTGGACCTGGGTATCGCGATTTCGGTTTTGTATCGTATATCATTACAACCCTAATATTTTTTTGTATTGAAAGTCAAGCGGTTCAATGCCTCATTGTTCATTCTGTAGAAGCTTCTTCCCAACTATGCTGCAGAAGTTCCCATAAGTGTGCATCATTTATAGGTTGCTTTGCTTTCACTCTTCTGTCCAGTTCATCCTAAAGCAGCTAGATGGGGTTTAAGTCACTACAGAATTATTTCCCACTTCTGGGTAACCTTACCATTTTTAAACCTCTCGCAGTTCAGCACTGTCCTTTGTACCATTTCAGGCTATTCACTGGACTTGAACTGTTTGGATTTCAATTCAAAAAAGCTTGAAACACTGGGGTGTTCTAAAACCTTTGACCAGTAGGTATTATGTTTTCAAATTACACTCTATGGGTATTTCCAAGTAAATGTGTGCATCTTAAAGAGCCTTTTACTGATAGTCAAAGTCAAAACCCATCCCCCACACAAGACATTTGAAGAGCAAATAAACACTGTGGAATTTGGGGCTCTTGAACCTTTGCTGAAAGGACACTTCTGTGAGTGTTTCAGAGTAGACACCAGTGTCTTAGCCCAGGCAAACTTTATCAGCAGTACTAAATAAATGTCTTAAGTAAGAGCCATTTTCACATTTGAAGAAGAAATTTGATATAGAAAATAAGTAGTAAGTTTGGCTCAAAACTACAATAACCTAATTTTCAAAACATTCTTTTAATCTAGAAGAATGCTACTTTCCTGGACCAAAGGCTAATGTTCTGTTCCTCAAAAGGAGAAACATTTGTGCTGTCCTCGGCTAAATATACCCAGTTATAGCTTTTAAACAAGAATGAGACATTGTGCAACTGAAAACATTTCAGTTCTTCACTGCCATGAGTAGGCAGGTGATGACAGTGGTTCTGTTTATTGAGTATAGAGGAACAAAGCTGAGGTTGTCTGAGAGTGCTGGCTCTCTTTGCTGTGCTAAGTGGTCATGAATTTTCCACTGTCAGTGGTCTGGTTCAGCACACACAAACAGCAAGCTAACTGATTTGATGCTATTCTGTATTGTGGGTTCTGTACCATCTTAAACTGCACAAAACTAAGTAAACATTTCCCGAATTAATTACTCTTCCTTACTGCAGGTGACACATATGTCATGTCCTGACCTGAGGTGAACCCGTGTGAGTCAGCATCCTAGGTCTGGCTACAGTAAACTGCCGATCTTCCACTCCACTCTCTTAAACACAATCCAGTGAAGAATGAGGAATAAATATGCTATCCTAATCATCTGCATTGTAGCTCTGGTCATCATTGAAAAGGAAAACAATATAATCTCGAGGTAAGTTCTTAAATCCACACACACATATTTTAATGTGGTGACAATGTTCGTTGTAAAGTAAATAGTATTTAAAAATGATAGTATACTATTGATATGGTTTGGCAGATGTATGTCAGGCCCTTAAAATAACACATTTTTCAACCTAATTTCTATCTGTGGTTATTGTATCATTACCACAATAATTTTTACATGTTTTTTCCATGCTAACAAATAAGTAACTTGAGAGGGAATTTGTTACTGCAAGTAACATCATGGCTTGTGCCTCGACTAAATTACAATTGTGATGTAATGTGCAAGAATACACAACCTATTTCTTTTATACATTTCTGCAAAAGAAATAAAAAGAATAAAAAACCAAGACATTGTATAAATATATCAAACCAAAGGGGCTTTATTTTTTGCCAGTTTCACCCACTCATGAAATCATTATAAAAGTGTCACAATATCAAGATCAGTTCAGCTTTTTCAGTATTTGCCAGAGTAGCTGGAATGTAATTTTGTTCTAGCCAATCTGTAAAGCATTTCATAGCCCATCTTGTTAGTGAACTGTACATTGTCTCTAGTTTGGTCAGTTACTTAGCTATGGACTAAAAAAGCTTAGGGGCAAAACCTGACCATAAGCTGCAGATGAAATATTATCTCCTGGAAGTAATATAATTAGTTTATTTTCAATTTTGTGTGCAACAAATTAGAAATGTAGCAATGGTGAGCTATTATTATAATTATTATTATTAATACCATTTGGGATAAAACTTAAAGAACCACTTTAGGACTCTCCCAACATACACACTGATAAAGTGTGATAGTTTTATTCATGTAAATTCTTTCTCAGAATATAAGTCGATTTCAAGTCAGTAAGTTTTCAGTTTGCTTCTGACTACAGGGAGGCACATCAGAATTACTGTCTAAACAGGTGTAACAGTCATAGTTTAGGCTGAAAAATGATGGAGTGTCTCTTTCCTTTTCTTCTGTCTCTCACAGGGTCTCTGAAAAGCTCACACTGAAACAGACAGCACTGACTCAGGAGCCTCCCCCATTCTACAATGGCTCAAGTGCACCTGTGGTCATGGATTATGACGGTGAAGAAGAAGAGAATGCCACTCTGTTCTTAGAGGCTGGTCATAAGCACATCCTCTTGTTGGCTGCCACGCGCACTGGATCCTCCTTCGTAGGCGAGTTCTTCAACCAGTTGGGATCCAACATGTTCTACCTCTTTGAGCCACTGTGGCATGTCGAGAGGATGCTGTCTCAAGACATGAGCATCCCTAATTCCACAGTTTCCTCTTTGGCCTATAGGGATGTATTGCTGAGCCTCTTTTTGTGTGACTTCTCCTTGCTGGCGCGCTTTATCAGCCCACCTCCCCAGGAGCATGTGACCCCTGCTCTGTTCCGCAGAGAGTCCAGCATGGCTCTGTGTGAGGAGCAGGTCTGCACCCCAGTGATGAAGGATGTATTTGAGAGATACCACTGCAAGACGCGGCGTTGTGGACCCCTCAACCTGACCTTAGCATCTGAGGCCTGTCTGGGTAAGGAGTACAGAGCTATCAAAACAGTAAGGGTCCGGCAACTGGAGACTCTTCGTTTACTAGTGGAAGACCCCAGACTGGACATTAAGGTCATACAGTTGGTCAGAGACCCCCGTGCCATTCTGGCCTCTAGGATGGTGGCCTTCTCCAGTAAGTACCAAACCTGGAAAAGCTGGGCGGTGAATGGAGAAGTGCCCATAGAGGATGAAGAGGTCAAACGACTTCAAGGAAACTGTAATCAAATCCGCATGTCCGCTGAGTTGGGCCTGAGCCGACCAGACTGGCTGGAGAACCGTTACATGCTAGTGCGCTACGAGGACATCGCAAGGTACCCCATGCGGAAAGCTGCCGAGATGTACAGGTTTACTGGAATTCCCTTCACATCGCAGGCAAAAGAGTGGATCCTTAAGAACACACATGCTTCAGAAGTTGCCAGTGGAGTGTATTCTACACAGAAGAACTCATCCGAACAAGTGGAAAAGTGGCGCTTCAGTATACCCTTCAAATTAGCACAAGTTGTGCAAGAAGTTTGCGGACCAACTATGGAACTGTTTGGGTATAAGTTTGTTGACAGTGAACAGACACTGATTAATAGGTCTATTAGCTTGCTTGAAGAAAAACACTTTAATGTATAGATCTAAGTTTGTTTGTTTGTTTGTTGTTTTGTGTTTTGCATCTTGTTTGAAGTACTAAAACACAACCTTGACGCAAGCAGAAATGTAGCACACTGGAACCCAGATGTTACTGTGGTGCCTTAAGCTCTCATTTTGTGGTTTATCTTTAATCAGACAAAGTGCTTGCAGCTGAGTAAGGCTAATATGAAGATAATGAATGATTCATTCATTTGCTGCTTGAATTTGAAAAGGGATTATAATTGTTGCTGTATGTGTGTGTGTGTGTGTGTGTGTGTGTGTGTGTGTGTGGAGTGTTCATGCTTTACATTGCAAGCTATCTAATCTAAACTGTGACTGTACACATTTTGACTAAAGTCATTGAATTTTTTAACAAAGATGTTTCTGTGTTTGGTGCTTTTTATTTTTGTTTTATCTGAGCTTGGTGTTGCTGCCTCAGGCAGATCGTTTTTTTGTTTATTTCGTTTAACTGTGTTTCATATCTGAAGTCATTTTTACTGTGTATGATTTCAACACGTGTTCTTCCGGGAAAGTAGGCTTTTGTAGACTGAGGGACTCACAATGAAGTGAACACAATGAAGATACTTTCCAAAAAAGCCACAGATGTCTGCACAGACAAAATAATACACTCTAATGTGTTCCCTGCTGTTACAAGTTTTTGCCCATTAGGTACAATGTCATAACTGGAATTGACAACAAAAAAAGAAAACAATTCAAAAGCAGAGTAATATTTAAGCTGAGAATTGAATCAAATAGCACTCAAAGAGATAGTTACAGGTTGCACCAAAAAATGAAGACTGGTTTTGGTGCAAGGGGCCATGGCAAGGACTAGTAAAGAAAAGCTGATCAGATTCTGATATTCAAAAGAGAAGTGTTCTCGAGTTCCGGTAGAATAATGTTCAGAAGAAAAAAAACCAATATGAAATAATTTTGATACTGGAGTCTGATTCACCTCCTCAGTTAAAATACTATTTTTCTTCATACAATCCCAACATCTCGTCAATATCGACAGTAATGTACAAACATCAGAGGCCACCCTTTTATTTACCTAATTTCTAGTCAAAACAGACATTAAGCTAAGATTTTTCATATCAGGAAAAAAGCAGAACACACATTTGAAAATGATACATATACTATAACTACTTTTAAATTTGAGTCTTTATTACTTCCATTCTTTTCAGGAGACTTAGTTTCTGATTTTCAAAGAACTTTGCAGAAATATTTTGTCATGTAGTTTCCTGTAGTTCAGTCTTCTGCTTCTCCTTCACAATTTCACATGTATACTCATTATTTCATAAAACATTTCCCAAATGTCTAGTTTCAGTGTTCTGTTGCAGAACGTTCTTCTTTTTTGTACACTGTTTTACCTCAGTAACAGCTTCTTGATCACTACACATCCTTTTACACAAACAAAGTTGAGTTGTACGGTGATGACCGACAGAAACATCTGTGGATGTTATTTAATTTAATTTATTAACCCTTATAGTCTCATGTGAACACAACACACAGTGTGAACAGTGTGAAAATTCTTTCTCTGCATTTAACCCATTCACCAAGTGAAGCAGGGAGCTGCCGCCAATGAAGGGCGCCTGGGGAGCAGTGTGTAGGGACAGTACCTTGCTCAAGGGTACCTCAGTGGTGACACTAGCAGTTGGGATTTGACCCCACAACCTTCTGATGATTCTGAACCACTAGGCCATCCAGCTGCAGATGATCAAATCTGAAGCAAGAGTGCAGCTTGTCTCTCAAAGACGAAAACTGTTTCTCTGACGGTCTGCCATGTCTGTGAGTGGCTTGTTGTTGGAAGGACACAGCCGTAACTGGTGTGTTTAAGATCAGAAGGATCTAAGAGTGGTAGCAGGGTGCACAAAATATCTAATATTATTATACTTGGTGTTGGAGGTTTTTGTGTGATTTTCCATTAAACATGTTTCTGCTTCTTTCAGTCTCAGTCAATACAGAGTTTGGATGGGGGATTGGGATATCCCTCCTTTCATCAGATATTTATTTTAACACATCTATACATGTTACAATCACAATCCAAATGTTACCTTTCGAGTACAAAAATTTAATTTATAGCAAGAAAGCTTTAATTTGAGAGTCCACTATTGCTCCTTTATTGCTCACATTGTCTTTAACTATATTGAAGTTAAATATCTATTAAATGCGACAGAACATTGAGTTGAATGTAACACATTCTATTAAATCTAACCTTAAACCTAAACTGAAAATCAACCCAAAACTACACTAGAGTCCAAAGTCTAAAGCAGTCTGATTTTTCCACACTTTTCTTTAACTCATTCACGACTGCTGGAGTGTACGTCACTGCAGCCTCATATAAGGCCACGTTGTGAACGCGGGCCAGGCATCAGGACACAAGGGCCCTCATGTGTGTGTCCTGCACTCGCAGGATGTGCCGCACCCTCTCTGAACTGCTCTGACCACACTGCTGCTGAACGACTCTTTCATACAGCCCCTCTCTCCACTGCCTCACTGCCTCCAGCCTTCAGAGGACACAGACTGGCCTATTCACCGCTCAGCACCCCTCCTCCCCACTCTGCTGCACACACACTGCCAGTCTATGAAAAACACATTACTGTGGAACTTTTAGAACTTATATATTAATAAGTAATATACAGTTTTGAGTAAATGCATTGTTCATAAAATGCAGAATACAGATCATGGTGACGATGGAAGTGAAATATAGGAAAATAGAGTAAGGGTCTGACTCATCATTTAATACATGGGTTTCACTGGTGATTTCAATATTTTGCTCAGAGCTGGAAAAAAACTGTAATGTTTAACTTCAGTTCTCAGGGGAAAGAGAGAGGGAGAGAGTAGAGAGAGAGAGAGAGAGAGAGAGAGAGAGAGAGAGAGAGAGAAAGAGAGAGCACGAGAGCGAGATTGAGAGAGAAAGAGAGAGAGAGAATAGAGAGAGCGAGAGTGAGAGAGAGAG
>JBBPCY010000002.1:12370201-12401165 GCA_037974405.1 Brachyalestes nurse | reverse complement strand
ATAAACATTACTATTACGTGTTTGTAAGATATGTACAGTAAAAATACTTTTTATATTTTGTAGTGGTTTAACACTAAGAAAAGTGTGGACTGTACAAAAAAACCCAGTTAGTGAGAACTAACTGTCTTTTCCTCACCTAGAGCCCAAGGCCAAATGGAAAAATTCCAAAAAGCAATTGCCCTCTTTTTTCCTCTCCGAGGTAATAAATGTGTGTGTGTATGTGTGTGTGTGTGTTGCTCTGATTGCATTAGCTGCAGCTGTTATTGATCTTCCTTAATGGAAGGCTAATGAGAAGAGAACAGCTCAATGCACACTGCAGCCTCCCTTTCCCCAGCCCTTCACTAAATCTGTCACATTTCCTTCTTTCATGATTTATCAACTCACTGACAAATCTCACCACCACAGATCAGCAGCGCCTAACAGAGCGCGACAGTGATGAACTTTCACTGAGTATCTTAAGAGCTGGTTAAAAACCCTCCATGAACCACTGAAGCGGACTCCAGTCAACACTCGAATGCTTTACCATAGATGGACAGTAATTAATTCCATTTACTCAGTTACATGCACACAAATAACATTTTGTCAAACTTATGTTAATGTAAACTTGTTACTTTCAATTTCCAAACATATTTGCCAGCAAAGGAATGTCAATAACATTTAGCGTCTAGTGTCATTTGTTGACTTTAATTTGATTATAGTACACTGGTTCAGCACCTGTCTTCAGTTGGTGACTAAGGTTTATTTTATTTTAGGCCAAATGTGCATCAAAAAACAATATCTTCTAAAAACGTGCTGGCGTTAAATGAATATACTTCTGCTGATATTCCTAAAGTCAGTTAGTGTTTTGTAGTAAGTAGGTTTTTCCCACGAGCATGTTTGTGCATTTTGTACAAGATGTTTTTTGGAAAGATGTTCTATTACACTGAAGGAACTACATGAGTATGGTTTATGGCTATTCTGTGCTACAGGAGAAGCAGTGGAAAACAACAGTATGTCCAAAATCATGAGACCGGGTTGGCATGTGGACATATAGCAATCTCATGTACACATAAATATGCATAAATATTTCCTACTTGCAGGACTAATAAAGGTTTAGCTTATCTCATCTTACAGACAACATTGTACAGACAACAAATGAACCTGGTGAATCTAAAGCCACATGAGTCTGACCAGATTTCAAATATGGTCTATTCAGGTGTGATCTAGCATTTCCTGTTCTCTCTTTTGAGAGGTTCAGGTTCATTCATTTGATTACATAGACACTGTGTCTGCAAAGAATTGTAGGTACAAATAAGCTACAAATAAGTGCGTACTACATTCAAAAGCCTCTATCGGACTATATCTTCAAATGTCCTGCAGCTTGCTTAAAGGTCCCATGACATGAAAATGTCACTTTATGAGATTTTTTAACATTAATACGAGTTCCCCTAGCCTGCCTACGATCCTGCAGTGGCTAGAAATTCATTTTTTAGAAATGGCGATAGGTGTAAAGAGTGCATTGATCATTCTGCTCCGCTGTTCAGAGAATGACAGCTCAGATGGCCCAATCAGGAATTTGCCTCGTATGTCATCATACGGGGAAAGGTTACCACCCCTTTCTCATACTTTACCCACCCAGAGAATTTCGCCCCCCCCCCTAAAAAATGAGCTCCACTGACACTCAGTGCAATCATGTGAAAGACCACTTCGCAGTTGCTCTGTGCTTAGATGTACAAATGAGCACAAATGCATTTTATTAGTTCCTTCATGCGAGCCTCTGAAGAACCAGTGGCTTAATTTTATTTTCTCTGGAAATGCGCTGACACAACTTCCTAAAGTTTTGTATGTCTGCGCCAAACATTTCGCAGTTTCCTCAACTTAGGGCAATACAGAGCTGGTCTTGCTGAACGGCTGAAAATGAAGTCTGGATCAGTACCAACTCTCTTTGGCTCAGCTACAAACCTCGGACAAGTAAGTCAACTTAGCGCTATCTAATTTTGTTGCTTTGCTGTACTGTATATGGTTACCTGGCTTTTTACCCTTAAAATGTGGCTGTAACATTAGCTCTGCAGCTAACAGGCCAGTTAGCAGGCTACTGTCGCAAATATAAAGGTAGATAGCATCCGGTATGTGTGTGAATGGTGTGTGAATACACACATCAACTCGAGTGTTGGATTTGGATTTGGATAACCGTGTTGCCATTGGTGTTATGGCAAGCACGATGTCCGCCTTTCCCCTCATTAAAATGACTATGAGTGAGCACCTCTGCAAAGCAGGGTGATCAGATGAGAATGGGTCAAATTTGAGGAGTCTTACAACAACGGGGCTATACGCCTTATTCAGCCCGCGGCCATGTTGAATAGAAACTGAGGCTGTGAGGGATAGAATTTGACTATGGCGTATTGTTGTGTACCAGAATGTCATCATTTAGCCGTCAGAATATAGGGAATACGTCATTTCCACAGGACAAAGAACATTAACATGGATTATGAAAATTCGACGGGACATAGGATCTAACTTTCAGGTAACAATATTGCATTTATTTAAGAAAATGACAGTGGATACTAGCTATTGGCTAATTGCTAATTGCTAATGTGCGCATGTTTATCTTCCAATAAACGCATACATATGCTAAAATAAGCTTAAATATGCTGTTTTACGACAACTAAGGTTAAATATCTGTTTCACTTACGATTGCAAGGTTTTCCTTTTCTAAGACCGTCATATTCATATTCAAGCTTATTTTAGCATATATATGCGTTTATAGGACGATAAACATGCGCACGTTAGCAATTAGCCAATAGGCTAGTATCCATGGTCATTTTCTTAAATAAATGCAATATTGTTACCAGAAAGTTAGGTCCTATGCCCCGTCGACTTTTCACAATCCATGTTTATGTTCTTTGTCCTGTGGAAATGACGTTTTCCCTATATTCTGACGGCTAAATGATGACATTCCGGTACACAACAATATGCCACAGTCAACTTCTATCCCTCACAGCCTCGTTTTCGATTCAACATGGCCGCGGGCTGAATAAGGGGTATTGTATCTGTGTGAAAGCAGATTGTTGTTGACATATACTGCATTCACTTTGTCATTACAGACTTGCTGAATGTAATTTAAACTTCAATTTTTGTGGAAGTCTGGCGTCAGCTTTACAATCAGCAAACTCTCCTCTGAAAGAGCTGGACTTCAGTAAAAATGACCTTCAGGACTCAGGAGTGGAGCTGCTCTCTGCTGGACTGAAGAGTTCACACTGTAAACTGGAGATACTCAGGTGAACTTTCCCTAAATTCTGTCTTTCATTATGTAAGCTGAGATTATGTAATTAACTAAAAACTGATGTAACCGGTATAGTGGAGAGAGATAAGAAGCACCACGCTGTGCGCCCCCCCCCAGGAGCTGATTAGTTCAACCAGGTGGTTCAGGTGATTGATTCTTGAAATGTGTTTGGAGATGTGAGTAGGAGAATAGCGGGTGGCTAAAGTTTGATTCAGTTTGATGCGGTGCAAACGGAATCATCATGCTCTGGTATCTGTGCTGGTGGTGGCAAATCTTTAAAAGTCACGAGCCGGCCGGAACTATGGTTATATTGGAAAGTGCATGTGGCAGATGTTTTATGCTGTGTAGCAGAAACGAGCAGGAACAGGAGCAAATGTTAGAGTGACTACACTACCTAGGGGAATTTCACTCTAAGTAATTTCTTTGTTACAAGCCCAAATGCACAGGTTCATTCACACAATAAGGCACGAGACATGATTCCAATTATTCATATAGAATTGTATGAAGTTAAACATTCAAAAACCCACTTGATACCACAGGAAGGAGCAAAGTTTGGCTTAACACAAGGGGACAGGGAATGGTAGGTAAGGAAAGGCTAACCCTGACACTGCACACCACACGTGAACAAGCTGCGATTCACACATACACCACCACAAGTGCTCTACACTACAAGACCAGTGGGGGGACTCCACAACCCAAGACACAACCTGTCACCAGCTTGGCTCCCCAACAGCTCCTGTCCAAAAAGAAGACAAACAAAGACAACTAGAATAAATACTTTACACAGTAATGGAAAAAAGGAATCCAAACCAATGAATAAAACACAAAGAAACCACTAACAAAATATAATAGGACAAGGAATAACTAGTATTGCTGCTAACGACTAGCTATAAGCACACAGGAAAAAAAAACTACCAGCAGGAATACTGCAGCAGAGAATCAAGTATCTCTTCTAGAACTAAACTTAGAAATACACCAAAACAAATACAAGCAAAACTCAATCCAGAGAAAACAAGAGAAATAAAGCAACAATTAGATGGAATGATAGTAAAGTAGAAAAAAACAGAGTAATCCAAAGAAACAAATAGTACATGTAAAAAAAAAAAACTAACCAAATGTAATATGCCAAAGCAATACAAATTTAAAGAACAAATCAAAAGCAGAGCAACCAAATAGGACAAAAATCAAACAGCATAAAACAAAACAGCAACGCTGCGATGGACTTGAGGAAAGGCTTGATGCCACGCACACCAGAGGGAAAGCTGTGCAGGGCTTATCTCAAACATTAACCGCTATGGCAAACTGGAAAAGTAGTGGTTAAAAATAGCTAATTTTTTAAACATTAATTAACTAACACAGTAGCCTGTCTACCTTAACTCTGAGTAGCAGTGTCTACAGCACACGTTCACAGGAGGAAAAGACTTTTCATATGGCCAATAATCAGCTGTTTATATAGCTTTGCTATATGCACTGACTGCAGAAAAAAAGGATACTACAATTTCCTACCTCAGAAAGGCTGATAGATTTCCTGCCAAGAACCCTCGCACCATATCTTTCCGTAATATTAAGAAAATTTATATCGACACCCTTTCCTCTGCTTTTTCAAGTCTTCTGCATTTTAATTAGTAATAGTCTAGTAATATTCTATGTCTGTGGTCAGTCTAGTAATATTCTATGTCTGCGGTCAGTCTAGTAATATTCTATGTCTGCGGTCAGTCTAGTAATATTCTATGTCTATGGTCAGTCTCTATGCTCAAACAGTTCTTTGTTTTCCCAAATTTAGTCAAAGAACCAACTCATTCGCGACGACACATCTCCTTCGTGAGCACTGTTGAGTTTCGTTTGACAGCATTTGCACAGCCTGACAACCTGTTGCAGAGCGCATTCTAAAATATAAGCACTATTTTTTATTTTGGCAACAATTTAGTCTGTGTTGTCATTTCTTGTTTCGTTTTAACACTCTTTACATGGGGTACAAAAAACTGGAGACAAAATCTGCCATGACACTATTTTTTTATTTATATCACATTATGGCTCTTAAAAAAAAATAATTTTGTGTATAGGAGCCAATGGCTCCTAAGGTTTTTCTTTTCTCTGGAGCCCTGTTACCATATCGTTCATTTGAATCATACTGTGTTCCCTTTCATGATGTTTTAAAAAGTGCATCTGATTTCCCAGGGCAGGGAACAGTGATTAGGATCACCTTCAAGCACAGTGATAGTGATGGTATCAGATAATAACAGCAGGGTTTAAACTGTGCACAGCCCTAACCACACAACATAATTTAGTACAGCCATAAAATCTTACACACTTTTTAAATTTAGTTAAAGCAGGCGATCATCACGCAATCTTCTACATGCTTTTCCCAATGTTCATGAAACAGAAAAATACTACAGTAAGGCTTAATCATGCTGTAATTACTGATTCTGTGTGTCATGCTGTACCATACGCATGGCAATGATGCTAATGCAATAAGTAGAATAACATTAAGACAGAAATTCTAAAGCTTAGGAGATGTGTCTGTGTGTTCTGGTATGTCTGAATGTGTATCTAAGCATATTAGCCTAGAAGAGTGTACTGTGTAATATGTTACTGATGCCCTATGTGCATAAGTATATATGTGTGTGTGTGTGTGTGTGTATGTGTGTGTGTGTGTGTGTGTATAATGAACAGGAAGCAGTCTGTAGTAAAGGTCATGTGTTATTTGCTGTGACGGTTGTTGGCTGTCAGAGGAACAGATGAGGATGTGTGATAAAGCAGACTAGGGTGGAATGCTGTCTGTGGCACATGCCTGAAATCTAATCAGTAAGTACGCAGGGAACACTCAGTATGATGAGCAGCAGGTCAGTGGCATGCTATTAAACAAGACAAGACTCAAGCATGCACATAAATATATAAACACTTTTTTTCCTTTATACAAAGGCACTCTAGTGCCATAGACCTGTGATGCATTGCCCTGATCGCTATCAGCAATGATATGGCACCAACCTTATTAAATGTTCTGGGAGTAACATACATTTCACAATAGTTCTTCTTCATAGCTGTTGTGAAATTGTAACCGTGCAATTATATAAAACAACTAGAACAATACCAATAAAAATGTGCACAATCCTAAAATGAACTTTGTAAAAACTGCTAAAACTATTGATTAAAAACTGCATACACCACGAATCTTTCCAACTGTTATCACTGATGGCCTAATCTGGGGCTGGGAGAGCAATCCCTAATATAAGGATACTGTAATGTTTAGGTTTTAAACACTTTGCGGTAACATGTTTTAAATATGCAATTAGTATTTAGTTTAGCTGGTCCCCCAACTGAGAACAAATGACTCAAAAGTTTGACTTTAACATAACAAAAAGCATCAAGATATTAAAGAGGAGAGCACTTTGAATAATCATGTTACATTTAGGTTTTAGACCCTGACATTTATTTGCTGGGACCACTTTATTTAGACAGGCCCCTATAAATACTGCACAGATATTCAACAAACTTTTTTGAGACTCAACACCGTTTGGGTTTGGATTAGTACCAGGGTTATGGGCTGGGCTGGGCTGAAGTGATTTAAACATGCAGCTTTTTAAGCATTTCAATGTTTCTTTGAGCTGTCATAGTTCTATTTATAACCATTGCTTTTACAACAGAATCCAACAGAAGAGTAGGTTTAGGTCATGAGTATAACATATATTTTGTTAGAGAAGGCAAAGTAGAGATGGCTATCTAACAATAGTTAGATAGTCAATAGTCAAGCTTTCCATATTGCATTTTCAAATAGGGGCATAGCTCAAGCCAGCAATGTTAAAGAAAGGTGTTTAAAACATTCAGTTTACAGTGTAGCTTATAGACAAGACATTATTTTACTCCCAGGAAATACATACCCCTAACAGAGCACAGTTCGCATATCAGTGCTCTGCATGCTGAGCTCAGATGACAGAATCTGGAAATACTTGAATCAGTGCATCCCTACTGGCAGACACCAATAGATACGCCATATCTATATCTGCCATATCTGTCTTTATGCCTCCTTGTCAATCCATTCCACACCTTAACATCTTTATCTTACACCCTCAATCTCTCTCTATCCTCCGGCCATCTCTCTCTCACACACAAACACACTTCTCCCTACGGAGCATAAGCATCCCTCTTTCCACTTGTCCTCTGGCTTCATTATATCTCTCTCCTCTCTCAGTCACTAAGGACTTGGGCTCATCCCTCTCTTCCAACAACAAGGCTTCCCAGGTGAGCCTTCTGCTATCTGCTGTGTGTCTTATTCTCTCCCCCTCTCCTTACATCTCTCTCTGCCTCACTTGCACAAACAACACTCTGCATCCTACCATGACTGTGTGGCCTACTTTTCGTCCACCCTTTAATATGATGAAGCCAGAACAGGAATGGAAAGAGGGGGTACAAATTTGCATATATCTATAAATGTAATAATATAAAGCAACAGACTCTTCCTCTTTGATACGGCCAACATATAAACACACATACACACACACACACACACACACACACACACACACACAAACACACATACACACAAACACAAACACACACAGTTTTCCTGGAACACCAAAAATGTTTCTTCTGTGGCATTATGCAAAGAACCCTGAAAACCACACTTATTTTTAACCATTACTTTTTGGGGCAAAATGTAATGGATATTATCTATCAAATAATGTACATATCTATACAAATCTTTAGCAATATTATGTTATACTGGTTTGGACAATATACCACGCAGAGCTATACCTATATAAAATTGGAGAGAAACTTTTCTTGCTTTACCTGTGAGGGAGCACAAGGGGCCTTATTTAGAAAACATTTGAACAAAACCACACGTTCACACGCACGCAGCTAAGAAAGGATGACTGCGTGTGCAAGGTGAGTGAATGCTGGTTAGCACGAGTGTGTGTGTGTGTGTGTGTGTGTGTGTGTATGTCTGTGTGTGTGTGTGTGTGTTTGTATGTTTTTGAAATTGAAGCACATGTGTACAGTACCACTGCAACACCCACACAACCTGAAACCACATCCAGCACACTTACAGCTCAGCATCTGCCACCACTCAAAGCTCTACTTAAAAGGCCTGATATAGCTGTGAGCTCCTGAACGCAGCACTTTCTCCGAAGAACTTCACAGCCACTGAGAAGGAACTCAGAGGAGGCAGTATGGAAACTAAATGAGGGGGCTTACTTTTGAAAACGGCTTTACATCAGCTGTTGTGATTTCATGTTCTATAGTGAACACTATATGCAGCAAAAACTTGCTGACGATCTCTGTCAGAATATTTCAAAATATATGAATATAATCAAATCCAGTGCACCATCAAAATCATGCAAGACTCACAGTATTCTCAGAATTTAATAGGCTTTTGTTCCAAACAAGCTCTAGGCAATCGTAATTTATCACTCTGGTTTTGATCTAACTGTCCAGCAACTTCATAGTGTAAATAACTTGAGTGAGGTGAGTGAACTCTGTTCTTGAATAGCACTTTAACTATATTTATATTGCATATCATAATGATGCATAACTCATGGGCCTAAACGACCCGTGGACTTTTACTATTGAGGAATTTGATATTTAAAAATATTCAAAACATCTAAATTTAAAACGTTTAAAATGTCAGTTTGGACCATTACAGAGTAATTAAAGCTGTTCTGGCTAATAAAGAGAACTGGTTCAAATGTGTTTCATATGTTTCCAGATTTTTAAAAAATGGCTAATAAAACTGGAATCAGGCATTTTTATATTCCAATATTCAGACGGCATCCCATATGCAACAGATGTGCCGTAATGTGCATTGTTAGACAACCTAGTGCCATTGCTTAACTTAATCAAGTCTTCAAAATTAAGCAAACTCTTCAGAACTTCAGTTTGGGCTGTATTTATCTAGACATAGATCTAGACCGTATTGTTCAACATATATACCACAGCAGTACAAATAAATAATAAACACATGATCTAACTTAATAAAATAATAAAAATTTGATCTATTATTGCTTAAAGGAATTTTTTTTAGACAGCATATTATTTTTAGAGAGCTGGATACAGTGTAAAGTTTTGGAGCCAGATTTATGGAAATTATTTGAGCCACTATTGATTTCTAATGTTCTGGACATGTCTTGGGTGATCGATTGCACATGGGGTTGGTGGAAATTTGTGGAAATTTCATTTTCGACAAACAATTTCTTTAAGACCAGGGTGAGGTTGTCCCAAGGAGCCCCATAGGCATGCAATAATCATGCTAGTGGGATGTAACACCAATGTCTTTGACACTTTGTTGTGTCACGTGGTCTCAGTTTTCTGTTCAAATCTGTCATGGTGTTCACACTGAAGGCTCAAAAGGCTTGTGTTACATTACACTGAATAACTTATCTGCCACCACCATCTCCTCATTCAAGCAATCTAAGCTTATCATCTACAAACACACCAAATCAACGAGTGGAGCTTCTTGAGGGGAAAATCTGAAACACACACGCTGACTGCTATTCAAGCAATAACAACGGATGATAAAGCTCATAATGAGGAAGTTCATCATAATATTTTTCTGAGCTCTCACCAAATCTCACTGCCGACTCTACATGAGCACAGAGTATAGACTCATCTCTTTCCCTCTCAAACACACCTCCCAACAGCTGTCTTTGTCCTCTCAGTCTCTTTTCCTGTCTGAAAGAATGACTCATCTGTGTTGCTGTTACTAGAGTAGCATGTGTGTGTCAGAGAGAAAGAAAGAGACAGAGACAGAGAGAGAGAGAGAGAGAGAGAGAGAGAGACATCAACTTGTGTATCAAAGCAGTGCATATAATTTACTTCATTCAAATGTGCAGATCATTTCCACACAAACACCTCACTTTCTGTGTTGGAAAAATGTGTTTCGTTCACGTGGAAATAATGTCCACATGTGAACCATAATGCAGATTCAGTGCATTACTGGTTATTTAGTGAAATAAAGGCCTGTTGGTCACTCACTCGTTCAGACAGGTCCTCCACAGGGTTAATGATGTGCAGCACTTTCTCCACCCTTCTTCAGCTTCTCCTCACTTTGGCTTGGCCAGCTGTCCACATCAGGCTTCACTCCACTCCTCAGAGCGCTGAAAATGTCCGGGCTCTTCAGGCAAATGTGCAGACTGGGGCCAGGTCGCCGTGCTCATGGTGTGACCCCGTCCAGCAGGGGCTCATAACGGCGCACAGCGAAGCCTCCCTGCGCAACGCACAGCGGAGGAAGTCTCAGTTTGAATATTGTGATTTGAATATTTCGCGCATGGCCACAAAAGCAAAACCGAAAAGAGACTGCAAGGACCGGAAAACGGTTCAACTGACAAACCCAGCAGCCCCTAAACCCACGCTCACGAAACCCCACTCAGCAAGCAGTTCAAAAAAACCTGAGACACTCCTCCCGAGCCTTTTACGCAAGTTCACAAGATATGAGGCAAGATCTTCCTCCGCAGACCGAGTCAGCTTCTCTTAAGTAAACTGTCTTTACGAAAAGTGATGCAAGGGGCCATAATTACACTCCGAAACAACTTAAGACATTTTTAGCCTTATTCGAAATGAATAAGGCATTTTAACTGAGGGAAAGTTGCACTTACCTGATCTGTGGGTAAAAACATGTGAAACAGTGCCAACAGGTTTCCCTTTAACTCTAAAAACAGACATGATACTGTTAGTGTCTTCACTTCTCCATCACTGTGCGTAAACACGCAGCGGGCGGGGGATCCTAACAACTCCAATCATCTCCAACCACCTCCTCAACTCCTAACTCATTACAGCGTCCACCAGCTCCTCCTATCTCCTCCAGCGCCGAGAGAAGCGCTCCTCACTCTGCACAGGCTGAGCTTCATGATGCAAATGAGGCTGCAGGGGAGGAGGCAAGAAGAGTCACTTGAGAAACATCTTCCCCTCTTAGCGTTTTCATTCTACACATTAAGAAGACTCATGAACCCTAATGATAAAAGTAGCAGACGTCAACACAGAGAGAATTATGTGTCCAGAAGTTTGTTTGGACAAAAGAAGATACTTACTCATACGATGTGTCATAACCAATAGGGTATTAATATAAAACATGTTCCCCTTTTGCTGCAAAAAACAGTCCCTACTTTGCTGTGAAGGCTTTACTCTGGAACGCAGCTGTGCGAACTAGAGTTCTACTGTTCCACAGCCCAGTCCTGGGGAGAGTTGGTACATAGGGGCATTAAGCTTATGTGCGGCTGCTTCAGAATTCAATTCAAAATAAATTTAACTGAATTACCACTCTATTGGAAATGCTTTTCTGTAAAGATTATACAGACTGCTTATAAAATTCAGTATCTTCATGTTCTTCAGTGCTGGTTTCTGGACACTTCTGGACATACAAGGATTATAAGAATCTTTATTAAACGTGCAACAATTGACACAGGTGGGGTAAACTGGTAATATGCTGTATTTCAGAAGAAATATAGATGTCTACACACTTTTGGACATACAGTGTATAGACAAGTTCTCAAGAGTTTTCTGATCCAAGGGATGTAACTTAAATGAAAACAGAAAAACAAGCAGGGAACTGAATACTAATGCCTGGAGCACATAAATGCGTCAGGAGAGTCAGGAGAAGATTTACAGAGATACTGTCTGAGACACAACTTGCTTGTCTGCGTATTGATTTTTCACTGACTCACAGTGAAGCCGAAGAGAAGTGAGACAGTGTGAGATCAGCGTGTTCCTGGGAGGCCTGTGGGACCTTAAATTCAACACACCCTCCCAGACTACAAAATAAAGAGAACATGAGCAAGTGATCCCACATTTCCACTTTCTGTTTGACATAATACCATTTCACTCTCATTTTCAACAGTCTGTTTAGCACAAGGTTCACGCTGGGTAAGTTTTGCTATTGATGGTGCCTTGGCACCTGTTTATGCAGCTCTTGGCAGAGATAGATACAAACAATCTCAATTCAATTATAACCAATAACAACGCTAAAAATGGGAAAGTATTACTCAGTTGATAATCTTAACAGTTATTTCTCAGTAATCACTGTGAAACTGATGTCAGATAAAGTTTGTTAGTTAGACTTAATTCAATCTTAAAAAAAGGCTTAATGAAATCAAACCACCTGTATCTGAATACATAATTAACTTTTTTTTTTTACCAAATCAGAGCTCATGTGATAATCATGATAGAACTGGAGGGTTTTTTATACTTAACTTTAGTGCAACATGTCAGGGCTGCAGGAGTTATATATCAGTGGAAGCATATGTGAAATTCTAGCACCCAAACCTGTGTAAAGTTGAAACAACTCTGTTTCCACTGTTTCACCAGATATTCATGGTTCAAATAGATCATGTGCTGCTCTTAGCAATCAGTCACCCTACTGAGCAGAGAAAGAGCCACACCTGGGGAGGAAAATCATCACACACTGAAACCAAGAAATTGTGGCCAAGAATGATTACAGATAAAGAAAGAGAGAGTGTGTGTGAGAGAGAGAGAGAGAGAGAGAGAGAAAGGGAGAAAAAAAATTTAGACAGTGACTTTAGGATAGAAGCTTATCTGAATGCAAAACGAGTTTGCAGGGTGACACATCCAGAGATTGCATCAAGCCCCTGACACTGTGTTTGTTTAATGATGCATGCAGGTTTATATGTGTATTTGTTTATGGCAGAAGATGGTGAGTTATGGTGTTATTATATCTCCTACACATGAGGGAGCAGAAGTGGAGTGCATAGATACTGCATTATGATAAATCAAGGGGGAGAAGTCATTAAGTAGTGACAAAAATCAATAAAAATGTTCACACCCTCTTAGTGGCTCTCACAAATGATCATGCACTCTCTCAGATCTACACCCTATTACATCAGAGAAAAAAGTGCATGCAAAATTAATGCTCTTTATATGATAGAATATGTTAAACAGGTGTGACGGAGTAAAATATGTCTCATCAGAATAAGTGACCAAAAAGACTGCAGTTGTGTTTTAAGTGCAAATGTTTGAACTGTTTTTTTTTTTCAGTATGACTTTTGGCTTGAATATTTGGGGGAAATAACTTCAATTAGCAAAGGACTTTAACATATGTGTGAACACATTTGTGGACAACTTTGAATATATTCTTTACATTTACAAATGTAAAGAAAGGTGTCATATGTTGTCATGTCCATTAATAGAACAATGCCATGTTTCCATCAGGGGTTATTGTTATGACAGATGCTGAATTGATGTCATGGAGATACATGCTTTCACAACTGACACGTTTTATAAATAATCCATTCACAATATGTGAGAATCGGTAAAGACAGTGCTTTAACAGCATGACAGAGGTATGTTGGTGAGTTAGAAGACATTGTTAAACACAGAATATGACAGAGAGCACCTTAAGCATGCATTGAGAGGAACTCTTTGCAAGAGCTCTCTTGGTTACAGCTCCTGGTGATGTTTGTCCCAAGGCAGGTCTGTTAACACATGATATTCTGTACCACCAGCCCCAGGAGTGCAGGCTCTCCCACCTCAACACCCCGGAGAAGCTCCTTGAACCTCCACTGGTATCCATGGTGACCCGCTGGGACCTTAGATTCCTCTAGGTAGTCGGTCAGGTGATGCTGTGCACTGAAAAAAGTGATGCATTGAATTTACTTGACTCAAATCATGCATCATTTCCACACGGAGGAACTATTACTTCAGTGCGATTTTGCCTTTCAGTTTATTCACTTTTGGCAAAATGCAGTATGCATATAATATAATTTATTTGGAAATTATGTGCACATTTGAATCAAGTAAATTCACTTTACATCAACACGGTACAGGAGTCTGCAGGTTGTTTTCCAAGCCATCTTTTAATAGAGAATCATTGAGTGCGTAATTCAACCTAAGACTGGGCCGAATCTGTGTCTGAGGGTCTCCCGACAGTTGAATGACATGAGAGGCAGACGCATAGAGAAATTACATTCCAATCATGAGACCTACTGATACGCAGACAGGCAATCACTTATGGAGTGCTAAATCATTATCACTGGATACAATATGTTTATTATTATGTGCAACTGTTTATTATGTGCAGTAGTCTTATCATGTGCAATATCACTACTTATGTCAATACTGCATGTAATAATAGGCTTGGTATAGAGTGCAACTTCAAACCAATATTTGTGTTATCTAGTGAACTACCTCTGCAGTAATTTTATTTATTTATCTATAGTATCTATACCCACTTCTTTAATCGACGACAGCATTTTGTGACCATAGCATAGGGTATTCAGTGCTAAACATTTTTTTGAGTGTTTTTGGAGTTTTATTCTGACTTTCATTTAGACTTTTTTTGAAATATTTACCATATTTAATGATTTTTCCTGTTTTTGTGTCTCTGTGCAGTCGTGCATAAGCAATTTCCTCCTGGATAATTTAGTCTTTCTTATTCTAATTCTGGTTCTTATGAAATAAGCCCACCTTTACAACACAGAATGAATGTGAAAGTGGGTCACAATCCTTTGTAAAAAATATTGTAATAATCTACATCTGTTTTTATCAGACCCCTCATTTCTTCAGCTATTACTGTTTACCAGCTGTTTAAGAAGGCCTTGTGTAGAGACTTTGTGAGGCATTTATTCCATAAGTTTCTCACTTCAAAATATATCAACCTGCTGCTGACAATATAACACATTAAGTGTTTGAAATATTTTCCTGTTTTGCTTTGGATTAAACCAACTAAACTGAAATCAAACATTGAACTGATATCAGTCTTGCACGTCCAGGAATCTAAATATCCTTATGTATTATTGCATGTTAGGCAGCACCACCTTGCGGAGAGCTGTAGTACTGCAACAGCACCAATAAAAGAAAAAAAAAACAAAACAGGCCTGTATTGTGAGAGCATGGGGTGTTATAATAAGGCCAACACCTGCACGATGTGCTTTTGCAAATAACCAGAGCAGATTTACATGCTCGTGTTCATTAGGTGATCATGAATATCAGCCTGTAGACTGAGGGGTGATCTCTTAAGCCCAGGCCAGGAGAGGCTGATCGGAACCAGGCTGGTCTTGTCTGTCTTTGTGATGTGAAGAGACTGTGCGTGAGAAAAGGCGATGCTGCGCGCAGACGCGTCTCCAGCTCATCAGAGAGTGGCCGAGCGGGCCGGGCCGACTGAGTGATGTCATCTGCCGGAAGACGCTCCGAGGCGGACGCTGCGGGTCGAGTGCAGTGCGGTGCTGGTGGATTTCCAGTAAGCTCCGGACTGACAGGAAAGAAAACGGCTCCGTCGATCTGCTGGAAACGCGTCTGAACGCACGAGTGGCCGGAGAGCGCGCCTTCAGCCCGGGACACCTCTCACCTCGCCCCCACCCACCGATGGAGGAGGAAGATGGTGCTTCATTCAACGGCGACTGGCTGATCAACCGCGGCTTCCATTTTCCATAGGAAAACACACACGCGCGCGCGCGCACGCACAACAAAAACACACGGCTGGAAGGTGAAACCGACAACTGCAAGCATGAATCCGGCTGAGCAGACGGTGACATGGCTCATTACGCTCGGGGTCCTGGAGTCCCCAAAAAAGACGGTGTCGGATCCGGACGGGTTCCTGCAGGGCGCGCTGAAGGACGGGGTCGTGCTGTGCCGGCTACTGGAGCGCCTGCGTCCGGGCTGCACGGAGAAAGTAAGAGCCTCTGCTTCATCTTCTCATCTCTCTCTGTCTGCACTCTGGTAGATAAATGGCTTTTGACATAAGCACATTTTTTTTCGAAATCCCGCACACTATTCGGTCCGTGTAGCCGCAGCGCGCGCGCCCGTCGTGTCTCCTGCGCGCGTCGTGGGCAGCGGTGGAAACGCACAGCCCCGTCAGGCCTGCCCGCCTGTGTGATCTGATGATGAGGAGAAACAGGCCTCCGTCCACTCACGGCCAGGTAGGCCGGCTGTGAAACGGCAGATTAACCCACATTATCGTGTCGAGTTATGGAAGAAACGACGTGCTCGCAAAATCGCATTATGGACACGGGCGGACGTCTGTTCCATATGATCGGGGTTATTTATCCTACTCGAGGACTCACCGATGCAAAAACGAACAACCACCCCCCCCCAAAAAAAAACAGGTGCAGGAAATAACAGTGCGATCAGAAGCTGTTATTTGATGTTAGGTGATGTTAAACAGGCCATTTTCAGATATTCTGAGGGGGTTTAACAGAGATCGAGCTTCTTCAGAGGCTGTAGGGACACACGATCAGCTGTGTGTGTTTAGCAGAACTATTCAATTTTTGGGCCGTTATGAGAGACCCCCTCACACACAGAAGCTTATTTCTGTAATATTTGGATGAGATTAAAATGTTGAAAAAGCTAAACAAAATTTAAAAAGCTAAACATAATAAACCAACAATTATATATGTATATACATATAAATAGGAAAATATACATATATAAACTGATGATAACAAATAATAAACAGATCACATTTTTAATCATGAGTGCTACAAGCACTACGAGCAATTTAATGATAACTGTAAAAACAATAGCCTAATAATACTAATATGCCTCTGGGGACATAATTGACAGCTTGTGGTGTTTATAGAAAGGCAATATTGTAATACAACACAAACAGTCAAGGATTTGTGACTGTTGTTTATAACAGTATTTTGATACAGCCTGGTCTAAAGCCTTTTATGCAATGCATCTTTTATCCAGACACAACTCTTCACTACAGTGTGAGGCACAAGCCTAATGCTTTTCAATGATTACAAATAATGTGAATATAAAGAATAGTGTTTAGTGTTTAAATAATGTTTTGAACACTCATGACATTAAAACACTCAAAACAATTGAAAAGACATCAAACAGATGTGGCAAAACTTATATTACTGCATACAGACATTAACTATTCATAATTTCCATTGCATTTAGAAAAAAATGACCTCCTGTTCATATTTTTCTAGCTCCTATATAAAACTGTAAATCCAAGAGCACATCCTCTGCAGTTTTCCCTGACTTTTTAATACAACCCCAGTACAAATATTCAATCTGTGTTTGAAGTTTTCCTACTTATTTGCTGCCCATTTTCACTATTTTCATTAGCTTTCCTTTGCCCTGACTGTCATGTTATTGTGCAAAATACTTTCACCAAGGGGCTTGTATTTTAACTTCACAATGTCTCAGTTTGCACAATTTTAATGAGATTCAGCTGCTACAAAAATCTCTTTATATACAAAATCACAGTTCTCCACAAATTATAGGCTACAATTGGATCAAAGTAACTGTTTCAATAGTCTTACCATGAATCACCACCAGTCTACTGCAAAAAAAAAATCCATTGTCTTCCCCACATTTATAGCCAACATGCTTAATTGGCACCAGTTTTGTAAGGTAATGAAATGCTTCAAGTAAAGAATAATGAGTGAGAGTTTCAGTAAATATTTACAGATTTTCCAACCTATTTAGAAAGAAGTCAAAAAGGGTTTTACAGACCTCACTGCTAGACCAGCCCTGTTGTACCTGAGGGAGGGCACATCCACTTGTGGAATGTGACTTTTAGGTTGAGTTACCAGCCAAAATTAGCCAGTTACTTGGCTAATTCTACACTGAACTGACTTAATTGAGTGATGGTTTTATTTTTAACATATTTATTCACAGACAGAAATGTAACCACAGCAGTAAATTGCCCCCGGCTCCCTTTTACATTGTGAGAGCTGGGTTTTGTTGTTGCTAACCAAGAGAACAACCATGTTAGCTATCTATAAATTCAATCACAAAGAGATTACTCTGAATGTGTTATAGAATGTTATACAGAAGTGAAAGCATTTATGCTATACATTTTAGTTCAGTATTATACAGAAATGCACTATATAGACAGAAGTATTGGGACATATCTGTTTTCCGGGGTTTGGTCTAGGTCAGTGAAGGGTTTTAAAGCTTCAGCATACAAAGACACTTTGGACAATGGCATGCTTGTGGACACAGTTTGGGAAAGAACCTTTTCTGTTCCATCATGAGTGTGCTCCAGTGCCCAAAGCTCTATAAAGACATGGTTGGATGAGTTTGGTGTGGAAGAACCTGACTGACCACACAGCCTGAACTCATAAATGCTACCGAATTAATGGGTCACAAATTCCCACAGAAACACGCCAAAATCCTGTGGAAAGAAGAGTGGAAGCTTTTTCCAAGAGGAGCAGCTCCATGTTAAAGTCTATGTATTTGAATGCAGGGTCAGTCCCTGCTGGCTTAATGGTCAGGCGTCCCAATACTTTTGTCCATATAGTGTAGTTTCTTATACTATTAATACCGTTTTTTTCATATAAAGTTGTACTGTATCAATGAAGTATCCCACAGGCACTAGACTACATTATCAAACATGTAATTAATTAACTACAAAACGAGTGCGTATACAACTGTCACATCTTTCTGAGTAAACAGAAACAGACATTTTCATTTAGAAAGCAGATTTCCATCCTTACACCCTACTTGACAGGACTACTGTGTGACTTTCGCACGGTTAGAAAAATTAAAGGCGTGGGTGTGTGTACGACCACCAGCGCCATCGCCTGGCCGTTTAATTACAACAAAAACACGTACTTAGCTTTGGCATAAAGTAGATTTTTTTTGTAAAATTTAAGAGCAGAGATGTAAGATAACAACCTAAACACACTATACACACACCCCTGTAACTAACAAGACTGAGCTAAGACCACAGACTGCTGGTATACCACAGAAACCTGAACGGTTTTTAGATCTCCCGCTGAATAACAGCCCGGACTGCTCCCACCCTCTCTCTCGTCATTTCCGATCTCTCTCTCGCCAGATTGTGTGTGTGTGTCTGTGGGTTCAGCCTGGAGCTGCTGGACAGGCTTTGGGCAGCTCGCCCCTTCACCCTAATGCTCAGTGTTCAGATACCTCTCTCTGCCCCACAGAGCCAGAGAATTGCTTATCGTCGTCTCTGTGTTGATTTTCTCTCTTAGGTTTTTCACGACCCTAAAAACGACACCGAGTGCCTGAGCAACATAAAAGAGTTTCTGAAGGGCTGCGCTGCGTTTCATGTAGAGGTAAGTTGATGCTATTTTGCACAAAAACGACTGAGAGACGCTTTGGCCTGCACGGTTGCAACTTTAGTGCTGCAAACGGTGCAACGAGGGGGGGGCAGTCAACAAAGGACGCGTAAAAGATACGGACTGATCACAGGGAGGCAAAACACAACAACAGCCAGTAAACACAAAACCAGCCTTACAACAGAACGGGTTCCAGATTACTTCCAGTCTTCACAGACTCTTCTGGACATTTTCATTTCTCTGAAGTAAGCTCGTCTTCCTTATGACCAGTCTTGCATTGTTCATTCATGGTGATGCCTTGACCCTCCTCTAGGATTTGGCATGATGTGGAAACACCAGTGTCATTCACAGGCTCTGATAAAGCCAGGTTCACCTGCATCTGTGGTCATGTTTTGATGCCAAATAACGAGAGATATGTGCCAAAATAAGAGTGTTGACATCCCAGTCCCTCAGCAACTTAACAATTTAGAAGTATTTTTTGATACTTCTATTTTCTCCTGCAGGCTTCTGCAGATAACCTTACTAGCTGATTGATTTTTTTCAAATATTTTTTCAAATTGTTTATAACTGGCAAGACCTCCATTTAATTAGATGGACCTTGGTGCAATGGGCCATTGTGATTCATACCTGCAGCCTGGCCAGATGAAACCCAGTTTTTGGATATAGGAAGCTTTTAAATGTCATTGTAGAGCACAAAGGGTCTCGGATTGGAGCACACTGAATTATGCGCATTTATTATGGTTCCAGATGGTTTGGGATAAAGCCCATCTATAGGCAAGTGCACTGAGTGGAATAGAGGTCTGGTCTGTGGTCACGTATGGGACATACCATGTTAACTATGTAATGACCACAAAAGCAAGTGGTCATTACATAGCTAATGACCACTTGCTTGAGAGAAGTAAGTTGTTTGCCTTGTTTTTTAGGAATTAAAGTATTGATTTGTCTTTTCAGCCTTCTTAATAAAAACTCTCATGACAAGTGAAACCTAGACTCAAATCTAGACTTAGCCAGAGATGACTGATGTCTGTGTTCACTTGCTCTGTTTTTGTGCTGTGTAGAGTGTGAGCAGGATACCACCGTATTCTCTTCACATAATACAGTAGAGTTCTCACAGAAAGATGCCCTGGCAGTGCCCATGTCCAGCTGGGACATGCCTGCACAAGCCCCTCTTTGTCCGTGTTGAAGACCGTGTTTGAAGGGCCAGTGCACTGGGCTTTGCATGATTGCTGTTGGGTTAGATCACAGCTGAACACATTAAGAGTACAGCGAATGAAAACTCCCGCTGCTGTCGCTGCTGTTGTCTGTTTACTCTGACGGCAAGAGCTTTTAAAGCGCTTGTTTCTGGTTTTATCCGAGATTATCACTTTTAACACTTAGTCGTTTTCATTTGGTCCCCTTGTAGTGCACCTGGCATGTATGATTGCTGCTGTTCACCCTACTTACACATCACTCTCCCAGTCAGTATTTCAATCTTCCTTTTCTGCATTTTGATCTCTTATTTTCATACACATGACTGGTTGAGCTCTCGTGCCATTCTAGGCTACTTATTCTCTTGCGTATAAATTTGTAATTTATCCAGGACAGTTTACTAATCTGCTCAAACCACAGCTACTCCACTTTACAGAGCACGTGGCCCTCCCAATGCAGCAATTGTATTTTAACCATTCAGATGTTAAATGCAGCTGTTAATTTTTGGTTTTTTGGAACTGTGAAAACATCCAGAAAAAATATATTTATTGCCACAAAAAAAGCAAAAGAAGGCGGAGGATATTTGCAGTTTCCGTGTAAAACTTTTTTCTGTGACTGAATCCGCGAGTCCTACTGTGTAATAGTTAATTATAAATTTGTCCCACCTATAAGAATAATGCATTTATTTCCTGTTTCATAAGTCACTTTCTGCAGTCTGGATTCAGATCAGTTGATCCTGTGCAGTATATTTTTTGAATGCTTTTGTTGGAACAGAATGGTCATTGAACATTAAGTTAGAAACTTGTTTAACTAGGGCAACAACAGTACATACACACAGAATGACAAAGGCACTGACCAGTAATGCAGATATACATGTGCGCACGCACAGACACACACAGTCTCTCATTCTCCCGGGTATATCTGTAATCAGAGCGGAAAGTGAAAGGGAAGTGTAGCAGGGATGGCGGACTGGGACTTGTCAGCCATCCCTGCTAAACTTATTGTTACTTTCCATCTAATCATCAGTTAATTCTGGACAGAACAGAAAAGTGTTGTTTTGAAAATATTTTTAAAGACTGTATCTATAGTGCTTCTCTTACTGGGGACTGTGAGGTTGGGCAGGTTTTAAAATTAGAAATGGCAAACAGTCTCATTTACTATCCAAAAAGGGGACCTTGAATCTAAAATATTTGAGAATGGCTATTGTAATCAATGAGATATCAAGAGCATAACTACTAGTTTTAGTGTTTGAACTGTCAGATTGTGTAGGTGAACTGCTTGTAATGAAGAAAATGTTGTTGCCAAAATTGAAAAGATCAGTGGGCTACTGTCTACACAGAAATGGCCAGCGATTGACACACAGCCTAGCCAGCATTGCTCTGGGTTTTGATTTGAATGTTACAGTGAGATAACACTGCTGGTAAGAGCACTGAAATAGTTGCTGCAGACAGTGTGTGGGCTGACTGGCTGGCTTACGATGAAGCTGCCTCACCTGTCTCGAGGACATCCCACACTTAACTCATACACCTCTGTAAAATGGTATTCACCCAGATGTGCTGCATGTTTTATGGCTTTTTGACAGTTTGGCTTTGACCTATACGTGCAGAAGTAATTTAATTGCTTCATTGTGTTTGCTTTTAAATGGATGGGTGTTGAGCGTTGAATCATGTTGATTGAATGATGTATATCTTCAAAATACTCCAAAAGGACTTGACATGAATGGTTTTGTATGGAAGTTAGAGGTTTGATATAATGAATGGTTTGCTTCTCCATCCTTTCTCTTTAGCCATTTGAACCTAATGACCTGTTCCAAGGCCAGAACTTCAGTAAAGTTCTCACTACACTGGTCACGCTCAACAAAGTAACAGCAGGTGAGCTGCGCAGATAAGGATAGGGATGCGAACACGTAACAGCCTACCAGCACACTAAAATGAACAATGGTATTTCAGTTGTTAGGAACTTTAATGATAGCTAATTTCAGCTGTTGTTTAAACTATAGCTTAGTTTAAACATTTAGTGGTAAATGCTTTCTCATTTCTATTAAACGTTACTTTTTTAATTAATTGTACAAATTTTAGTAATACTACTTTTAATTTCAGATTGTATTACCTATTGTTGAATGAAGGTGTTTTTGTGCATATTGTGCATTTTGTGCATACAGCTTTTACTATGTCTGAGTCTTTCTTTTGTTTCTTTCACTGAAAAGATATCGGCATTGGCAGTGACTCTGTATGCACGCGTCACTCTTCCGCCCACCGCATCAAGTCATTTGAATCCCTGGTATCACAGACCTCACTGGGCCGATCATCCAAACTGCTCCATAACCAGTTCCGAAGCCTGGTAGGTAGCAGGTGTCAGGATAAATCTTTGATATTATTATCATTAGAATTGCATCTCAAAGCAGTTTTACTCTTTGTGTTGAGGGAAACAGCCATTAAAATGACAGAGCAGACATTACTGGATGATATATAGTGTTTTGATAATAGGGATTAAATAGGTAGAATCTGCTTTAATTAAGTTTGCCTGTGAATGCCTGACGATCTCCCGACATTCATGCTGAAGGTGTGGATTTTCTGTCTTTTGCTTCAGGATATGACGGAGAACAGTAACGCCCAGTTGGTGGTAAAAGCTCGTTTCAACTTCCAGCAGACCAATGAGGATGAGCTCTCCTTCAACAAGGGTGACATCATTAACGTCACTCGCACAGAGGAGGGGGGATGGTGGGAAGGCTCCATCAATGGAAAGACAGGATGGTTTCCAAGCAACTATGTCAGAGAGGTCAAAGGTTGTGGCAAGTGTCAGTCACGTAAAACCAACATCACCCCCCAATTTTTTTTTATGTTATTAAATTAAAAAATTTAAATGACCTTTGGTTTATTTTTTATGATATGCAATGAAAATTGTTTTCATTTTTTGTATTCTTTTGGTGTAATGCAGACAAACAAGTCTCCCCCAAATCTGGAACACTTAAAAGTCCCCCTAAAGGCTTTGATACAGCTGCTCTCAGCAAAACCTACTACAACCTGGTGAGAATGGTTTACGTCATTGAAAACAGTTCCGTTTTATTGGTTTCATGAAATATGACGACTAAAACCAGCATAAACACAGGCTCTTCGAGAGTAGAGTCTTATGATATGTAGGAGGCAGCGTTAGCAGTCATCACTAACTGTTCTAATGGTGAAGTTTCACTTGCCTAAGGGCTTTGATGGACATTTATGTAAGCTTGTCCTAGTTCTGTCAGGCTAAGCTTTTAATGTCTGCCTCTGCTTCTGGTTATTGAAAAACGGAAATGCTAGCCCTTCGCTTTTGGAGGCAGACATTAAATTCGTTGCCTTCAACATATACATGTTTATAGTTCTGCATTTTGTCATCTTCATTATAAATTTACATTGTTTAGTTTTTTCACTTGTATTTTACCTATTCTTACTGAATTACTGCTGTTTGAGTCTTTGTAGGTATTTTTATTAGTGTGATCAGAGCTTCTGCGATAAACTCATAGCAAAGGGCTGCAATAATAGAAATTTTATGATAAACCTGAAAGAAATATACATAAAAATCTATACTTTTTGTATGTCAGAGACTGCATCTTTGAATTATTGTGTATCACATCTCTTATCGCCTTGTATCTCGGTATCTGACACACGTCACGTCTCATGTCCACCTGATACAGCCCTGATTCACGGTTTACATGGAACAGTAGTTGAGGCATGAGAACACAAAGATCAACTACCTGAAGCTGTGGGTGCTATTGAAACTGGTCTCAAAACTGTAAACCTTAAAATGTCTTATCATATCTTCACTTTCTCATTGCAGGTGCTGCAGAACATTTTAGAAACAGAAACCGAGTACTCAAAGGATCTTCAGAATCTTCTCTCAATTTACCTGAGACCACTACAGAACACAGAAAAGTAAGCCATGTTGTTATCCCTCCTCCCTGCATAGCTATTGGTTGGAAGTGAACAGTTTTTTTCAGGCGTAGTGATATTCCCCGTCTATAGTTTGTACAATTTGTAAAATAAGTACCAGAGTAGGTTTCACCTAATTTTTTTTTTCAGAAGAGGTGGGTGCTATGGACCATTTTAAGAGCAGAAGCTGTTTCCTGCTGTGCAGTGGCTTCCCATAGGTTTTCATATGGGGGGGGGGAGGTGGAGGTGGAGGTGGACGCAACTGAGAAATAGGCTCTTTACCATTCAGATTGCCTTCATTTTACATCTAACTGTTTCATACAGCTGCTGGATTCAGTGGATTACAGCAAAGACCATCAAAGATGTTTTTTTTTATTTTAAACATTTGAAAATCACTGAAGGGTTTCTTTCCATTGCTCTTGAATTATGCTAGGCGTTGTGTGTGCTGTCACTTAATTATATTGTTTCATAAAGATGAGAGGACATCCTCATAGGCCAGGATAAGTCTTAGGATTTAGAAGAAATTTGTGTGTGTGCGCGCCTGTGTGCAGGTGAACACGGCATTCAGGCTCATCTAATTGCAAACTGGCTTGATTCTTAGTTGCCGGAATAACATTTCCTTGTGAATTATGCTCAGTCGGAGGATGTAGGGGGTTTCCTCTCGTTTGTCAGATGCGTGATATTTCTCCTTTATCACAATTTTTGACTTTGCTTGCAATCTTGATTGACTTTATTTGTATTTGTACTATTTCTGTTGTCTGCTGGATGTTGAAACTCATACATTAAAATATGTTCAGAAGCCACGATAAAGGCCAAAAAGTTGCCAACCAAAGCAACACTTGCGCTTAGATAAGCGTTTTCCCTCAAACATACGCTGTTACTGCGCATTCTGTGCATTCTTCCGCCGTGTGTCACTAAACTAGTTCACCCACGTGAGCGTAACTCGAAACATCACATGTCGAGACCCTCGTAACTCGAGGACCCCCTGTATTTTGTCATGTTTATGAATGTATACTTTGACATTATTCGAATGTTGACTTCTGTGTGGACTAAAGGTAAACGTGAGCCCGTCTGCTGAGATGTGATTAATGTATTAACTCACTTGAATACAATGTGGGACATTTTTTTTTATCTTCTCCAGTTTTTTATTTATATTGTCAAGAAAGGAAATGAATGATTTTAAAATTGTGGCTTTTATAAGAAAACTAAGAGAAGACCTAGTCTTTCATAAACATTAGTAAGCCAACTTATAATGTTCCATTACCTGATCCATCTTCGTTTCAACCTAAGGAACTGACAGGAATTCACAAGTAGGCTAATAAAATAACATTATTAGAAAAACATTATAACACTGTATTTTATAGCCATAGCCTACATTAATTGACCTACATATTCAGGAATAGGCATTCAAGAATATTATGGCATAATGAGAAATAAAGACTATATAAACATAAGATCAGCTATAGCATTAAAACCACCTGCCTAATATTGTATATAGACCCTCCTCATCTGACCAAAACAACTCTGACCAGTCAATTCACGGACTCCACAAGTCCCCTGAAGGCGCTGTGGTAGAGACGTTAGCAGCAGATCCTTTAAGTACTGTAAGTTGGAAGCTGGAAGTCTCTGTCTTGTTCCTTAAACCATTCCTGAACAATTTTTTCAAAGTGGCAAAGCACATAATCCTGCTGAAAAAGACCACTGCCGTTAAGGAATACTGTGTCCATGAAAGGGTAACATTATTTAGCTGTTTGTGCTACAGTAACTTTTCTGTGAGATTCAACTAGACAGGCTAGCTTTTACTTCTCACGCACGTCAGAATGCCTTTGGTGCCTGTGACCCTGTCGCCGGTTCATTGGTTTTCCTTTCTTGGGCCACTTCTGGTAACTACTGAGAAGCTCAGACTCAGTTGTCTAGCCATCACAATTTGTTTCTTAAGTTGCTTAAATCCTCAAACTTTAAGAACTGAATGTTCACTTGCTGCCTAATATATCGATCCCACCTCTTGGCAGGAGCCACTGTAACTCACTTTACCTGTCAGTGGTTTTAATGCTGTGGCTTAATTGATATATGGTCAGTGTTGTGCCTGAACGCGTTCAATGAACGGCATTCAATGAACACGTTCCCATTTTTCGTGAACGCTGAACTGAACAAGTCGGTTTACAGATTCTGAATGCAACCGTGAGAAACGTTCACTCTCGCGAGACTGAACGCAGTTCACGCTGTGCATTCGCAGGAAAGTGATGGGAAGTTCGGCTCTTTTCAGAGAACCGGCTCTTGTGGCACGGCTCCCAAAGAAGAGCCGGTTCTTTCGACTCCCAAACAGCTCTTAGTTTATCATCTGTAGCCTCATATTTTAGCCCAACTTGGCAAATATGAATGCTTTGTGTGTTGATAAAAGTGGGGAGCGGCTCTCACTCAAAGGGAGTCGGCTCTTCTGATTCACTACAAATAATCGGCTCTTCTTCTTCACTACAAATAATCGGCTCTTCTGATTCACTACAAAGAATTGGCACGGCTGGTGCTGCAAATGAGAAATAAGCTTATAAAAGGAGGATATTGATGTTTATTACAGCTAAATACTGGATGTTTGAGTTTTAGAGCTGTACATGTTCACTAGTTTGATATGGTTTAAAAGATTTGTGTGTTAATGTTTTCTGAATAAAAATTCCATATACAGTAAACCTGCACCTCATTTTTCTACTTAAACCATAACATGATGCGTTGCTTAAGTGGTAAGATCAATTCTCAACCTCAAAATTGGTTTTTAATGTAACTTATGTATGTGAATGTTCAGTCGTATGACAGATAGAAAGAGAAGAAACAAACAAAAAAAATCCAAAAAGACGAACGTAAATGAGTTCATTTTTGAGCTGTGAACTTCATTCAAAATTTTTAAAAATGAACTATGAACGTGAACTAGTTCATTTTTATTTGAATCAACTGTATTTTTCAGTCTGAACAGGCACAACACTGGATGTATTTATCTGATGTAGCTAAAACGTGATTTCTTACTTTAGTGGTTTAACTGAGGCCCAAAGTTGTTTCTGTCTGTTGGGAAAAAGACAGGAAAGAGTTGATGGACACTTTTCTCAGGTTGGTCTTAAGTTCTCTGACTAACTGAGAAATCTCCTCCAGGTCTCCAATAAAACAACTGGAGAAATAGTTGGTCACTTATGAGGCCGTGTTGTTCGCTCCAGCAAATTATTACATGATGTGGTAGAATATATGCAGGATGTAACATTCTATTGGTGGTCATGCACTCGTAAATTAAATACATTAAATGAAATATTTAATACTAAATGCATGAATCGATTAGTAAAGATTAATTCTGCGAAATCTTTCTGATGTAACTGAGGCTCTGTGTGTAAACATTCATTCTGAGCATTTTGGGCTGGAAGGTCAACATGACCTCGTGACTGTTTACTCTAGTTTCGAAATGGCCCTTTGTTTTAATTAGATCAACCCTGACCTTTAATTAAATTACACGTATTGTGTCTTTGACGTTTACTTTCAGGTGCTTTCGATGACTGGCTGTAAACAATATTTCTGTGAAGGGTCAGTTTAGTTTACAGACCTATTTTTGACCATCATGTGATTAAATGTCTTCCACACAACGGCCACTTCAACATATGAGATTTTTAATCGGTGGTTTAATAAAGGACAGACGTCGCCGCTACTAAAGCAGCACTGCCTGCCGGACATGAAGCTCTTTCACATGATGCTTTTTTCCAGAAAATTCAGTTTGTTGGTTTTTTTTATTCATTCAAACTTCATGTAATGACATTTTAACACATTTTATAGAGTTTTCAAGTTTATATTGTAGTACAGAAAGCAGAATATGACTTGGTTTGATGTAAATAAATGTATTTATTGAGGCGCGTTTCTTATTAAAACAACAAACTTGACCTTCAGAAGAGTGAGGAGGAACTCTCAGCCAGGAAGCTGTTGCTTATACGCAATTTTCATAGTCTAAAGAGGAAATATAATCTTTACACATGGCTGATGCCAGATTCTGTTGTATTTTATTATAAATCCACTTATGACAATTGAGAGGCTTTATTCACCAAAAACAATCAGAATTCATCATTCTGTGACCGTTTTCCAGCCTCCCTTTATCCCCATTTTGAGTTGTGACGTCCTTGTGTCGGTTTCTGTGAAGTTACAAAAACAATAGATACAAATTGTTATTTGTATCTAAATTGTTTGATGTGGACCATTGGACTGTGGAGTAGATAAATGTTTTGAAACTTTTCTTTAAAACAAAAAAAGTAAATTTTCGGTTATATTTGTCCTGATTAATGGCGGGAGTTTAAGGGTTAATCCTGTTCTCATTGGTTCTGTGTCTGTTTCCATGGTTTCCTGTGGAAGTGTGATAGTGTGTCTCAGCCTGTGTGTGTAAAGTTGGTGTGTGTGTGTGTGTGTGTGTGTGTGTGTGTGTGTGTGTGTGTGTGTGTGTGGGGTGAGTATTAATCCGGTACAGCCGTGCCGTGTGTATGCGGAGTGATTGTTTATGTGGATTGTTCCGGGCCGGGCTGGGCGCTGTGCCAGGCTGTAGTAGTTTCTGCACTGACCCGAGAGTGGGGTGAGGTTCTGACGGCCTGGGAGGAGCGTCTGATAGGCCGACGCAGTTTGAGGAATTTCCCTCGTCCGGTTCAGGTCCTGTTGGCCTTGTGTGCTCTGCCTTATCTGTTTAAGGTTACGACAATTACGGCAGATAGACATCGAACCTCCAGCGTGGATTTGTTGACTGTCACTCGTGACCTGCTAGTGACCCGTGTCACAGTGGACCAGCACCACACTCTGGTTTCTTCTGTGCATTCTACAGATTTTGATCATCTCACCGGTCAAAAGATTACATAAAGAATAATCAGATTTAAGATAAAGAAAATTCAGCCGTTCATTTTAGGAATGAAAGTCTTTAAGCTAAATTGCAAGAACTTGCTGTGGAAAATGCAGTAAAAAGCCTTGAAGAAACTGGAAAGAGCAAAAGAGAGTCAAAGCACAGTGGCGGCAGTGCCGTGCTGCCAGGAAGCTTTACTGAGTCCAAGTATGTGTCATAGACTGTCATCCCAATGAATTAATCAGGAATTAGGATTACGTCCTACATTCATTTTTATTTATTTGCCTATTTTTATTTTATTGTGATATTGTGGCTATTTTGAGACTCAGAGACCTTTTTATACCATCTTGAATGTTAAAGCTATTTTTTTTGTAAATAATAAAAGATTTCATTTAAAAGATATCATATTGTCACAGTTAAATAAAAATCTTTATGGCAGGTTTCCTCGATTCAGTATCTGGTGCTGTGGTCCAGACCTGATCTGACTGACTGTGTTTCGGTCACAGTGACATGCGAGCAGATTCTTCTGGCTGGGTTTCAATAAACTGTCCACACACATTCCAGGGAAAATCTGTCAGAACGCTGATTATTATCAGCGCATTCAAATGTAGGTTTCTGACTCCTAAAAGCTTTTTCCTAGGCTAACTGTCCGTCCTGGGAACAATAGCCAGATCTCTTCTGCCCGCAGGAGAAGTGGGCCGAGTCCAGTCTGGAATTGTAATGAGTCGCCGTCAGACTCGCTCTGTTCTTTGAGGCAGGCTGGCAGAGTTAGAGCCCGGAAAAGAGCCGGCACCAGAGCTAGACATGAGGGATCAAATCTACAGCTGGAATGTAAATGTTGCCTCAAACATTTCATTTTTTTTATGTTTTGTTTTTTATGTTTCTTATTTAGGTGATCAAATTTTTGTAGTGTATAAAGTTTATAGAAACACTGGGGATATAATCTGATCTAAAACCATACAAAACTGACTGTGAATCTTATTAGAGCTGCGAAACAAGATGATTTTATATTCAGTTAAGATAAAATAAGAGAACACTTTATTAGGGAAATTTGCATTGTTACTGCAGGGAGTGGACAGAACAAAGGGAAGAGCAACAAAACCAATGGAATAAAGCTAAACAACAAAACAGGAGAAAATAAAAGTACCGTTACAACTAATACCAAAAATATAAGTATAGACATTTCTAAGTGTATGCGAATGTGTATACATAACCTATACACGTGTGTATATGTACGTAGTGGATTTACATATATATGTGTGTATATGTATGTATATGTATGCGCCAGTAGATCATAAACCTGGGTCGTAGTGTGGTGCAATAGTGCCACCTACTGGTGTAACACTTCTGCTGCCAGACACATAGATGAAATATAAGCAGGAGTGTGTGTTTACTGGTTAATACACTGCAATACACGAAAACAAACCAAGCCTCATTCTTTAGAACTGTTTGTTATTTAACTTCACTATATATATATATATATATATACACACACACACACACACACACACACACACACACACACACACAGAGCCAAAAAAAACACTCGACTAGTCCACTTCTCTCAGGCAGAGTCGACTAGTGCCTCTGAAATCGACTATTGTGTTAATGCCCTTTTTATATATATATATAGAGATTTTATATATATATATATAGATATAGATTCAGGACATTTCTTTGATAGCCTAGCAGTTGAGATCAGTGCTTATAGTCCCGTTACTGTAAGACTCCTCAAATTTTACCCGTTCTCATCTGATCACCCTGGTTAGCAGAGGTGCTCACT
>JBBPCY010000002.1:12327428-12365550 GCA_037974405.1 Brachyalestes nurse | reverse complement strand
GTGAGAGTGATTTTGTGCAAAGAACTTCATGAACATGTTTTGTATAGCCCATAGACCTGTTATAACTTGTTTAAAAAGAGGTATAATATGTCACCTTTTAATGCTGTAACAGCACAAGCTGTGACCTGTGTTCTGATCAGTGCTGATAGGTGAGATGGAGCAGGACCATTTTTAACTTGGGCGTAGGTGAGTGGTAGAGTTTTAAATTTAGTGCAAGCAGCCACAGGAAGCCAGCGAAGGGTTTGCGGTAGTGAGTGGTGTGTGTGAAGTATTATACTTTGTTGTGTGGTACTTTATAAACTTAGCATCACAAGGAGATTTATTGCTTTATATACTATACATTTCCTGATGTGCTCCCATATCATAATTATGGAGACTTAATGATCCCACAACGCAAGACACATTTGCAATTAATTCACTGTTGTTAGGAAGTGAAGAACCTCATTTACATCTACTTACAGTGCATGCAATTATGCTCTAACACAACCTATTTCTGAGTCTTCTTATAACATCTCCTGTTGCTTTTTAGAGGTTATTTTAATTTCAAGGGATATGTGTAAAATATTTGTGCATGAAAAGCCTTTGTGTGTATATTTGTGTGTGTGTATATATGTATGGGTATGTGTATGTATTTTTTATATAAATAAATATATAAATATATAAATAAACATAAGGGCTGTAACAACATACCAAACCCATTATTCGGTTCGTGTCACGATTCATTTGCGGTGGAGGAGAGGAAAAATTCTGAGGCGCCATTTTGTTTGAAGACACCTTATCTTTTTATACAAAATTATAAACCAATAAACGCTTAAATACCGCTTCCTTCCCATTCATACTGAGGACAAGGCTTCTGTGAACCGCACAAGGAGTCGAGTTTGAGGAGTCGACACGTCTTTCTCGGTTCACCGCTCCGTTCAAACAAAAAACGTATTACACACAATAAAACAATTACACAGAAACTCCAACGCAGTTTTTTTTTTTACAACCCAGCCAGCTTATAGATACCTTTAAGCCCAGTGTCATAACTTACATGTACTCACAGCGAATCAATTCAGCAAACATAGAGTGTGTCCGCGCTTGTATGTTTGTAAACTTGTGGGAGGGCTCTTTGAAACCTTAACACCCTCAGTTATCGGTTAAAGAAAAGAAATTGACGTGAAATCCTCCTATTACGGCGAAAAACGTATGTTTCTGGGCAGGAACTGTATACGGGAAGGAGTTGTAAGGGGTGTGTCGCGATTCACCCTCTTCACACCGCCACATGGGTTCGTGGCCCTGAGTGTCACGATTTCGGTTTGTATCTCTGTATATGTGTATGTGTGGACATAGAGGTGTGAAAACTAACAGCTGAAAACTTCATTTTCATTTCTCTAAGTTTGTATTTATTGATATGTGTCATTAATATTTTTTGTATGTAAGATGTATTCCCTATAGTAGATCATGAAAAAAGAAAATTCATAAAAGTGGCATTTTTGAACCCCCTAATAAAGTGAGTTTGTCTGTGCACGTATCAGATCCATCACGTATGGAAAAGTAATGGCAGCAATGTTTTTCAGGAGAGGAATGAACGTTATCTCCTGCTGTTCCCACATGTTCTACTCATCCTCTCTGCTAGCCCAAGAATGAGTGGCTTCATCTACCAGGTCAGAATCTAGGCCATACTAAAAAATACTACAGCGTGCTCAAAGAAGCAGTGATTCCCCCTCTCAGATCCACTCACAGCCTTACTATTCATCTTAGACATTGAGGGCCTTTGCAAAATGCACATTTTTTTTTTAAATCTTTTTTTCCATTTCCTTTTTTCTCTCAGGGCAAGCTACCTTTGAGTGGCATGACAGTAACTCCATTAGAGGACTGTGAAAGCCACAAAAATGCTTTTGAGCTCTCGGGTGAGAACAAACCTGCACTATTTCTTTTATTTAAGTTGAAACAGCAGGGTTCTAATAGATTTGCTTATGTGATGGAGATGAATGCTGGAAATGGGCTGGTTTGTTCAGTGTGTTTTATTCATCCCTGCAGGTAGCATGTTTGAAAGGCTGCAGGTTGTTTGCTTTAACAAGCAGGATCAGCAGGACTGGCTAGAGTATCTAAACCGCCAGACTAAACACACCACTATGACGGCACCCAGCATGAAGCCGCTCACAGTGCCCTGCCACACTGTGAGTATTTGATAGGTGACAAATAGTGAAAACCTTTGTTTTGCTGATACCCAGTGTCTATATATATATTAATCTCATCAATGTTTGTATTTATTTTATAAATAAGGCACTGATGAGGAAATACAATGAGTTTGTGTTAATGAGGGTAATTCTTTTTGCGGTTTATTTACTAAGAGCTTTCATGCAAATAAAAGCAGATACATCTGTGTAAATATTTACATAATTATTAGTTAATTATTATAAGGGGTAATTAGATAATACAGTATTATATAATTAAGTATAAGTAATGTATAATTGTTAAATATTATGCTTTTGCCCTATCACCACCTCTTACTAGTATGCTGAAATGAGCTTTGTGAATGATAATTATTTTGGCAAAATAAAAGACAAACATTTTGACACACTGTTTATCATACACATTGATGAGATTATTTTGGCATACTAAGGTAAAGAATGTAAAGCGGAGGAAATATTAAAAAATTTCAAGTGGTCAAACTTTAGCCACAATTTTTTACACTGCTGCCAGAAATGGATGGAATAACAGACGATTTTTATATAAAAAGTCGCCCGCTGAAAAAAAAACGGCCTTTGATAACTTTGGCAGCCGTGTTGGTGTTGAAAATCACACTTACCACAGGTGTTTAATAGGATGTGTAATAATCATTCAGTATTTATGACCAGCCTTGGTAGATTAGAGTAAGTGTTTCATTTTAATCACCACCTCCAGTATTTTGTGCTTTATTAGGGGAAACTCCTATAAGCAATGTACTTGCAATGAGATATAAGCGTAAAATTGATTGTATTGTGGGTGCTAAAAGATCATTCTGTCCATATAATAAATTGTGGCAGACACTTTTACTCTTCTTGTAGCTTGAAACAATAATAGATGTGCTTCTGTGTCAGATTTGAAAAAACTGTGTATTCTGTCCCAAAAAGTATGTTATTTTCATTGGACTGTTATTTGGGTGTTATCTAGCCCCAAGTTTATCAAACAGTCGTTCCTGTGCATAAAGTAATGATTCTCATTCACTCTCACTCTACTCCTCCAGCTCCCATCCCACCCTCTTACGCCATCCAGACATGCAGAGAGCCGAGGTCTAACTGTGGCTCCTGCCTACCACACCCTCCCTCACCCCTCGTCTCATGGAGCCCCACACAGCACCATGATGTGGGGACCCCTAGAGCCACCCAAAACCCAGAAGCCTTGGAGCCTTAGCTGCCTCCGGCCTGCGCCCCCACTCAGACCATCAGCTGCGCTCTGCTATAAAGAGGTATGTGCTCATGCTTAGAGGTGCGCGATCCGATATTCTGTATCAGTATCGGACCGATCCTGACCCAAATTACTGGATTGGAAATCGGGAAGGAATAAAAAATGTAAATGTAAAAGTCCCCCCAGTCCAGAGCCGTTTTTTAGTCCCAATCCGCCCCCATTTCCAACGACCCCTCGTTTGCTATAACAGTCACGGGAGTTCCGTTATATCGTTCATGGGAGAGTTATACCATTCACCTCGCCTGGGTGTCCCATTACTTTTGTCTGAGGTGAACGGTATAACTCCTTTTCTATAGGGGCTATTATGGCGAACAAGGGGTCGTTGGAAAGGTGTCACCGAGCCCTATCTAACTGTGAAGTTTCACATTTAGAGTGCAAGATATATTTTTCATATTTGACATTTAGATTTAAAATCATTTAAGGCAAATCCTCCATGTTGGTGAGGGAAGAGTCACCATTTGTAGAAGTGCAACATTTATATTTAGAACGCAACATTTAGCTCTAAATGTGTGAAAATTGCACTAAATTATGAAAAAATGACTTTGTTGAGCTGTTTTTACAAATGGCATCCCATAGGGGACATCTTACTATACCATGTTCTCTTTGCAATGTTTCTCACTCATTATATCACAGTTATGATTTTTTGAAAGCAATATTTTTTGTTTTCTGTTTAAAAAAGGACTATCGAGTATCGGATTTGTATCGTATCAGCAGATATCCAAATTTACAATATCGGTATCGTTATCGGACATAAAAAAGTGGTATTGTGCCATGTCTACTTATGCTATTACTCAGTGCATCTTAAAATTGGTGTATCAGAGTAAACACTAACATTTCCAGGGCAGGGGGCCTCCAGGACCAGGGTTGAGAATAGGGCTGGGCGGTTATATGATCACGATTAGTGATCGTGATTAAATTTGGTTCGATTACGATGATCAACTGTGGGCATATTTACTCGATCACGTGCATTACATGCGGCGGAAGGTGTCGTTGCTTTGTAGTGAGTCAGAACAGCCGACTCCCATCGAGTGAGAGCCAAATGTGTCAACGACAGCACGTGAATTTTTTTTTTTTGTAAATCGTCAGTGAATTTACAACGGCGTTTAGGCATTTTGGACTGCAGATAACAAGCACCAACCACACCAACCCCCCTAGCTCACTTATCTCTCGTATCCACAGCGCGAGTGGAATTAAATAGGCGTGTAGTATAGAAACTAGTTTATGAGTGATGCCCATGACGTGACAATTGTTTAGGCAGCGCAAAATCCTGGACAATTCTAAAACCCCGGCCGGGTTTTACAGGTCTCCAGAAAAAAAGAGGACATGTCCGGGGAAAAGAGGACGTGCTCAGGCTCAAATCTGGTCACCCTAATTTAACTGCCTCTAGAAATTGAAGGATTTGAATAAGTGCATGTTTGTTCTTATATTTTCTCAATCTCTCTTGTTAATTTATGCCATTTGCTTTAATAAAGTGTTGAACTAATCTCTGGTTTCTTCCAGTTTCAGTCCAGATGCTTTCAAACCCTCAGTATCGGGGGGAAAAACATTGTGATAAAAATTGTTATCGTTCAATATGTGAAAATATATGGTCATCAATTTTTTTGCCATATCGCCCAGCCCTAGTTGAGAACCACTTATGCAGTCTCCTTCATCCCGCTTCCTCATTCTTTTTTTTTTTCCTCTTTCTCGCTCTTACTCTCTCTCTTGCTGTCTTTCACCCCCTTCACCCCTGTGTTTTAATATTATAGCAACACAACTCAATGGCATAGCTGGATAACTTCGACTCACCTCTTGGAAGTGCATCACACTTACACATGTGATACATGGAATGTGCTTATGACAGATTTGTACAAATTGTCATGCATGACTATTTACTCAGTTTGATATATTAAAAATAAACTAAATCCAGCATAAAATTTACAAAAGTTTGAGCACCCTTTCAGTCCATCCACTAGTTATTTTTTTGTCTTATTATTCTAGGTAAACTCTATCAGTGGCTTCGTTCATTTTGTTCCTCACTACTTGGAGGACTCCTCTAACAAACTTCAACTAGTAGAGCATTAGAACGTCCCTTAAGCCCTTTCTGGAAACAGTAATTTTAATTAAAAATAACAAATATTTTAGTTTAAAAAAAGTCAAACTGTGGTCAGAAGAAACCTGTCCAGGGTATTCGCTGCCTTACAGCCTGTAACCACTCTGGTTAAGGATATGCGGTAGAGATGGAAGATGTATTAAAATGCCTAAAAATTCAAGACTGAGTGACCTCCAAAACAGGATGGCATGGCATTGTAACGTGTGAAAAGGGGATACAAATGAGCAAATATTGAGGCCTAGTGGAAAAAGGCTTTTTAAAATGGATACTAAATCAATTAATTCTTCTCTATTTTTTCAGGACCTCAGTAAAAGCCCCAAAAGTATGAAGAAACTGCTGCCCAAGCGGAAGCCTGAGAGGAAGCCCTCTGATGAGGAGTTTGCATTGAGAAAGAGTACGTTTGTTTGTTTGCTGAGGCTGTTGATAATCAGAATTGTGGAGATGTGGAGGGAACACCTCTAATGGATCTCTGTTCAAACCAGGTACTGTAGCTTTGGAAGAGGATGCTCAGATCCTGAAAGTGATTGAGGCCTACTGTACGAGTGCCAAAACAAGACAGACTCTTAATTCAAGTAAGATTACTTGCAAATAACACAATTAGATTTTTTTATTAGATGTTCTTTCTATATGTCTCTTATAATACTAAGTCTGCATAAACATGGGTCTGTTTGATCTTAACAACACCATTCTTGGGGCTCTGGTAACAATACCCTCTCTTTCTCTTTCCTCATTTTAATTTTTTGACATCATTCATTTATTCATCATTAATACCCTGCTCATTTATGTAATCCTCTTTTCGGTACTATCTTCATTGCACATTCCCATATATCCTTTTCACCCGCCCATTTCCATAAAACATTTCTGTGGTTTTCTCCCGTTTGGTTGCTCCCCCCCCCAAACCCTTTTATTCATGCGTATACGCACGCCCATGTCTTGTGGGGTAATCTTCCACTGATCATTCATATGATTGGACTATCATCTGCTGTGGCCTGCCCCTCCCCTCCTTCCATATCAGCATGGCAGGGCACTGATCTCATGCATAACCACGTGTTGGATCAGTCCAGCGTGGACTCACTGGGTCGCCGGAGCAGCATCTCACGGCCTGAGGCCACGTCGGATCTATCAGAAGACTCAGACTATGACAGTATATGGACGGCCCATTCATACAGGATGGGCTCTGTTTCCCGTAAGAGCTGCAGCTCGTACATCTCCCACCAGAACTGAACTCCCCCCACTACTATTTAACGTCTCAGTCATAGAATTTACTTTATATATTTATTTTATGCATTTATTTATATTTTCTATTTATTGTATTTATTTGCCTGTTTGTTCACATGCCTGAACACCTCACACCAATTTTGTTGTCTTTTTTGAGCACTTATCCAAAGCAGGTCCTTATTACATTGACAACTTCAAGCCTTTTTTGCCTCATGTGGTAGTTGGGGAACATACTTTTCTCTCCCTCCAAGCTGACTAGTATTTCATCATAAAGAATAATGAAAGTAATTTGTGGAATCCTGAAGCAATGTCATCTTGATTTCAACCTGCTAGAAACTGTAAAATCTCAATCACTGTAAATATTGTAGCATTGTCTTTTTTTTTTTAATGTGAAGTATTATTGAAAATGGCTTTGTTAATTTAGGACAAACAATGGGCAAAAGAATTCCAGTCTTGGTATTTTAAGGATGCCAGACAATAGAAGAGTTAAATGTCATGAGAAAAGTTTGGTGAAAAACTAGATGAGTTGTTTCTTTGGGCAGTATTGGTAGATTATCCTGTATCTCTGTCTTATATTTATGTATTTATTTTTAGGTTGTACAGAACATGAGTTTCAAATTTTTTTGGACATTTTAAAGCTCATATGTAACATAAATGTTTATAATAGTGTCTACTTATGGTATGAATGTCTACCAAAAGATGTTGAATTTTAATGTCACTTCTTTGAATGAGTTCAAACCAAGTATGCACTTGGTACTGAAGGCCTCTTTGCTACTCATGAAGCTCCGTGAATACCTGTGGTGTTTCAAGTAAAGATGAACCTTTTCCTTTTTTTATGTATGAGGTGTTTATCAGACAAAAGAGAAATCCGTCTTGCCAATTGCAGTGTTAGCACCTGAACAAGAAATAAGACTATAACTCTTCATGTTGTGTAGTATTCCTTGTGACCAAGTTCTATTCTGTGGTTAAACAAAATGTAGACAAGAAAATCATGAACCAAGTCGCCAAACTTGCAGCCCTTTTGTCTGTTGTACTGTGCAGGTATTCCAACCTCGCTGTATAAATCAGAAGTCAGTGTTGTTTACGTGGTTTGAAATGAAGATATTACTAATTACTATATATATATATATATATATATATATGTATATGTATATGTATATATATATATAGCTAATGTGATTGGTTTAGAAACAACCGCATTAGTAATACGTAATAGTAATATATAATCGCATTCAAATATGACACACATCATGGTCATTGTAATATAAATTTTCAATAAATTTTGGCTTTGCTAGATATTTTTGTAATATTTTGTCGTTTTTAGGCAGTGCAAATGTGACTTGTTCAATTTTGATTCCTTTTTTTTACCTTTTAATATTTTAAAAACATATAGAATTTGCCCATTTTCATACATATTAAAATAATGTAAGCCGTAATATTCTAGGGGATGTTTTTTGGTCCTCTCCTGTCTTGGATGTTCCCTCTCTGCATGACTAACTTGTCTCACTCCTGTCTTGTGCACAATTCCTTGGAAGTCTGAATCTGTCAAATCACTGTTTCTGAGCATCTTTTTCTCTTTAACTGATCTTACCAGTCAGTCCAACACATGGAGATAGGCAGAAACCAAACTGCAGGGCTTTGGCTTTTCTTTCGGAACAGGCCAGCGGAGAGACACGGCTCCAGCGCTCCTAGTGCCAGCTGAGGAGAAAATTATTGTGGAGGAGATGAAGAGCAATGGGCAGACGGTTATGGAGGAGAAGTAAGAGTAAATGTTATGTCATTTGTTCACATTTAATCAAGTAACGTTGCTATACTTGATCTTTCACACATGCTTTAGTATGCTAATGTCATGTGCATTTGTTATGAAAAATATTTTTATGTGACAGGACTCTGGTAGATGTTGTGTATGCTTTAAGGGATGAAGTCAAAGAGCTTAAACAGGTAAGTGCTGTAAATGTTCTCCTCAGTTTTTCTCCTCAGTGTGTTCCCCATGCATTTCTGGGGAAATGTATCTCTTTCAGCTATGTGTATCAATTTAGTCATTGGAGTTAATCTGCAAACAGGACAACAAGAAAACGAAACGATCTCTGGAAGAGGAGCAGAGAGCTCGTAAAGACCTGGAAAGGATTGTGCGGAAAGTTTTAAAGAATATGAACGACCCCTCCTGGGATGAGACCAATTTATGAGATCAGTATGATTTGGTTTTATGTTTGTATAATATGTTGAAAGCTGAAATGCGATGGATGTCCTATTGTTTCCATTTGAAAAATTATTTGTCAAAATCTTGAATACAGAATTTGAGGGATTTGATCATGCAAGTTTCACATGGCCACCATAGTGGCATCTGATTCTGCCCTTAGGGAGACTAACTACATTGGTTCCTCATGAAATGAATACAGATGTACATCATTTTAAACCATTTCTAACCCAGATGAAGATGAACAGCCAAGACATGTTTGAAGTCTAGATTTTGCTTCTGTAGTTCAGAACCAAAGATAATGTTGCGAACAAACACAGTCAATAGTCACCCGATTGTTTTGATTAATCAAACCACTCAAACTCCATCCAGCTCTTTGTTAAGGTGGTGTAATAGTTCCTTTTAGAGCACAGTGTGTGCATGTTTGAAATGTAAATCTTGTGATGAAAACGATGTATCATATATTTGTTCAGCATTATTTATATACTGCAGCATTCCGACTGTATGCTTCTATGTCTTAGTAACCAATTCAGTCAGAAAAAAATCAATTATGTTGAAATAAGCTAATTGAATTTTCCATGGTTTGTAATTAAAATTCCAGTTATTTACACTTTTATGAATGATAACCTTACATGTGTAATTTCCATTAGAATTGGAAGGCAACTAATTGGGCAGTATTGATCAGTGTTTCTTTTTTCATAGGATTTCAACATGATTGTATTTGCCGGTAGATGAGCTTGGTTGACTCTTATTGATTGGTTGTTGAACTGATTGGAGTCGTGCAGATAGATCATCTAGTGGAATTTAACAACCCCCTTTCATGGGAGATAAAGTCAGTATCTCTGGGTACAGTAACCAGGCCACATAACCTCATGACTGAAATTATGAAGTACTATGGGAGAGGAATGATTTTGGTTCAGTTTTATCCTGCTGAATCCTGGTGATATGTCCTTGGTTCATTTTAGCTTTTGCAATGAGACTCCACTAAATGACTTCATATTTTAAAATACTGCATTGTTTTAGTTGAGCTTTTATTCAGAAAACTATATAAGGTACTTGTGTTGTACAGAGACATGTAAATTGTGAATACTACAGAGGTATGATCCACAAGATTTTGTTTGTTCCATATTCATTCGCAAAATAAGCTGATGTTCTCCTCATAATAACCTATTCAGTTTTCAGTGCAAACCTCTCACACAAACCTTTCACGTGGATATGAGTCAACAGCCAGGCTGAATGCTGTCAAACCGAAGTCCTAATTGACAATTATGTGAAATGTTATGTTGACCCTGTAGGGCTTCAACTTGTCTTTATTTTAACCTGTGGAAAATGGTAGAATGGTGTTCATAAATGACCCACAAAACATGATTTAGAAATGCACCACTTTGTTTTGCCATGTTATGTTTGTTCTAGTGTAATTGCATTTGCTGTCTGTGAAGACTAGACAAATGCCAAATTGTTATTTATGGACTAATCTTTCTATGAGGTTGCACTGAGGACTGTAATATGCGTCTGACTGACTTTACTACAAGAATGACCTCATCAGCACTCATAGAAGGTATTTATTAAGGAGTCTTTGAGCTCCAGACTGCTTCCCTTGTCAATGATACCATTGAATTAAATCTGTAAATAAAGATGCTTCTCTTTCTCTACTTCTTTTGTGGGATTGTCATCTTATCTTATAATGAATTGTGATATATTATTTATTATTTTGCAACGGTGGCACCCAGATCTAACCTACTGTATCACTGTGTGAGCAGCAAAATGCCAAAATAAGACCAGATTTGAAACTGTAAGATTTTTTTCACCTTTAGTTCCTGAAGGGGAGGCCGATGATGAGGATGACTTTGTGCCCTTGTCTTTCTTCCCTATACAACGGTGCTGGATGAAGGTTGCGCATGCACCAGGACCTATTACAGTGACAAGGCAATCTAGGCCTTTTGTGGGCGATGATTCTACTTCATTGATTTACAATGGAAAGGATATAATTTTGCTGGTGTTGGCAAAAAGCTCAAATGTCAGCCTTTTCAGAATGCCAGCATTGCCTTGTTCGCGGATGAATAAGGAGAAAGTCACCTTTTGTCTCCCGTTAAATATTCCTGCATAAATACAAAGGGGCATAATGACCTCCTGATAAAAGGAAGCCCTGATTTATCCCAATTTATCCTTTAGCATATAGATAAAACCCACAGATAAATGCCAGGCTGGCCTTTTCATTTTTGTGCACTTCTTTTCTTTTTTTTTTCTCTTCTACCTTATTGAGTTTGGGAGATGGCAGCGCTGCTTTCATCAGTGATGTTGACATTATGTAAATGACTACTGTCTGCAACATCTATCTCCAGGAACCAACTGGATAGCATAAAAAGCGTGCAAACAATATGTTTGTCACGTCTTGAACAAGTGAATTATACAAAGCATCCGTGCACACTGCTTTTCACGACTTTGCTGTTCTGTGGTACATGGTACTGGTTTTTGGGACTCAAGGCCAAGTCGTCAGGGGTGTAGACAGTATGGGACAAAGCTAATCACACCTGTAGAGTGTAATGGTCCTTTATTTGACTCCAAGTGTCAGGCCAGGTATTAATACCTCCTCCACTGTTACTGACAGTGAAGTATAATAGCTGTCTTTGAGGGTCCGAGTGAAAGGGACAGCAGGACTCTGTGGACATTGAATCAATTAGCTTTTGACCAACCTATACACACGCACACACACACACACACACACACTCCTCTAAGACCCTGTCTTTTCCTTTCTTCCCTTGGGTCTATTCAGTAGCCTGTGATCATTTAGATTTGACATGCATTGTGGCTGAGCTTGTCTCTCTCTTTCTCTTTTGCTCTCTCTCCCTCTTTTGCTACTGTCTGTCATTAATTTCCAGGCTTTACAATTTGCCAAAAAGAAAGAGAAAGGAGAGTGAGGGATGGATGGATGGATAAGAGCTCAGTGTCCTTTTGAAGGGGTTTGTTATTGCACAAAAAAACAGCCGCCCAATAATTTTTCGTCAATGTTTAACTCTAAAAGCTTTTCCCCGTCAGCTTTTGAAAAGAAGAGCAATAAAGCCCTATTGAAAAGGATTGAATAAAAACAGTCCTCTAGGGCTTTGACCGAAGGGCTTCTTTTCTTCTGCCTCTAATCAAATAGGAACTGAAATGAATTAGAGTTTTCTTATGAAAATAGCCTTTGTTGGCAGGGAGGCCAGTAATTCATAAACAATAAGCAGCGTCATTGTGTGCATAGTAATATATTCATGCTGTGGAGAAGCTAGAAGGCAGTGCTACGGCTGTGTGGATGAAGGGAGGGATGGATTTCCTCTGGACTCTTTAGAAGCAGCCTCAGCTCAGTGAGCACTTGTTTTTACTCCTAACCTTTCTCTCTCTTCTTCTCTCAGTTATATTTGTTCTTTTTGTTTTTCTTGCATGCTCTTTTCTCTCGTCTTTCTCATTACTTTATTTACCTTTCCATCGTTTTCTCACTTTTTTTTTCACCCTCTGAATGTTCCTTTGGGAATATTTAATTGATCTGCCTGGGATTTTAGACTTTACTCTTCATCCTCCTCCCTCACTTACTCTCTCTGAGACAGAGGATTTATTCTGGACTCCAGAGGACGTCAGACACAGTGCTGGATTTGACTCTGAACTTGCTCTTCAGTCTCTGTCCATCCGGAAACTAATGGACTAATAGGATCGTGCAGTTGGACGGAATGAGCGGCGACTATTTGGATGCCTGTCATTATAGAGCAGGGGGAGTAAAAATGTATCCTCTGTTCGAGCACATGACGCTGCTGGGCAAGAACTCCTGGAGGAAATACTTGACCTGGGGCAGCTAGCAGTCACTTATCTCCATCACACAGACCTAAATCTAGTGGAAAATATGCTCTTGCTTACATCTAAGCACATTTTTTTCTATCTACAGCTTTTTACTTCTTTTTGCTATTTAGTGCCAATACTTTTTGATCGCAGTGGAGTAATGTGTCCTGCTACAAATTGTCAATTAATGAGGAGCTTAAGGAAACTTTTTAAACTTCATTGTTAACCTTGTGGATCCAACCAAAGGAGAGGTTTTCCCAGTATTCCTTGTGTATCATCCTTGGGAATTATATCATCATCTTCAGATTTTTCTGATGCTCTGCTATTTATCTTAAAGAATTATGGTAGTATAGTCATGTCAGCTGACAGTAAGTACCACTTCAGCTGCATGTTTTCACAAACAGCCCACTCCTTGAAGATGAAAAAGGCACAGTGGGAAGACTTCCATGCTAGAACTAAACTACAGTTTCAATGAAAAGAAACCTGGAGCAGGGACATGTCACCAATAAACTAACAAGTAAGTGTGTTTCGAGACTCTGTCTGAGAAATGCCATTTTTTATGGGTTTAAGTGGCTTGTTTAAGTGGCTTGTTTTTGATGATGTATGTGTAAACCCTTAATCACAGAGAAGTGCACTCCTGCATGACTTGTTTTAGCTGGTTTTCATAGGTGTTCCTTTGATTAGTGTAGCTTTATATGTTCCATAAGAGTTCTGTAAGGGCACTTGATGATGCCTATGTTAATCAGTTAGTCATTACTGCATTACAAGTGTGCTGTTACAAGGTTATTGGTAGCCTGCATCAGGAGTCAACTGATTTTTTCAGCAAAGATGCATGCTTAATACTAAATGTTGCAATTAATTTTCGTTATGTATAAAACCATAAATGATGCAGTACCACCACCATGCTTACCATGATGTACCGGAAGGTTGCATTTATAGTAACGATGAAATATGGTGGGTTGGACCAAAATAGCACTGTGTCATTCCAGCTTTGTTGCAACAAACAATTGTAACAATGATTATACATTTTTATTTAAATGTCACGTAATAGTTTTGGTTGTAACCCTAATCATACAGCACATGTCCAAAAGTTTGTAGACACATGCTTATCCAACATTCCTTTTTAAATTAAGGGTATTAATAGGGAGTTTGTTCAGAAACAGGCTCCATTCTTTTGAGTAGGCTTTACACTGGACGCTGGAACATTTCTGGGGACGTTAGATTGCATTAAGCCATAAGAGATTTAGTGAGGTCATAAAATCCACTCCAACACATCCCAAAAGATATTGGATGGAGCTCCATCACGTTTCTGCTGCAGCCCAGTGCTGAGTGCTTCTATAGCCTGCACTTATTTGTTATGGTGCTCAGTGTGTTTCTGCTCCATTTTACAAGGTGTGTGTATTTGACGTTTCAAAAACCCCGCCCCTAAATGGTTGTCCAATCATAGTTTAGCCATCATAAGGTCTCTGAACTTTACTTTGATTCAGTGTGTCCAGTCTGATTCGTGTTTAAGTTATACATCGGCGCCAGGATTCTGGACAGAGGTGGTGAACTTTTTAACCATTTACTAAAGTGACGACACTAAGAAAAATGTTGTCCCAGGATATAGAAATGTGGAAAACCGCAATATCAACGGACATAAGCAACAAAGGTACGTGGCTAAATTAGCTAATGTTTACAAGCGAGACTGGCTTTTCCTTTTTCGTTCTTGATTGTTTTCTTTTGATTTAATAATGTGTTGTTACAGACACACTACAAACTAATAATGACATTTAATGAATTACAAATCCAAGAAAAACACATTTTAACGGAAAATATCAAACATTAGCTTCCAGCAATATTAGCTCATGTTTTTTTCTCTAGAATGGGTCTAATCACCTGTTTACCTACTTTACAGCTGCTCTTTTCTTGCCATGTCATACGTCAAGTGTCTCTCTAGTTCACGAGGCTTTTTGGGTGTGTTTTGGCTAAATTGTCATTATCGTTTTGGTGCTGCAGCATGCTATGGGTATTATACAAATGCAAACTAAACTAAATCTTCAGATTTCTCACATTTTGGATGTATTGCCACCCAAATGGGTTACTGGTCTTTTCTTGGCAGGAAAATTTTGTGATGTGCCAGCCTGTACGGTTTTTTCAAAGGGGCAGGGCATAGTAACGTTTGTCTATCAGAAATTGGTGCACACTAATTAAAATGAGTGTCTGGATACCTTTTGGCCATACAGTGTGCTTTCCAATTGTTTTTCATTGACCTAAGGTGCTACAGTGCTCTAAGGTCTTTGGAAACACACACAAGAGAGAGGGCTGACAGGCTCACCAACACTCCTCCTGGAGATCTACTTGACTGCAGGTAATACAGTGCCCCTAACCATAATTCAGGGATCTCCAATTCCAGTCCACACTCTTGCTCGTCTGGATGAGGTGCTTAGTAGAAGACTGGGACTGTGGACCCCTACCCTAATTCTTCTGATTCAGCCAAATAAGGAGTTAATTACCTGAAATAATTACTACAGACCAGACTTCCTGGACTTGATGTAGCCTACTGCTGTAGCCTACTTGATGACAAAAACTGTTAGTCAAGTGGTTTTCAGCTCCAGTCCTGGGAACCCACATTTCTGCACAGTTTCCAACTGTCTCTTGCCTGAGGGCAGCACATTAGTAAATTAGCAAGCCCTTCATGATCTGGATCTGTTGTCCTGGGGCAGAAAATGACCTGAAAGAGTAGGATAGTGGTCCCCTAGGATCTGGGTTGGAAATTACTGGGTGAACCTGCCTGGATGAGCGAAGATAAGAATAAAAATAAAACATTAGGTGGCAAACCTGCTGGGAACATATAGTCATGAATTGTGTTGCTGCAATGATTACGGTGATATTTACAGACCACTGAAGGCCATTCTTTGCTTAGACTACCTGTAGACCCGCTTATCAGTTTCATCAAGTTTTAAAATACTACTCTGGTGTCTGAAAGGTGGAAAGTGATAATGTCGGCATCTGAAAAGCAGAGGGCAGTGTTGCTCTAGGGAAAAAAGGGGCCTGAGAAAGGATGTGTGAGAGTGTGTGACCATTCGCATCCTAATAGCAAGTTTAGAAAAGTAAAAATTGCGGTTTATGAAAATGAAAGTAGCTTGTATTTTTCTTCTAACACTTTTTCTATGACAATTATCTGCCACGGACTTCACTAAAATAGTTTGTCACACTGTGTGGACCCTGTGTTTACTGCGTCTAAAAATATTCTTTAAATGCTAGTTGCTTAAATTTGGACAAAGTACAGGCTTGGTAGTTAATTAGTTTAGTATTAATTGGGTTTAGTAATAATATTGGGACATTATTGAATTGAGCTCTCAGAAAGTGGCCTCAAGTTCAATAACTACGTGGAGACACTAGATGGCGCCCTTGGTGCACTTTCATGCTACAGTTTACTTCCTACAGGAGGGGAACCTGGGTGCTTACAGAGCTGCGTATAGCAATATAAAACAGGGGGTCTGTAAACTCATCAAATATTTTAGCAATAAAACCTAATCAGAGGTTGTAAAAGAGTATGGTTTGTTGCTGATCAAGGTGGCACCATGCTGGTCAGTGTGTGCGTATAGAAGTACCACTTAGCTGGGCACCTAGCTAATATGTCATGGGGACACACGTCTGAGAATATGATCCCAGATTATCCTTGATCCCACACAAATAGAAGAGAGGTGCCAAACTCTTCACCTGAACTCTAGCCAGCTACTAAATGATGCTTGACAGCGTGTGTAGTGTCAGGCTTTAAGGCCTTGAGGCTTATGTGTGTTTGGTTAGACTCAGTAAGTGGTCTACATATCCGATGGCCTTCAGAACTATTGGCATCTTCGATTTGCATGAGCCAAAGTTGCTGGGTTAAATTACTCACAAAACATGCCAATAATATGACCGAGTAGAGTCATCGGTACACAGATGTGCATTTGAACAAACAGATCAATACAACTCAAACAAAAAAAAACGTTACATGCAGGCTTCAAGACGAAGGAGCAGTTTGTTGGCAAGTAAAGATTTTGAGCAGCTGCCCTTTTCTCCCTACCTGGCTTTGCACTTCACCGACAGAGCAGCGCTGGCTGGGCATCACAGCTCGCTCAGCGTTCTGAATAGAGAAGCAGGGCCTTTTCCTTTCATTTTAAGCAGCAAGCCAGCAAGCTGTGCTTTTACTCCGGCTGTAGCCATGACGACAGCATCCCCTTGCCCTCTCTCAGGCTCAGTTATTGAGTATTTGATTGACAGGTGTCCAGATGTCATCCCCAGGTAAGCAGTCCTGCCCATGACACATTTTTTTGTTTGTTTATTTTCTCTTTCTCCCCCCCCCCACACCCTTCAAGTGTATTGGAGGGCACTTACACAGTTTGTGTGCATGTGTGTTTTGTAGGCTTTCACTCTTCCACTTCATCTCAGACTCGATTGCTTTCTTATGCATTTATTTATCTAATGCTCTTTCAAAACTGATACACTTTACCAGTGACAGGCCCTCTGTGTGGAGGCCAGTGGCAGAGATGGCAGACCATCAGCTTCATCTTAAAGACTCTATTAATCCATCTGCTCGGCCTGAGTGCTGTACCTGACTTTCTGCCATGTGAGCGCATCACAGCGAAAATTCAATCAGAATAATGGTCAGAGTCTCACAGTACATTTGTATCGATCCTCAGGACATTGCATAGGCTGCTTTAGTGAAAAGGAAATTTGAGTGCTATTTTCTAGTCGTCACAGTCTATTTGTCATTTAGAATTTGGACGTCCACTCCTTTGGTTTAAATATGAATTGTGAACTCGGCCCTGTTTGTATGCCTGCTTGCATGCCAGTGTCCATTTGGATGCCTATATTGCCTGCATGCTGCGTTATATAGTTTAAACTTCCAGTTTGGAGAGATGTTTAAAATTCTGGTGTGAATTACGCAGCAGGCACAGAGAAAGAGAATGCATTCCTGAAGGTCTCTTGAGATTTAAAATAATTTAAATAATATGAGGTTATGAGACAGAAATTTGGTCTCAGTCTGCTGGCCAAAAAAAAAAAAACAAGCATCTTGGCTTGTTGCTGTTTTTAAAATCATCGTCATATCAGCTTAAGAGAATAAGTGAAAGACTAGCTCGGCTTCATAATTGCATTTTGAAAATTGTTACAGTTATTTGGAAAATATTATTAGACACTTTTGGATTGTAGATAATGATATGGGGGTTTAGCCATAGGAACGTGAGGAGAACAAAATTAGAACAAATGAACCCATGATATCTCTAATGTGCATATAGAAATGATAATACAACACAAAAGACTGAGTGCAGTGAATACACATAATACATAATTAATGCATGTTTGATCATAGCAATAGTAATGATCTTCTAGATACATGTTAGATACACTTCAGAACCAAGAACTGATTCAATATTCTCTCCACCATTGGGTTGAAGTTAAGACTGGAATGAAGTTTTGCATTTTTGGATTCTGAAAAATGCATAACAAAATTTAGATACATTTTTTTAAAAATATTTTTGGCACAAATCACATAACACACCATTTATTCATCAATATGTTTTTGTTATATATATGGGTGATTCATGAAGGAAAATGAAGTAAAACTGTAATATATTGCAACTCTTTCTATTCTTGTGAATCAGCATTAAGGTTATAAATTCTTTTTATCTCCTTCACTGATAACATTCATGATCTGACCGTAAAGAATTTGATAGGCTAATTGAACAGGGCTTGGCCCCACACTTGTAATAGGCCATTATACATCAGCGGAGAAGATGACACAGAGACAAAAGCTTGTGTTTTAGGGCGAGACCCCCACCTCTTTCTGCTTTCGACTTTACAATAAGTTTTGCGGCTTTTGACTGTGAGGGAGTGTTTCCCTCATGCATCGATTGTCCTCTTGCTATTCCTTTCTGTTCTCTTTCATAGAAGCAAAGAGTAATGGCTCTATTGAGGACTGTGATACAGAGCCCTAGCTCTTATCTAGATCCTTCATGTGCTTGCAGGGCCATGTGGACCATTAACCTCCGTTGTTTTATCTAACACTGGTGATTAGTGCCTAGACCTACAGTCCTGGGTGTGTGTGCATGCGTGTGTGTGTGACAGAGTGTTGTAATTTGCTTTGCATGTGAGTTTGTGTGAAAGATTGCCCTCCGTTAGAAAATGCATGTGCTGTTTTTCAGAACCGACTTTTCTCCCGAAGTCTAGGGGCCTGATCTTTGAGTGTTAAAGTCTTATTCAGTGACTTTACTGCATTTGTTAAAATTCATGCATCTCTGTTTTCATGTGCTTTTTTCTGTAGAGTATTATTATTATTATTATTATTATTATTATTATTATTATTATTATTTTGCACACATTTAGTTGTTCTCTGTGGCATTATCAAATACCACTGGACAAACCCCAAGCTTTTTATAATGTCTGTATATTTAAACATATGTAAATATAATTTGCCATTTTAGTTATATGAAAGAAATAGACCGTATTAACACACATGCTTTAGCCTTTTGTATTGTCGTGTCTTTTCGAGGACAGTAAGTGCTCACAGGGAGGTATCAAAATGATTGTTTTCTTGTTTCATTCATGCTTTTTTTTTTTTTTTGTTCACTGTCATTATGTGCTTTCCTCCTGGGAAATGCCCATAATAGACAATGGTGGGACAAGGCATTAGAAATAAAGAATGTGAATATATACTTTTAACCTATGATTTTGTTTGCTTACCTACACTATAGTGGTTTACATGCCTACGATTCAAAAATTATAAAATATAAAATAAATCACTCAGCTGGAACTACAAATGTACGATTTCCCAAACTGTTCCATGCAGTACCGCTCAATGTACCTTAGCACCATTTTTGTTTAAACTGCAGTCAGTTAATTATTCCTGGTGATGCTAATGACTGTTGAACCCAATCAATGAATCTGATTAAAATAGTCTATCCAGAGCGATCCTGAGTTCAAATCAGATGTATTGGGATGACTAGAACATAATGGTAATTTATTGTGAGGCTAAGCGTAGAAAACATATGTACATCATCATGGCATACCCTCTTTAATACCAAAATTAGATTTAGATTTGTATTCCTTTCAAGGTTATTTTAACACTGTCACATTTGTTTCAGTTCTGAATGGTCTTTTAGGTGATTAGGTGGTAGATTTAGGTGGTATGAAAAACCCTGTAAAGGTATTATTACTTCTTCAAAATAGCAAACCAAATCTCTGCAGGTTCTATTCTTCTCTTTTTGGGGTCCATTGGGTTTCAAAAAGTGATAAACCTCAAAATGGCACCAATAGAATGATATTAAACAGAATACAATTAAACACATAAAAAGAAAATTGTAATTCAATCTTGACGACTAAGGTGTAACTGACTTTTGCCACAAATATACTGGAGAAGTAAAAATGTTATCATTTGAAAGTGCAAATATGTCACACTTTTCCTTAAGTACCTGTAACTGAGTGAATAGAACTAGTTGCTGGTCATTTTCAAGCTAATGCCATTAAAAAATGTTGTTTTTTTTCTTAGCCATTTTTACCATTAATATCTATTTCTTCACTCTTAGCTGCATTTTAGGCTCGTTTCTGTACTCATGCTTCTTTGCCCTTTCTCATCTTTCCTTCTTCAAGCACGTTTTATATCATTCTTCTTCCAGCTCCAATTTCGACTACTTTCCTAGCATCACGTTTTATATTTAGCATTAGACTGCTATAGGAGGTATTGGATCGAGTCATTTCTGTGACATTGTTCCCCTCTTTGTAATCATATTTCATTCCAATCTAGTTTTCACCTGTCCGTTCTCCGTACACCACATGGATATTTCATCATTTTTCTTTTTTTCTCTTTTTGTCCTCCATATGCATTCACTCATTTTCCTGCCTTTAAACACATTCAAGTGTAGACTGAACCATGCTGTGTTTTTTTCCTCGTACTTCTCATTACATTTTCCTTTGGTGCACATTTTTTATTGCAGATGTTCAGGGTTTCCTACATCGTGAAGATGATGTAGCAAACTATTGAACTAATAAGGTTTTGCTGCCATGTCTATTTTTTTTTGTTCCAGTTTTTCTGTTAACTGACCCATATAGTGGTAAACTGAATTTTCATCATTTTTTCTGAAATTCTGAAAGAGTTTGACGTAGTAAGTGAACTCAAAATGCAGCTTTCACTCTGCAGTCTGTATAATGTGCATAACTGCCTGCTTTGAATACACAGTTTTTAGGATATTTGTGACCGTGTCATTAAAACGTTTACATTTACCTATAACCACTTATTTAGCCTACAGCAGTTAGCCCTACCCCATGGATGGCTTTTTGATTAAAGCACAATCCAGGGCAACCAATCAGAACAGGTATAATTTACATTTACATCAATTTTAAAGGCACAGTAATAAAAAATAGTTATTTAAAAAAAAAAAAAAAGCAAAAAAGTGTTTGGGACCCTCATAGATATTAAAAGAGGGGATACATTATGAAATCCTTTAAAAATCATTTTAGGTAAGAAGGGTAATTCCTTATACCAGACTTGTACTGTATTTTGGTTCTACTGAGAGTACCTAATTCATGACAGGTACCACCACTGTTTAGTCCCAGGGAGAAATGTGTACAGGTTTGTGTGCGAAAATGATCACATGCTGCTCTATAATGCAGTGGTTTCTTCTGGATTTTACTTCCGACTCAGTTGAGTAGTCCAAGCTCACTCTTTTACACACATTCATGCACCCACACGTGTACACAGACACACACACACACACACACACACACACACACACACTACACTGCAATAATATTTATGTACTTTATCTGCAGTGGTGTTTTAGTGTGCTCTTGAATGCTGAGTGTTGTTGACAGAGGGAGTGGAGGTGTGTGCTGCTATCACTCTACCTGTCAGAGAGAACACACACACACACACAATCCTGACAGAGAGGACGCTCCAAGTCAATAATGCTACATGGAGAGGCTGGTAATGGCGTCTATTTCGGCAGAAGTGCTGCTCTCTTCAATTGAGTGACACTCACTAATGTGTCATCACCGTCACGAGAACATGGTCAGATGTGGTTTATGGAGTTTGCTTTTTTTGGAATTTTTGTTTGTTTGTTTGTTCATTGGTGTGATTATGTGAAGTCTAAAACATTGAGATTTCTTTCATGTCTTATTACGCTGAAAGGGGTTTGTAGTCCTGAGGCAGAAGCAGAGAAACAGCCCATCCTGTCCGTCACCGTGGAACTGTTTCACTCTATATGCTTTTCATTTTACAGCAGCTTCATCTAGATTATATCATAGAGTGAGCTACCAGCAAAGGTCACCTCCTCGTACTTCTGCCTGGCTTTGAGTCCTTACTTTTGGTTGGCATGTGTAGTCCAGGGAACATGGCCACGATTATACAGCCATGAAGCAGCAGTTCTCCTTTTTGTGTATAGGTGGCGCTTTGGCTATTCACTGGAGCTTGAAAGGCATTCACAATTCACTCCATTATAGAACATAATCTAACCCTCAACCAACTGAAATCTAATTTTGAGGAGGCCTTAATTTCAGTCAGGTTTTTTTGTCCTTACCCCGGATCATATTTTCTCCCTATTGTTTGTGCAGATGTAGTTATTTCCACTGGTCCTCAATTTTTTTAAGTGAATCAAATTCAATTTGGACGTCGAAGGAGCGCTGCGCTTTTTACGCGGCTTTTTTTTCTTTTTCTTTCACTCCCATTTTCTTTTGCTCTTTTGCTCTCTCCATTCCTTTTCAGTGGTGTTGGTTTGTGTGTGTGTGTGTGTGTGTACATGCCAATGTAGGAATACATGGTTATGTATGTTTTTCGTATGTGTGTGCGATGTACATGATTTTGGCAACTGCTGAAGTGGAATGTGAACTCATCTTACTTAGCCGAGAATGGGCCAATTAAGGCCTAGCAGGGAATGAGTAGTGGTGCAGGAAGCCCACTGAATGTTCCATTGATTAGTAATGTTAGCTTAATCACAGAGTGTCATAAGCTCATATGCTCCAGTCAGCAGGGGCTCACCCTCGCTCCTCTCCCCTAAGAGGGCAAGGTTTGGGTGGCAATGTGGAGGTGAAACAGGCCAATGATTGCATTTCCGCCGCCTCAAAGATGTCAGGATGTCATCCAGAAAAATGAGCAGCGATTAGTGCCCGCAACTTTTCCTGCTCCATGAAAAATTTCCCACTTTACAGGAAACGGGGGAAGATTCAGATGACTGGAAGGTCTGAATGTGAGCTAATGTTGGTGCATGTGTGTGTATGTGTGTGTGTGTGTTCTTTATTTATAAAGCTTAATGGATGGTGTGAACCATCAGTTCATATTCATTTTCATTCACATAAACTCCCGCTTAGCCTTTTTTTTTTTATCCCTGCCTAAATTTCTGCAAATTGAAAAGCGATAGAGAGGCAGACTCGCCTAATAAGCATTACTTATCATATTAATTAAAATCGGATGGCACAATATGGCTGACAGCTGTGGGTTTTGATTTGTTGTGTTGCTAATGTGACACTCATTATACAGGTCATGGTAAGACAAAGCTGCGAGGGTAGCCGTGGTAACATGCAGATGCAGAGACTGAGGCCTGCTACACAAACATGGGGGGCTCGCCTAAACGGCCCATAATTACCCCAGCACACGGCCCGCCAGTAACCATGGAGAGGTGAACAGCAGTTATGACCTCAGACATGGGACACGGATTCAGATGTGTAATTGTTTTTAAAATGGAATTATTTTTAGCAGGATTTTTTTTTCTCTGCAGTAGCCTGTATTCAAATGCATGGCCATTTAAATGAATACTGAACTCAAGATGTGTCTTTTTGTCCTCTCTCTCCCTCTCTCCCTCTACCCCACTCTCTCTCTGGCTTTCTCTCAGCTAGGTCTGTTGTGTATATAGAACAGAACAGTGCTTTGAGCCCCAAGGTTACTGTAGTCCTCTGTTTTGCACCTTTCCTTTTATTCTCTTCTTGGTATTCATAATGAATATTTAATAAAAAAATATGTAGGGCAGAGTTATTGGTCTGTGTGCGTGTGTGTGTGTGTGTGTGTGTGTGTGTGTGCCTGTGCGTATGTGACTAAATTGTAATGTAGGTGGCCATGGGGAGTGTGTGTGTGAGTGTGTGTGTGTTTGTCTGTGGTGGGGGGGAGGGCCACTCTGAGTCTGAGTGAAGGCTGAATGAGGAATGTGTGATCTGTCATCTCTCTCTTCGTGCTCTGAGCATGGTCATCTCAGCATGGTCACTGCCTTGGCTTCAGAAATACACTACAGCAGTCTGTGCAAAGAGCTGACCTGCTTACTTGCGTAAACCACATGGATCGCTGCTGTGAAAGCTAAACCTCTTATTGCGGAAATGGTGACTTTATAGCAGAAGCCCCATTTTTACTGGCACTCTTGGTAAAGTTTGTTTTAAAAATGTTATTGAGAAATGGTTATGGTTTTTATTTTTTCAGTCTGCAGGAGTTTATGTAACTATTCCATCCTTGGTCAATTTTTTTATTTTTTTATTTTGTAAGCTCACAAAACCATTGCAACCTAAACATGATGACATAATTCTGCACACTGATTTTAACACACTATTATTTATTTGGTGAATTAGACAAATTACATGTGCACATATGTTTGGACACCCTTTCAGTAGGTGCTATGTAGATGCAGACGTTTAGAGTCTTTCTGTTGTTTTCCTGATCCACTTCCACTTCCTATTTTGTCCAATTCTTAATGACATTTCAGACATTGAAATTTACAAGCTGTCAGTGTGTAGATGTATTTTATAGTTTTCTTTTGCTTTGCAACAGTTACCTTTAGTTTCAGATCCTTCTTCTCAGACAGCTTCTTTGAGGCCACGAAACCTGGAGACATTTGAAGGGTCACTTATTTTATTGCACTCTGGAGTTTCTGCACCTGACTTGGAGTAAGGCCTAATTGTACAAATAGATTCTGAGATGCTGCAAATGGAAGGATGGGCCTAATGGAAGAATGGCCAAGCTTTTGCACATACCAGATTTTATTTTAGTTTTTCGCCATATTGAAAATCAACATGCGACTTTTACAAAAAACTGCATATTTCCATAAACTACTTTCATGTGTGTTTGAGTGAGTGGGTCTGGAAACTTGATGTTTCAGAGAGATGGAAACATGGTCTGTTGTGTGTGTGTTTGTGTGTGTGTGTGTGTGTGATAGAGAGTGAGAGTGAGTGAGAGACAAGCTGTGACTGGGGTTATGGAGATTTGGAAAGCAGCGGAGAGCAGCAAGGTGAAATATGGGGTCAGGATTGGACGTCCCGAATGCTCACCCTAACACCAGAGGGCACAGAGAGTGGGGCGTCAGTGTGGTAGGGTCAGCGCAGGGGTGATCCAATTCCCTCTGGCCGCAGCTCTGTGAGATTGGGCTAGATTGTGTGCAGGTCCTTTTGAACCCACTCCATGCAAAGGTCAACAAAATAAGATGAAGAATCATAACACGGAGAACAACGCTTGTATACAACAGTGAGTATGTGTCTCTGTTCAGTGTGTGTGTTTGTGTGGGTATGTTAGTGTGTGCGCATGTGTTTGTTAGAATGTGTGTTTGTGACAGTGCGTGTTTGTGTGTGTGTGTGCGTTTGTTTATGTGAGAGTGTGTTTTTTGAGATTGTGTGTTTGTGACAGTGTGTGTGTGTGTGTGTGTGTGTGCGCCTGTGTTTATGAGGCAACATTTAGTGTTTGTGGCGGCGAATCTGAATGACATTGACGGGGCCAGACTGTAATTAGTGGTCTGATCGGAGGCTCTCAGGAAGCGGTGCATTGTGGGATGTTTCCTCTGACACTGAGCATTTACCAGCAGCTGCCTGTCAGTGTGATCTCCCTCTCTGAGAGGACGCTTTAATTAGTTAGAATCCCAAGAGGAGCCTCTCATTTACAGTCGTGGCCATCTTCATTTAAATCAGCCGCTATCTCTCCATCCCACATCGCTCTTTCTCTTTTATCCATCTTTTTCTCCTCTGTTGCTCCGATGGCGATTCACCTTTATATCGAGTTCTGTTTGTCCCAAACGTACCTGTCTGTTCTTCTCTGAAGTTTGTTCATTATCTCTGCCTTCTTGTCCTCTGTACATCCACCTACCCTTCTCAGTCATCCATGACATTCTGTCTTTCCCATGTTGTCTCGTTCACTACGTAAAGCCTTTGATTCTTTTCTTGTGTGCTAATTCTGTTGCTCTCGCGCCCCCTCTCTCCCTTCCTGGCTGTTTCAGTCATACAGTGTATTGGTCAGACTATGTTTTTTTTTCTGACCCCTTGGAGTGCCTGTGTGATGATGACATTGTTCTCTGACACACAGGAGACTCTTTGGTTCTGATCGCTCTTTATCTCTCTGTGTCTCTCTCTGTGTGCATCTCTCTCTCTCTGGCTTTCTCTCTCTGTGTTTCTCACTGTCTCTCTCTGTATATCACTGTCTCTCATTCTATTTCTCTCTTTCTTGTCTCTCTCTCTCTATCCGTCTATCTCTGTTTTTCTCTCTGGCTCTCTCTCTGTCTATCTCTCTCTTGCCTGTCTCACTCTCTCTCTGTCTCACTCTATCTGTCTATGTCTCTGTGTCTCTCTTTTTCTCTGTCTCACAATCTTTCCATCTGTCTATCTCTCTGTGCCTCTCTCTCTCTCTTTGTTTTACAATAGGACACCATATCTCTCTCTCCCCATCACGACACACCTCGGCTCATGAGAGACTTTTTTCACCTTGAGTTTCTGCTCACTAGAGGCGTGTTTGTGTTCGTCTCATCAATGTGAAGTCTCAAGAAATACAGGTCAGCTAGGGGTCAGTGAGCTTCTAATGGCCATCTTTTAAGGCTCCTTATGCTGTGCTGCGAATCTTTAACTGAAAAGTGTCCTGCTTGTGGACAGGTAATCAACACTTGCGGACGTCTTGTCGAAATGTACTTTTGCCTTCGCTTATTTGCTACCTTGGTTACTACCCCAAGATGTTTTTCTGTGTTTTTTTTATCCTTTTTTTGCGCTCTGTCAATTTTATTCCATTGTTCATGTTCCTTTGTGCGCCCTGTGAATGGAACAACACACTGTTACTTGTTGCCTGTCAGTCACGTTGGTTTGAAAGGATTGGGGGGACTCAGTGTCTGTTGAATGTTGTAGTGCTGTCAGAGCTGGCTGTCTATCTATGTCAACCAGTGAAGTTGTCATTTCAGATGTCATTATGACATGAGGATAATCAGACGAGGCAAACTGGCTGTGGAGTTCTGTTCCCACTCCTCTGCTGTGCAGTACTACTTGGAGTGCTTTGCAGCTTTTAGCTCAGTGCCGCTTTTCAGTGCCGCTTTCCTGCAGTGGTAGGCTGCCTTGGCAGTGAACAGATACTAGACTAAAGAGGCAAACTTCAGCTGTATATCAGATCAAACTTTTTATCTAAGAGGTTTTTTACGCTGTCAATTACAACATGGTTGCTGGATCTATGAATTATTTCATTTATCCCAAATCTGGAAAGCACACCCTTGAGAACAACTGCCGAAAGGGTTCTTTAAAGAGCTATAGAAGAACCACTTGTACTAAAACTATTGAAGCCTTGAGCAGATGGTGTCAGTGAATTAATGTTTATAAATGGAAAAAAAATAAGTGAGTGTGAAGAATGAATGTGGTATTTTTAGGCCATTGCGATACCTGATTATTTTCATGCATACCAGTACCAATGCCAATACCAATTCCAACACAAAAACATTTTAAAAATGAGCATTTTAGCATGGCATCAGCTTCACCTAATAATTCTGCTCTTCCAAAGTTAAAAAAATGCATTATTAAATATCAGAAAGATTGAAATATTGGTCATACATAAACGTTTGTCCGATGCAGATGTATTTTATTCAAGCACATATCTGGATTCCTAGAATTTGGAATATACGTTTAAAAAAGGATTCTTTGAGTGATGCCTCAGAAGAACCATTTAAACCCCCATAAAGGAAACAAGCGTGAAGAACCTTTCAAAGTTAAACAGAACAGTCATAAAAATGTTTTTACAGGTTCTCTCAAGAACCTTTGTAGATGATCTTTAGACAAGGTTAAACCTTTTAAAAAGGCTTTTCATACTCCTACATTTCATTTACAAAAAGGGCTCTTTTAGGAACCACATTTTCAAAGATTCTTTAAAATAAAATAAAATGATTCTATATCATATTCATACATTCAAGTCAAGAACTATTTAGAAAACTTTATTCTTGGGTGTATGTAAGTATCTGTATGTGTACTTGCCCCACTACAAACATTAGCTGTTTCTTTACCATGCTTCCCCTCCTTGTCTTTTTAAAAATTCATCTCATGCTGCAGAGTTAGATGCTCTGTAATGATATATAATTATCCCATTTAGTGTGTCTGGCCCTGTTGCCAGAGTGAGTCAGTTTCACTGTCTGTCTTTCTGCTCTTGCATTTCTGTCATTACCTGCACTAGGGTTGTGCCAAGACAAATGCCAATGTCTATGCCAAGTGCGCATACATTTTGGCTCGTGTGTTATCTGCGTCCACGCTGCTCTTCAGCTCATAGAATTGGCCAGATTAGGAAAATCGCCACCTCTCCACAAGCAGCACTTTTCAAGTGGTAGTGTAACAAGCTTGAAATCAGTGCATCATTGACAGGATGACATCCGACTGACTCCAGATCATCTCTAATGGGCTTTGATAATATGGGGAAGAGGCTATCTGACACAAACAAAAGATAGCCTCCTCAGTTACATTACGGTGATGCCATATCATGCAATTACTGGACTAGGGTCAGTTTCAATCAAAGAGGGTTGAGAGATGGCCCTCTAGGCTGCTGGGACATACAGAGACCTTTTTTAATCCTTCTGAGCAACAGTAGACTTTTCATCTTCAGACACAGCTTAGAGCTTGTCCGGTTTGGCTGCCTGAGGGATTATTGTCAAGGTTTGGTTTTGTCATGGCTCCTTGATCCCTTTTTTGTTCTGAAGTGTCCCCCTGAGCTCTGTGTCAGATGTCTGAGAGTAATGAAAAACAGATCACTTTTTTATTGATATTAACACTCTTATTTTTGCTGCAGAATCCACTGACTGATGGTAAGTCAGACAAGAGGCCTGGAATCAGTCATTCACAAACATTGGGACATTATCTACCCATTCTTGTAAATAGCTCTCTGCACATGGTTTACAAGATACCTAATATGTGAGACGTACAAGTGACAGCACACACCCAAACTCAGCATTTACTTAGTGAACTTCATATTGGAAGCCATTCGTATAATAACTATAAACAATGTTTTTGCTGTACATTACATCACATGTAAAGCCCAAACCATCCAGACTGTGGGAGGATTTAAAATAGTCATTCCTAGCAATATGATTTATAGCCTTAGAGAGAAATAATGCTGTAAAAAAAATAATGCTAAAGTTTTTTTTGTAAATATAATATGTACACTTGAAGAACCCATTTGAAGTTGTAAGTGTACTTTTCCTTCTGACAGAAGGGGTAATTTGAAGAGATTTGCTACTAAAACAGCCTCTACTCTTCTGTCAGGGCTTAACACTAGATATCAGAACATTGCTGTGAGGATCCGATTGTATTCAGCCAAAGTACCATTAGTGAGGTCGGACACTAATGATGGATGATTAATTATGAATAATAAATGCCACTCCAAAAATCCCCAATGTATTAGGGTATGCTGAATACTTTTAACCATTTAGTATATCAAATATATTAAATATCCATGAGCAACCATATTAATAATGATCTTTTAAGTAAGAAGGCGTTTAGTATTTTTCTTATTACATAGAGCAAATGGTCAAAATGAAGAAGTAGCTATTTGTCCTTTTCTGGGAGACCTTGTTGATAGTGAAATTGAATTGTGTGCTTCTTGCTAAAATATATCTTAATAGGACACGTCATCCTGCTTTGTCTACTGTGGCATTTTGGCATGTTTATTGATTCTCAGCAAATGGAAAATTCATAAGAGAAGAGAAAACATGCTAATGTAAACTTAGACTTTATTCCAAAAGTTTTTTTTTTACCATCAATACAGTTGTCAAGAAATGACATTATGAATGTAATTGTTATTATTTTCGATATTCTTTGAGATGTGTGTTTTGGGATCATGTGACTCATGGGGGGTGGATATTTAAGAAGTAATGTAATGTATTTAATCACATAGATAAAGATGAAGGTCTGGAAATGTCCCTCCAAACATCACTCTAAATTTTGACAACCTCCAACACTGGTCAGATCTTGGTTTGCCATTAAAGTTAAGCCTTTAATGCTTCTCATGGAACAGAACTATCTTTTTGGAGAGGCAACAGAAGGTTTGTTGCAGAAATACTGTTGAGAGTGTAGTGTGTGCGTGTGTGTGTGTGTGTGTGTGTGTGTGTGTTTGTGTGTGTATGTTTGTGTATGTGTGTGCTCTGCTCTCTTTGGGGTGTGGTGTTGGATGTTGTCCAGGGCTGCCAGCTGGAAGTGACGGGCTGAAGGCCTTAGAGTGACATCATGTCCCCCTCTGTCATCTCCAGCTGCATGGCTGTGCCCCACCTGTCCTGGCCATCACAGGCTGATGGCTGGTCGTCACTAAGGCACAGCATTCTCCTTATCAATCCCTTATGAGGCCAGTTCTATTTGACTTCATTTAATTCAGTGTTAGTTCAGACGTTTCAGGTGATTAGTTCCAATCATTATTACCAATCTCTGATACTTTTTAAAGCAGAACCATATCCACACATAGAAAGAGATTTGTTGCAGTGTTTGAACATTTGTTCATTGCCACTCTGCTGTAAACACATCCATTCAGAGTTGGTTGATATGAAATGACAAATCTGAATTTTTTATGGTTGTGATATAGGAAGCAGACATCTTCAGCGTTTAATATCTCTAGAAGCTACTTCACAGAAGGTTACAGCATGACATGGTTATGAATATGCAGCCCAAAGCCCAAGACATTGCTGATACATGCAAGTGATTGTAAGATATAATAGTTCCCAAAAAGAAAAAAATTACTGGCAGTATTTAAATCTCACCACACCATTTGTGATCTTTTTGTACTTGTGTGGTCTAAACATTGTCCCCACCCTTAAAGGGTCAAGTTGATTTTATGTGATTACAAAACCACGCAAAAGTGGATAATGCAGTCCACTTTGTTAATGTTTATTTTAAGCCTATATGTCACATTGTCTTTGAGTATGGTTTAGGTGGATTACTGTGTTATCCAACATAATACTAGGATCTTCAAGGTAAATATGGTCATTTGTGTACGTTCTTATGTGGAAATCCATTTAAACCTTAAGAGAAATAAAAGCTCTTGGAGAATTTTTGAAACCACTGTTGAAAGCTTTAACTGTGAGATCTTTATATCCCCTTCTTATCTGTATTACACAAGCTCTAGGCTAACGTATTTGCCCAGATTAGTCCATGGAAAAGCTAGAGAAAGCTGTTGCTGAAACATGAAGCTATTCCACAGAATGGCCTATCTGCATAATCTGTTAAATTGCCGGGTTGATTAGCGCTGATGTCCTGTGGGCTTCTGCTCAGAGCCGTTGAGCAGATGAGATGGCTTTATTTCTCTGCCCTGCTAAGTCATTTTTAATCAACCCTCCGTTTGCATGGGGATGGCCCAGGGGATTGGGATGAGGGGCTGCGTTTGAGATGCTGGGCCCTTTCGGAGGAGGGGTTAACCCCGGCTGAGTCTGGAAAAAGAGTTATATTTGTTGCCATTTTCAAACATTAAATGGCAGTGGAACCAGTCTGAAAGTAGAAGATTTTGTGTTGGAGACTTGAAAGATGGGTTCACTGCTTGAATGAAGAGTGCCATTTACAAAGCATTTTTTCTCATTCAAACATGTTAACTTGATCCCAACCTTGAACCCCTAAAGTAGTGCTTTTTCATGAGAGGGAGTAACATTCTTAATTGTAACTTAATGTAATAAGATTTTAGTCCATATCTATTTGTCAGTTCATCCTGAAATGTTTGCACAACAAATAGCAACTACCATTTTCAAAATATGTAGAAAATAAATAAATAATTGAATACAGACCATACAAGACTAGTAATTTATGGAGTGGTCGTATAAAAGGTCACAGCAACCCGTGAAAGTGCAAAAAAACCCCAACTTTCGTTCTAGCATAGTTTAATAGCACCATTCTCTGGTACAGCGTTATCCTCGAAGGTCTTGTGAACAGGTGCTCTTCTCTCGCACACGATGACCTTAGAGAGACAAACATTAGCTCTGTTGAAGAGGAGGTCAATTTTTCTTTTTCCTCAATGCGACAGTAGTTAAACACACAGGCAGGTATTGTCAAGAGCCTCTGTGTGTGTATACGTGTGTGTAGGCGTGTGGGTGAGAGAGAGAGAGAGAGAGAGAGAGAGAGAGAGGGAGGCATGAGGGCCCGTACTCTTCGCCTCACTGTTTTGTGCTTGCAGCTTCAATAAACTCGCCTGACCAAATTTACGCATTCCCTCAGAGGCAAACGAATATGAACTGTTGAAGCTCCTGTACAAGGCTGAATACAGGGTGTTTGGTGTTTGTCCTTGAGCTTTTTACCCTGAAGGACCTTGGGTTCATTGTTTGAAGGGGACACTTGTCATAGATGTGTGGCTCCACTGAGACGTGTCAGCCTTAAGATACAGTGCAGGATCGAGCGGCGTTTAAGAATTATGAACTCGTATGTTGTTGTATATGTTGCACACTCCTCTTTTGTCCACTTTCAGCTGGCTCGATTCCTCCACATTCCAGAGACGGTGCAGTGAATTGCATGCGTTCGTGCCGCCACTCACTGTCTGTGCGGAAACTCTCTCGCATGCATGGGCGCGCCAACGCGCAGCACACGCGCTCGGAGACAGCAGCGGTGAGATAACTTCTAACTTTGTTTTGACACTTTTGATTAAGGACCATTGAAGGGACACCTGTACTGTGGCGGCGAACAATAGCCGGGCCCCAGGAGAGATTGATTTTCTGCATGAGAAAAGGAGTCTTTGTCTAAAGCCACACGCTCCTTTCTTATGCTAACGAGTCGTGGAAGATTTCCAATTCAATTTCACCTGAGCGCTGGTCAGCTCTCCGCTCTTTTGTGTGCCGTCCCTCGAGCCCCTCTAACACACGCGCACAGACGCGCGTGCACACACACACACCCTCACTCTCCCACTCCCCCATCTTTTAAACTGCAATTTAGCGGTGATGGGTGGGTAGTCCAGGGGGAGGTAGATGGAAGATTGACAGGTGGCGGGGAGCTTCCTCTGTGATATCTATGAGGCTTGCCACCACACAGGAGAAGAGTGGGGTATGTATGTCTACTTCATAAAAAAGGCCAGTAGGGCTGTGCCTTAAAAGGAGGATCAAACTGAGCTGAAGGATGATCTGAAATGTTCAGATCCTTATAGAATAACTCCTTGAACTGTATATTTTATTTAAGATGGGTTGCAGTGTCGTCTCAAATGTAGCACTTTCGACCCTGATCTGTGCTGCCTTTTTGAGACTGCTAATCTTTTTGTTTCTTCAGAAAATACATTCAATATATTTGGCAAACAATTCACATCCAAGCTTTTGCATACACTGAGAAATCACAGGAAACGTCGTTTAGACTAGTGTGTAGACTCTAGACACTGTGTAGACTAGTACTGAGATGCTTTTGGTTGCTTTCCTAATGCATGTTCACACTATTGATGCCACCCTCTTATAGCAGACATTCAAAGCTGATGAATGAAAAAATAAAAGTGTTTGGCTTAGATGTTCAGGTCTAATAAAAAAAAGTTTAATTTGAATGGAACCTTGACATTAGCAGAGAATCTCTAAGCTTTAAAATAGTCCTCCACACTCACACATCTCATTTACAAAAAGTGTCTCTATAAAGAGCCATCTGTTGAAAAGGATCTTGAAGTCATCATCTGTGGCATCGCTCTGAAGAACCGTTTTGGGGGCTTTCTGATAAAACACCATCATTCAGTGTGATGCAGCTTTTAGTGGGTGTCAGGTGGTATTGGGGTGTTTGAAGTATGCATTAGTGACAGGGTAAAGATACATAATATAAAGGTCAATTGATGATTTAGCCCAAATTTACAATAGGAAACTTGTAGTTGATAATGGATCATCCCATACTATTCACCTTTTGCACTTAAGCTTCTCCCAGTGTTCTCCATCAACAAAGCCTACAAAGGTGTTGGCCCTTCATTAGCCTGATTTCTTTCTAGCCAGATTGTCTCACTTGGTAAAGTGGACAGGCTAGGCAGTACAGATCGGTCTTTTGTGAAACTATGAATTAGAACAGTTGGAAGGCTGTGTTCTTTTACTTTCAAACAATTGTCATGGGTGGATCAAGTCCATCAAGCTGGTTTAAGACCAAAAAAGAGTTCTATCACTTATAATGTTTAACATTCTGAATGCACATACAAAAATACACGCACAAAGGCAGAACACTAAATGCTAAAACGTGGAGTCCTATTTTCATGACTAAATTTCTCAGTGGGTTGATAAGAAAGGTATTCCACACCATCTTAAATGAATAGGTCCGCAGACTATAATTGAAATAATATAATTGAAATGATATAATTGAAATGGCAGCGAAGACATTACGCAAGCAAATGCTAAAATATTTTATTAAGATTATTCGTATGATTGGAGTATTGGCACTATATGGAGAGAAAGTGCTGATACTAACACAATGCATGCATTAAATCCAAAAATGAACACGTGAGATGAAATACTTGAATAAGCTTTCATTAGGCCCACTTACTGGCTTATTACTGTATTATTTCTATGGAAATTCACCAGAGATTCGCGCCATGTAGTTCAATAAAGCAAGTAGCACTTAATTAATTTCTCTCATTAATGAAGTTAGAAGATAGAAAACCATACAAAAGTAAATGAGAAAAATTGCTTTAACAAATAAGCTGGAATCTTCGTGTCGTTCTTCATTTTGGGTTTATAGAGACAGAGAGTAATCTGTTGGACTGGACTGATGCTGAATGACCCTGAAAAAGCAGAAAACTGACTATGCAGATCAATCAAACAGCACCATGTTGTAGAAATAGTCACTGTTTGATGGAAAGTCTGCTTGTGCTCAGCTAATATTGGAGATGTGATTGAACTTGAGCCATTCTGAGGTGGTCCATGGTTGGTAGCCTTATTCCTGCTCCGTGTTATGCCTTCTATATACTGTACTATTTCACAGTCTGTAGAAGGTATAACTATCATATAAGATCATTACAAATTACATTGTGCAACATAGATCTAATAATCTTGGGTACAGCATGTATGTAGATTGTATGATGGTGTGTATGAAGGTCTGTAGACCTATTGTAAGCTACGACACAAGTTAGTGTAGATGAACAAAACATCATCAACATGTGCTAATGGTGCGTTAACAGAACAAGATGACTTGTGCTCTGGCAATCATGTTTTAACATGTGCAGAGAAAAATCCAGAGAAGAGGCGTTGTGGATTTTGTGCAGTATGTTGATAGATACATAATTTAATTTTTTATTGGGTAGTCAATAGGTTGCAGCAGCACACAGTGTGAGATGGCCATCCTAAAGTTCTGACATTGTCAGAAAATATTCACAGGCTGTTTTTGGTTGCAAAACCTTGACAGTCATTGAACCTGTCTGGAAATGAACCACTGCTGAGGAGCAATGATCAAAGAAATCACGACGATTGTCATCTTTCAGCTGGGATAACCCAAAATCATACAGTATATACCGGGGATTAGGATAGGAAACCGGTGTGAAAGTGTGTCATTAGGGAATGAGGTCATATGATTTTGGTTCAGTTTGGGTGCGAAATAAGTTCTGAACTATTAGCCTTCACACATTCAGCTTCCTTTTAAAATCAGCCTTTAATTGCTTGGCGTCTCATTTGACCTTAAATGGCTTATATGGTTGATGATGCTGGCAAAACAGGAGATTTGATGCAATAATGTGCAATTATGTTGTTGCAGCATGCAAGAGTGACTCAGCCATTGACAAATTTCACTCAGTTTGCATTGCTAATTTTTAATTAATTTGTCATTTATCTAAGCTTATGAGAAGCTGTTTTTGTTTTATATCTCACGTCTTTATTAGGTAATATGATGCCGCAGTACAAGCAACATGTAATCTTGGCCTGAGGAACTGATATATTTAGTGGCAAGGGTATTGTAGAGGATGTTCTAGTGAATATGAAAAATAATTAAGGTTGTTTGATCCTGAATCAGTGCATGACTGTTCTTTGAGCTGCGCTTTCTTTGGACTCAGACTGTAAAATCGTTTGAGTGCTGTCTCCTGTGGCTCCCCGTTCCTTCCTCTGAACTGAATTTGTGACATGCTCACCTCTAGCAGATACATAGCCCCGCAGGCTCGTCTCAGAGCAAAGGCACAGGAAAATTATTTAAAAGAATGGGAAAAAAATACAAATACTCTTCCTCCTGGGTTTGCTCTTTTTGGTAAAAACCCAAATCCCTTAAGATTTTTTTTTATCCAATGCCGATTCTACGCTTGCCAATCTCAAGAACAGGATTTCCTTGGTCAGCTTCCCATATCTCTCCTTCTTTTCCTCTCACTCTGTCTCTCCACACTGCTGGAGGCATGATTAGGGGTGTCCAAATTCTGCCCCCACATGTTGGTTACAAGATGCATCCCCTCCCCTAAGCTTTCCGATTCACACCCTCTAACGCACATCAACAACCTACATGTATTACTTTTAAAGCTAGCTGCCTTATTTCCCTGTTATAAACTCAGGGATTCCAGTGAGGCCTGCCATTTTCAGCCCAAGAATTTTCCCTTTTCCACCAGCTATCAAATCAAGCCAAAGGAGGTCTGTTCTTATCAGTCGGTTTGAACACTGTGTGGAACTGCTTAAACAGTTCATACCTGTGACTGTTTCATTTATTCTTTTCTTTCAAGTCTTCTTTTTCATCTCCTTTGTGAATATGATCTGTCTGAAAGTATTGGTATGCTTAATATGACACACAAAAAAGATCATTTTTTTCTTCATAAAATAAATACCAAGCAAAACACAACAGGACAAAAAAAAAATCAAATTCCTTTTCTTTACATTTTATACATTATAACTCCAGATCTCTTGTGATCTTTCCTGTATCTACAGCCTACCCAGAGGCAGACAAAGTACCTAACTTCATTACTTAAGTGAATGTACAAATACCACAAGTCAAATGTTACTCCAATACAAGTGAAAGTCATACAGTCAAATTTCACAGTCAAATACTTCAGTAAAAGTACTGAAGTACTTGCTTCCAAAAATACTTAAGTATTAAAAGTACATATTTTACTGCATGTTTGATTTACTGCCACCACACTTACAAAACCTAATGCATCTAACTTGCTTGTAGAAGATGTAGCATAAGGAATAAAGTAGAATGTTACAGAATGAATCAGAACCTGAACTGATAAAGAAAACCAGTCTTTTTTATTAACTGTACACTACACACCTACACTAAAGGTCTGTCGATATATTATACGATTTTTGTATCTTTTCAGTAAACTTAAACATCGACTCTAAATATGGCCATGGATGCAACATGAAGAGTCTCCGGCTCCGTCCATTCTCCTGCCACTGACTGACCGTGTTTAAGAAATGCGTAACTGAAGGTAACGAGTAACGAGAACCTTGATAGAAATGTAGTGAAGTAAAAAGTACGATTTTGTCTTTCAAATGTAGTGAAGTAAACGTTATAAGTTTCCAAAAAAAGACAACTCAAGTAAAGTACAGATAGTCAAAAACTGTACTTAAGTACAGTACTCAAGTAAATGTACTTCGTTACTGTCCACCTCTGGTTTCTGGAGAGGCTATTAACTGTTATTTATTTGTGGATTGTAAACTGTTCTTTCAAAACCATTTAAAACTCCCAGTCAGTGACTCTGCAGTTATCTGTCTGTCCTGGATGCCTCCAAATACCATAAAAACACAACAAATAAAATACTAACCAATAGAAACACCACTGTTTAACTGGTGTTACATCATGAATATACTCTTTATTATTTATCAAATCTATTCCAAAAATGCCCCAGTGTTCAGGTGTAGACAGTTTATCAGCCAGCACTGACCAGCAGATGATCTACAGTCTCCAGCTGAACACCAGGCTGGAGCTCCACATGAGGGGTTTCTGAAAAAACTGCAGATTATAATTAACTGATATGTGATTAATGATTCTATTCATCCATCAATATTCAAACACAGATGATAAATGAATGTAGATGGAACTCACAGAGCTTTTCTGCAGACACTCAGAGCTGAGATCAGTCTCCTGTAACCCTCCTCTGATGTACTATATTTCTTCAGGTCCAGCTCTTCCAGAACCTCCCCTGAGGTCAGAAGCATGTAGGCGAGTGCTGAACACTGTCCAGGAAAGAGTTTCTCTTCTGAGTGTTTCTCCGATTTTATAAACTCCTGGATCTCTCTGGAGAGAGACTGGTCTTTCATTTCAGACAGACAGAGGAACAGGTTGATGGA
>JBBPCY010000002.1:12310577-12327328 GCA_037974405.1 Brachyalestes nurse | reverse complement strand
ATCTGCTAAAAGACCAATCACGTTTTAGAAAAGTGAGACAGTAACACCCACTTTCAGAACTGAAGGTAACGAGTAACCCTGCGTTCACACCGCCGGCGGCGAGAGTGTCAAAATGGCCGCCCTGCCAACAACGCGGTACAGAGATTTTTGGATGCTCTGACGTAGGTCGAATGCTTGTCTTGTATTTAAAGGGGCTTAATGGCGGACAGCCATGGGAACTAATGTGGTCGGAACCAAAGTTTACAGGACTGCGTTATTTGCTCAAGTGGTGGACTTCTACATTTCGATCGGTTGCCGCGGAACCGCGTCATAGCTCATTACCATAAAGTTGACCTGATTTCAACTCTCCTTGACGCTCTCGCCGTCCAAGACCCACCGCTGCTCACCGCTGCTCGCCGCCGCTCGCCGCCGGCTCACATTGAAAATGAATGACTTCCTGCCACTTTGACGCTCTCGCCGCCGGCGGTGTGAACGCAGGGTCACGAGAACCTTGATAGAAATGTAGTGAAGTGAAAAGTACGGTTTTGTCTTTCAAATGTAGTGAAGTGAAAATTATAAGTTTCCAAAAACACTAAAGTAAAGTACAGATACTCAAAAACTGTACTTAAGTACAGTACTCAAGTAAATGCACTTCGTTACTGTCCACCTCTGAGCCTACCTTAGATTTAACTGCGACAAAACGACAAAAGCTTAATTAGGTTGATTTTTGGGCCGTTTTTGGAGGAGGATGACCTGGGAATTACCCAGTTTTACATTTTGGCAGGCTAATAGTTTCCACCCTTGAACTTTGTATAATTGTCCTGATGAACCTAGGGCCTTTAAAAACTATCCTACACCATCACAAACCCATCACTATACTTCACCGGACTGTTTGATGTGTGTTTTTCACTTAACTTAATTACCTGATTTTATTGAGCAAACTCTTTTATGGGTTGATGAGAATACATACAGTATGTTCCTCCCAATAGTATGTTGGCATAGAGCTGGCACCTTAAAACAGTTCAGGAGAAAACAAATGAGCCTCCACCATCTGCAGTTTTTCAGTTGTGATCCTTGCAGAGCCATTATGCTCCAAAGCAAACATTTCAGGCAGTCTCCTATTGTCTTAAATGTCTTAATTATTACTTAACTATTAATCATATGAGTAGATGTGGATATAAATGCAGTTAGGCATATATAAGGTCTTATATAAGAGGTTTTTTGGCCTTCGTTATTTTCATGGCCTTGTTTTGATTGATTTTTTTTCTTTATGCACCTTTTGGTCTTTTCCAAAAAAAGAATTTACTGAGTTCATCACATAACGCAGACGGTTTATTTAAAGCTCCTCTTTCTGCACCGAAGAGCTTTAAGCTCGCTGAAGCTTTCTCATTCACTGATGTCCCTTCTTCAAAGTCAGGCAGCTTAACCGTCCATTTTCCTTTCATCTCTAACAGATGGATGTAAAGCTGATATATGATCCCCCTCAGCTTCATGTCTAAGGTCAGCAGATACCTGAAGGTCCACCTGAGAGTGAGCCTTATGGAGACAGGTAGAGGAGTTAGATCAGGTAGAATTACACCTGTTCTTGTTACAGATTTGCGTTATTCATGCCATACCTTTTCACACCCTCACCCCAGGCATGATTCAGATCACAGCATCGCCTTCTAAAACTCTGCTCACTACCACCTGTAAAGTTTACACTTTGCTATGTTTTGATATCAGGAGTATATGAGAAAATTACCGATTAGTATTCCATCAATACATGGTCATATATAAATCTCGCTGATCTAAATATTGATTTGATTATTTTCTTAGCCCTTATTATGGTGTGTCAGTACATGATACTGTAAAAACAAAATGCATCCAAAGTCTTCTTTTCACAGTGCTCTGCAATAGAAAAATAAACAGTGCCAGTTTTTTTTCTGATAAGATAATATCTGCAGTACATCATAAAGTACATTAGTATGCAGCCTTACCGGGGCAAAAAGTATTACCTTCATTGCCTGGGTGTTTGAAGATCAGCTTTATCTTCTAACGATATTTTTTAGTTCTGCTGTTCTCCATTTTAAAGAAAACATAGTGTGAAAATGGAAAATTTGTCCTTTAACAAAACTTTGAAGCAGATTTTCTTGCTTTTACCGGTAGTATAGGTACAGCTAATGTTTTTAAGGGCGGCATGTGGTCTAATAACCACTTTAAGCCTAGTATTATTAAGAACTGGAAGGCTTACTCCAGAGTGCTGCATTCTTTGTTGAGAGTCATTTGTAGAGTGCTGCTTCTCTGTTTACTGCTAGATTATTTCTGGTAAGATCATAACATAACATGGTGTTAAGTTAACATAACTCCACTAAGATGATCTAAAAATCTAAAATAATCTAATTTGGTAACTGATTAAGTCTTACACCATATTTATGACTAAGTATACTGAGAGAATAGAACAATGTACAATTACAGTACTATTATATACACTTTTATGATATGTGTCATTGTAGTTAAAATCTAATAGGCTGTCTGGAGTGAAGGTACATGCAAGTGATATGCCAGTATTTGTCTTGTTCTATATTTATTCTGTATTTTGTTATATATTAGTTTTTATTTTTATTCATTGTAGCTGTAATTCATTTACACTGCTGAAAACGTTTGTGATGAATAGACCAATGGAAATGATTCAGTTGGAATTTGGATTGAAGTTGCGATACAATAACTTACATTAAAAGTTTAGGAGTAACAATTTAGTAACCATTTCGGAGATATTGTTATTTTATTGTGATTTTAGGAGTGACGGTATATTTGTTTTGCTTCTCCAAGGATCACTAGAGTATAATCATATCAAAATATACAGTACAGAGTTCAGTGCTACAATTATGTAATATCATGTGTGTGGTTGTTTTTTTTATAGTGCTGTGTGTTTGTTTTGTGTGTTGTACATGTATTTCAGAAGGTAATTAGTAATGTACAATGAATATGAATGGGCTTGTAGTGTGTAAACGGTATGTTAGCATTGTGTGCTGTAGGGGGGTTTGGAGTTTACGTTGTGGAGTGTAGTGTGTTGTAAATTGGTTCTGTAGGAGTTGTGTATTGCTGCATTGTACGTTGTAATGGTGCACTGCAGCGTTTGTGTGTATTGGCGTTGGGGTGTTTATTGGCGTGTAATGAGATCATCCCTCTGTGCTGTTGGATATCAGAGAACACCATCAGTGGAGAGAGTGGATGATCCATAGGGATATGAGAGGCCTAATCCTCCTCTCTCTCTCTCTCTCTGCCACCCCTCTCTCTTTGCTTCAGGGGAACTAACTAACTCTTTCTCCCTCTCTCTGTCTTTCTCGCTCCCTCTCTCTCTCATTCTGCATTATTATCTGCTGCTTGGCGTCCTTCCTCTGCTTCTGCCAGTGCCAGCTAGTGGGAAGAGGAGGCATCAGGGGAATTTAGAGTCTAAATATACTCACCGTGGGTAAACATGTCCGCTCACACTGAGAGAGAGCAAAATAATCCTAGAGGCCTGAGAGAGATTAGAGATTTTCATTTATAATCCACTCTCCCCCTCCTTCAGGTTGGCTTGAAGAGAAAGGGCCTGTGCTGCTTGTCATGTTCTTTTTTCCTCCCAAGTAATACGGTCTGTTTTTCATACTTGCCTCTGATATTTTACACCCAGCAACAGGACGTAGTTTCCGTTGACACTGAATTGGAACTTTATGACATCATGACTGCATTTCTCCACAGAGAGTGTGCGGTTACATTAATGATTCCATTCACTAACAGATATACGGTGTAATCCATAGGCATTGACACCATAAAGGCAAATAGTGCATGTGATGTTAGAGAAAGTAGTTAGCTAAACTCCCAGATGGTAAAATTACAGTAAGTTACACCACAGCTACTTTTAGGGGTATTTAACTACTCTGAAGCAAAGCCTGTGGGTTTTCATAATCAGTAAAAATGTCGCTGGCAAATCGTCGGAATTTGAAAAGATTTAACAGTTGCATCGCTGGGGAACCCAGTAAGGTTCTTTCTCTCAAACTAAATGACAATAATACAAGCTGAATAGGTACATTTAAATATCGTGGTTAAAAAAAAAAATGCAAGATGCATCCAAGCATAAAGGGAAAAACATGTTATTCACAATGTTACAACCCAAACAATCTTTACTAATAAGAGGACTAATGTAAAGTTTAAAGAAAGTTTCCACTGACAGTGTTAAAGCAGTAAGCCACTGTTAATTTATTTAATAAAGTGGCAAATACATTTACTATTGTTTTTTTGAGTTTAAAACCTGTTAAAATTTCTATGATATAGTAGTATTAGTATTGAAATATTTATGCGGTCACACACCGCATTGAAGATGTACTACTTCATGGTTACTGACACTGCTACACACTGCTTTATATGTATGGTCTAAGCATTGGTCTTACAAAAATGTGCATATGCACTAATGACTAAAACTAAGTTGAATGTGGATGTAAAACATTCCAGAATGATTCTGATTGGTTTAAAAACATCACATGTTGTTTAATGACACCTTATATGGACATTTAACTAAATGTAAATGCTTAATAGAATATTTTACAGTTATCTTATAGTCAAATTAGGCTTTTCTGTTGTTTTTTTTTAAATCAGTAGTTTCATGACCAAAAAACTTAAGATGAATGTATGGCTAAGAATGCATTTTTTAGCAACATAGTTTTATTGATTAGTTTTTTTAGGTTTATGCTCAGAGAACACATGCCCTAACACTCATTTTCTATAACCGCTTAACCCACACTAGGGTCGCGGGTACCTGGAGCCTATATATATATATGAAATGTGAAATTTCAGATATTAATGTTAATAATTTAATAATTAACAATACAATTGTATTATTTAAGATAAACTAGTTGTATAATCAGAACAGTGCCATTCTTTGTAGCGTACCCACTCTGTGCAGTGTAGTACAATCTAGATTACAATTTTTCATCGAGTAATAACACAATCCTATAACACTAAACCTGAGAGATGAAATTATGCAATTTTCACTTAGGTCTCAATAATAGAGTTGTGTTTGTGTCCCTGCAGACTGCATGTGTTGTGGAAACGGTGGTGTCTCGGCAGCTGAGCTCCGCCGTCCCAGTTTTCACGCAGCCACTGATTAGTTTACTGTCGCCTGATTAGAAATTAATTAAAATGATGAAACAGACTCCAGAGGGGGGGCAGAGGGACGCTTTTTAGGAGGATGTGGCTGATGACTTTCATGCAACCATTATGCCTCAGTCCAAGGGGATGTTTGTGGATGTGTGTGTGTGTGTGTGTGTGTGTGTGTGTGGATGTGTGTGTGTGAGTGTTTTTGTGTGAGTGTATGTTAATCATACTACCATTTGTGTGTTTTCAAGTGGGGAAAAAGCCTGTCCCCCTCCCCCATTGCTCCTTGTCACTGTCGTCTCTTTCCCAGTGTCTTCAACAGCAGTTCTTCTGCAACCCTCTTCAGTCCTCCATCTCTTCTGCATGCTGTCCTTCAAACCTCCTTCAACCTTTTCTCTCTTTCCCTCGCTGGTCGATACTCCATATCACTCCATATCTGTTTATGTAGCTTTCACTTGTGCTTTGAAGGCAAACATTTAACCATTTTAAACCTAACCTCAAAATGTATGTGCAGTGCCTTAGTTGGCAATTTATATATTGATAATGTGTATTATTTATTTATCTACTTTTAGAATTCTAGAACACCTAACAGATACACCCATTTATATGCATTTTGCCACATATTTGCCACATATGTACACATTTTGCTACATATTTCATCATGTGTGATTTTATATTTTGTAATTAATGAAGTCTTTTAAAGGCTTCATAGTTTTATTTTTCCTGTAAAATATTATGTTGATATCTTTGATAGGTTATGCATGTTTTTTCATTGTTTACTTGTGAATAGGATGACCACAGTGAGTTTTATTTAGTGATATTTAAGCTAATTGTATTGTATTGACTTTTTTTGTAAAAATACATTTAGATATGCAAATTCGAGCATCTTAAATATGCATATATGTGCATATTAAAAGCAAAACAATCATCTGTTAAAATTAAAAGGTTTATTTCACTGATCATTTTATTGAAGTCATTTTTCCTTCAATTAAGAAAACACTAGGCAGTATTATAACTTTTTAGGCCATTTTTAGCATAAGGTCTTCAGTACTGTCATTTAGAATGTGCTTATAAATTAACAGGTCAAAGTTCATAAATGCAGGTATTCTACAAGCTGATGTTTGTTGTTTCTTAATGTAAGGAAAAGTTGATTTTGAGAAACAACAGTTAGGAACAGGCCTCAGAACTGCATCACCTAGGAAGATCTTAGAGAACGTGCTCTGTTCAAATGCTGTCATTATTACAAAGGTAATAGAAGTATGTGGATATTGTAGTTAGATTCTACAAGAAACAAGATTTTTAGTGACATATGACATGATTATATATGACACTAAGTCGCTTTCATAAACCATTAGGCATCTTTGACTGATCTGCTGGTACAGCACACTTTTGACACAGTAATATCTTTGACACAGTAATGTCAGTGTTACAGTTTATCTTGTTACAATAATTGTGTCACACTAGAACTTACTGTTTGGGATAAATAAAGTTATTTCTTGTCTTATCTTATTATGCAAGATATAGGCAGAGCTGTTGGGAAATATAGTTTGACATGAGTGGACACAAACTCAGTAAACACACTATAGTAAAGCTATTTCATGACAATTTATTGACTTTTTTTTTGTTCAAAATAGATATTTAAATGTACTTAATTAATAGGATTGCTCGAGTAAAGTGTACATTCCTAGTATAATCAAGAGTGACAGCCCTGCATATGTGTATATGCTTTCAGTGTGAGCGGAATGTGTACATTGTTAAATGTGTAAATCCACATTGCTCACAGGAACAGAGAAATTGGCATCCTTGCAACCAGCTTGAAAAAATGAACTGAAATTAATTACCTGAATTGTTGTAGACATCACAGTTAGCATTATGTAATGATAAATGCTATGTCGTATTAGGGCCTGATAACATCAGCCTTATGGATAGCGGGCAAATTGCTACTCCATAAGCGGTTTATACAGCTGTTGCATTTCTGCGTTTCACAGCTGAATGAACCTGTAATTGGAGCCTAATGAAGCCCAGAGGGGCTGGGTGGCGGCGAGCGAACATGTCGCTATTTATTTAACTGTTGACTCTTCAGATTAAAAGGCTTCAGTGTTTACCCCATGGCTCAGTGGATCATCTTTTCAATTTAGCCTGACAAGCGCTGAACAGCAATCCCTCAGAGGCACACTCAATTTCGAATAGGTGAAGAGAGAGAGAGCATGTGAGTGTGTACGCAGGGAGTGTGTTATGGAGTAGCGGGGAGGAATAGAGTCAGGGATGGAGGGATATAGAGCCACACGCTGTAGTGTTTGACAAGATTATTTTTGAGTGAAAGCATTTGTCCTTGCTACTGCTTTACTGTGGCATTGTTGCAGTGTTAGTTGTATCTGGCACAAGGACAAACACACACACACACACACACACACACACACACACAGGTTTATGTGTATATGTAATAAAGTAAATGTAATAAAAATATGTTCCATAAACAAATTGTTCCATAACATTAAAACCACCCGCCTAATATTGTTTAGGACCTAGTCCTGCCACCAAAACAGCTCTGACCCATCAAGGCATGAACTCCACGAAGGTGTGCTGTGCTGTCTGACACCTTGATATTAGCAGCAGATCCTTCGAGTCCTGTAAGCTCTGAGGCCTGCTCAATCAGATTATAATTTGGGTATTTGGAAGCCACATTGAACTCTGTCATGTTCCTCAAACTATTCCTGACCAATTTTTACAGTGTGGCAGTGTGTATTATCCTGGTGAAAAGGCCACAATTAGGCAATATCAATGCCATGAAGGGGTGTACTTGGTCTGCAACAATGTTTAGGTAGGTAATTTGTGTTAATGAAACATCCACAGGATTGCCAGGACCCAATGTTTCCCTAAGCATTACACTGCCTTAGCTGGCCTGTCATCTTCCTATGGTGTATCCTAGTACCATCTCCTCCCCAGGTAAGCAATACGCACACTGGGATCTACTTTAAGTAAAATAAAACATGATTCATCAGACTAGGCCACCTGCTTCAGCTGCCCAGCAGCTGTTTAGTATATACAGTTATACTAAACAATGGAAAAATCACACTTTAAATTTTACATATTGTCCCAGGGACGTTAGGAATGGTGTGTTCAAACACCTCTCTATCATAGCCCACATTAACGTTTTCAGCAATTAGTGCTGCAGTAGCTTTTCTGCGGAATCCGACCAGACAGGCTAGTCTTCACTCCCCATTTGCCTCAGGGAGCATTGGGCACCCATAATTGTCCAGCCATCGCAATTTCCCCACTGTCAGAGTCACTCAGATCCTTACATTTGCCCGTGTTTCCTGCTTCAAACACATCAATTTTAAGAACGGACTGTTCACTTGTTGTGTGATATATCCCAGCTTTTGAGAGGAACCACTGGAATGAGATGATCAATGTTATTCACTTCATCTGTCAAGCATGTTATTTTTTATGTAAGGTATCAGAGCTTATTTGTCTCAATAGATTTTAATTTAAGTCAGTTGAATGTAGTTACAGAGTGTGATTAATTATGTGGTGAGATCTGGAAGATTAAGAAAAGTCTTTGAAATAACTGTTTGTAGACCGTTCAGGTACAGTATATAAAGCAAAAATCTTGCATCATTGCCAAGGACATACAGGACCATTCAGCTGCCACGAGAAAAGTTATGACTGTCCCTCTGCGTAGCATTGTTCTAACATCATCTGGGTCATCAAAAGGTAACCTTAACTATGATTTCACCACAAAAGTAAACATCTGAAGTATGTAACACAATATTTAGATAAACTTTCAGAGTGAGGTTTTGTTGTGGGGCAACCAGTGGTTATGAGAATACAGTGATGAAATGATACTGCTTTAAAGAACTGACAAAGAAAAAAGAGGTTGGTTATTACAAGACAAGTAACCAAAATATACATCAAAATAAGCCATAATCTAATTCAAGACCTGAACATTTATGGTTTTGAAATGTACTGACTGAAAGGGTGCCCGAACTTACATTTTGTGTTTTTCCCAAGGTGTGAAATTCAGCAAATAAAACAATTGTGCATCAAAATGTGCAGATATGTCATATTTAAGTACTTTTAGATAATAAGTGTGCTCTGATTGTAGCCCTAATATTAGCAAACTAAACTAAACTCTAGTTAAATAGTTTTTTGTTTCAGTTTTTAAAAGGTTGTAGCTTTTGTATCAATTAATTATATAAAGAGCATTTTGGTCGTGTTTCTTTCTGATTTTCCTACAAAATCAGGAAAATGTGTTGAAGTTTATTTGCCCATCCTTGTTGATGTCTGTGGAAGAATTTCTGGGGAGATTTTTCACTGGGGAAGAGGCTGATGGATTTAAGGAGGTTGGCCAATGCAGGCATGAAATAGGATTTCAATAAAGCACTTGCAACCAACTTGATTATGACCTCCTCTATGGCTGCACACACACACATGCACAAACATACACACATACGCACTCACACTCCCACGGTATGTTATGCATGGTGGTCTAACCAAACAAGCATGTGCAGGCTAATTGGAAAATGCTTTAAATAATTTCTAATTAGAACAAGTGTGATAGTAATTGGCTTGGTAATCTCAGGATTAATTAGTGTTGCTCTGCTGTGAAACTGTGTGTGTGTGTGTGTGTGTGTGTGTGTGTGTGTGTGTGTGTGTGTGTGTGTGTGTGTGTGTGTGTGTGTGTGTGTATTTGAGTGAGTGAATGAATGAGTGAAAGGCTCCTGCAGGTTTCTTACAGACCTTAAGCCACTCAAGGGGGTCTTTGGGGGTCTGGACAGAAGCATCTTTGTTTGGTTTCTGGTTCTGTGGGTGGCCTCACCACAAGGAGAAAGACACATTTGTTTCCAAGCAGATAATAAAATAAACAGAATCTATTAAATAGGCTGTCCTCCCGCATGCCCTCATCGACTACAACCCCCAGCCCCCATACCCTGCACCCTCTCTATCTAAAATACTGTCTCTATCCATGACTGTAACTGAAAGGCATCTGTCTGCAAATAACTTCTCTTCATTTTCATTGTTCTACCTCTTGCCTTGTTTTCTCACTTGTCCCTCCTGTCTGAGTGCCAGCTCCACTTTACTTAATCTTGTTCTTTTTGGTCTTTCTTATGCCGACTCTCTCTTCTTTCTCTGCCTCTCTGGCCTCTCATGCAGGGAAGGGAGGAAGTGGGATGAGTTTGACTCTTTATACTAACCTGCCTTCTCATTACTCTATTCTTACTCCAGTAAAATAGAGGGGAAAGACATTTGAAGAAGAAGAAAATGAGAGAGGATATTTAGCATTCAGTTATGATGGAGAAGCGGGAAGACTTGCTGGTCTTTCAAGGACAAGGACTGTGGAAAAAGTATGATTCTCTTTATTTAGTGTGATGCCATCTGTGTTCAGAATGTGCCCATTGCTTTTTTGGCTCAAAAGCCCTCTTTCATTCATTTTCCCATTTTCTGCACAATAGTGAATATAATGTCCTAAAGGTTACTTAAGATAAATTCAGCTAAGACTGTTCTTCTGAAAATAGATTTTGAAAATGTCTCTCCTTCCAACACAATTTCATCAATTTGGCTTAAAGACAGTGCCTTTATTTCAAATAATTTGATGGTTAACCTGTGGGACTGTGAGCTTCTTTTTGCGATAGTAATCTCATAAACTACTATTTAGTAGCTTTTTTAACTGATTGAGTATCTACTATGAAGCTAATAAGCAAGTTACATAATAACAAGAATGAAAAAATAGGAGTGTGGGTTCACATACGGGACCTTAAGGGGCTGAACAACAGCTTTCGTATGAGATTTTATATTTCATGAGCCATAAATTTATGTCAAAATATTTTCAGCATCAGTGAATAGCTGCAGTGTTGTATCTGGAGCCCAGACTTGGTTTCTGTGCCCTAACCTGTATTCTCAGTGATGGCTGATGGAAAATGTCTGTGGCCATGTTTCATCCCTCTGCTGCCCTCGTTGGTCCTGACCTGGATTCTTTGTTCTAAATTCTAATGTATATAAGGGTATGGCTGGTCCCATGGCCTTTTCGCTGACATTTATTGGGCCTGTGCAAGGACATGCCCTTTTCTCTGTCTCCCCCATTCCTCCCCGTTAATCAGGGGGGTTTAAAAAGCAGGCAGATAAGACCATTGTTTGGCCTGACAATGTCCTGATGATACGGCCAGAGAGGATTGCTAGCCTGCGCCTTCCCCTTTCAGAGCTATCCTGCCACCAGAGAGAACTCATTACTACAGAGCAACCAGGTTAATTAGCTCAGAGAGAGAGAGAGAGAGAGAGAGAGAGAGAGAGAGAGAGAAAGAGTGGGGGCGATCCTAGAGGAGAAAAGATCGACATCTGTATTTATTCCAGAGTATGTTTTTTTTTTCTTAAATGGCTTTCTTGGTAGTTGAAGAAATGATGAAGAGGCCAGCTGCTTTCTTTTATACCAGAGGTGGTGCAGTGCTGTTAGAGTGTGACGAATTCTTACAATACAGTATCGAACAATAAAAAAGTGAACATTCGAAACAGTTGACTTATGCCACCTGTTCTCTCCTGAGGGTCTTTTATTTGCTATCTTTTGTGAAAACTAAAGAACTAAAGAAAAACATGTAGGTCTGTTTAGATCTGTTACACTATTTTATAAGTTCACTGGTTTGCACAAGGAGATGTTACTTCACCGTTTTTTTGCTTGAAATAAAATTTGTATTTTCTGAGTCAAACCAATCTGTATAGTACAGGATTAGAGCACTCTAAAATCAAGACATTTGAACACTTTTTATATCGATAATGGAATTGAAACTCATCAGATTTGGAAATACTGAATACTGGATGTACTGAAATATGTGTGTTGTAACACAACTAATTATTGCTATGTATTTCTTAGGAAATGATCCAGTAGGTGAACTGCAATGAATGCTGGTCAGACTTATCAACAGGGGGAGCTCTGCAACCCTGCAACTCTCCATTTCCAGGGCAATAACTGAGTTGATTGATAGTTAAAGTGCTGTGCTGCAGCAATGTATTAAGCAATGCCACTTTGTGCATTTTCAGTTTAGGTGATTGTATCTATGTTTATAGTAATTTCAGTGGTTCTTTGACTGAAAAGTTCCTTATATGTGTCTACTTATTATATGTTCACATCCAGTAGACAGGTAACCCGTGTTTTTGTTACAAGCTTGTTATAAAAGTCCTTTTATGTCTGCTATGCACTAAAGTGGCTCTTTAGTAAGAGCTGTATGTCTTCAGTACCTGTTCTGTAAGGCAACTGAAAGCAGTCCTGGGGTGGAGATACTGACAGTCAAACCTGTTTTGTAGCTTGTCTCTTTGTGTAATTTACCACTGAAACTATACACTCTGCATACACTCTGGCTGTAGGCAGCTGGACATATCTGTGTGCGTGTGTTTTTTTTCCTTTTTTTCTGTTTAATGTGAGCTTGATATAAGCTCTGCTAAATTTCAGTATTTCCACTGTTCACTGGTTCCTGCGAGCCTTTAGCCTTGTCATTCAGGTCACAGTGGGACGGGCCCCCTTTCAGTCCAGTCACCTTTTAGCCTGCATTAGAGTACATCTGTGAAATACGGCACCGTGAGGGGCACCTGTTCAAGTACTCTGTAATCTTCATCAGATTGACTCTAGCCTCCCTCTCTTATACAGCGTGATCAAGATGAGAGAGATCCAGAGGAGTTCTCCTGTATCATTACCGGCTCATTTCTGATCGGCCTGTGATCTTCTGCGGAGCTGCCACAGATGGAGGGATGGTAGAGAGGGAGAAGTCACACAGCTTCCAAGCCCTAGTCTGATTTCTAGCTTTAACAAACCATTACCTTTTATAACTCCCAGTCATGAAAAAATCTTAAAATGCTCCAAGATGCATGTTACACTACGTTGTAACATGCATGGCAAGAAGGTTATGCCATAGAAGAAACATTTTAAGTTGTCTGAAGAACATTTAAATTGTTTATTGCTTAAAATAACTCAAAACAATTGAAAGATCCTTTAGGGAACCAAAAGGGGTTCTCCTATTGCATCCCTTCCAGGAACCTTCCTAAAGTTCTAAGAGTAGACTGAAGAAAGTGGCATCTGACAACAAACTGACATCAAAGGCTGCTGAAGCGGTGTGAGTATGAGAAACGCTTGTTTGAGTTTGCTTAAATGAAAAATAACCATCTGAAATCTGAAGTGTGTGTGTGTGTGTGTGTTTGTGTGTGTGTTTACAATAACAACATCAGTATCATACCGTGGTTAAGTTACAGGTTTGGCTGATCTCAATTCTTCCTCCCTCTCTTCGACCCTTCTGCCCTGCATCGTTTCCACCTTCCTTCCATCCCTTATCCCTCCCTCCCTCCCTCCCTCCCTCCTGCCACTGTCTCTTCATTCCCGCTTTTCTTTAGAAAAAGCGAGAGGAGATGAGCAGAGCAAGAGAATCCGTGGCTATTGTGTGTCAATCACAGTGTGTGTCATGGTCTCTCCCCCTCCTGGTGATTAGCTCTCTTAGTGCAGCTCTGCAGTATCTCCCCAACAAATAAACCCAGCCTGCAGCCAGCCACTGAGGCCTTGGGCATGAGTTCACACACACACCCACACATACACACACACACACTCTCATGTACACACAATCCAATTACTCACCCCCTTTGTCACACCCAGCTAACACTATACAACACACTAACTGTGCTATGAACGATATTACTGCAGCTATGGTGATATAAATTTTACTTCAGCGTTGAAGTAAAATTCGAAATATTATGTATTACAACACTCACATACACATGCAGTATTACAGTGTTATGCAAAGTTCCCATTCATCTGGTAAATTTTTTGGACAAACACTATAAAACATATAAAACAGAAAGTATGGCCTTTGCAAAACTTCACCACATGTTGTATTTTATTAATTATACATTCAAATGTGCATAAAAGTACCCTATTTAAATTTGTACTCTTTAGAGGATGTGTACTTATTTGTACTTTGAATATCAAACTGTAATTTGCATCAGGGGTTTCAAACCTTTACATTTCTATTATAGTATGCTTGGTCTCACAGAAAATCAAGAATTTCATGTATAAAGACCACGTTAATCAATTAATTATATTTATATGTATATTATAAATTACTTGTAATATATATTGAAATGTATTTACAGTAAACTGACATATTTGTAGCTATATCTTGATACCCTATCTAGGTATCTGCTATCCTTAAATGTGAGAAATTGTTAATTTCATATCTGAATTATATTGTCACATCTTAAGTGCCTAACACAGTTACCACTATAGCAATAAAGTGTACAATATGTTATTATCTGTGCTGAAAGAGACATTGTGAATGGAAGACAGCTCAGAGCATGTACTGAGGCACATATTCTGGGAGCATGCCCAGTGATGTGTACCTTAAGGGACAGGAAGCAAAGTGAAAAAGCAATTCATATATTGTTTGTTGTGCTGATCGCATAAAACAACATTCATAAGGTGTAATGCAATTTTTGCTGAGACATTCAGTGAATACAGGCACTGACTGAAATATAAAAATGTATTGGTAAAAACGTAACATGGTAATACAAATTCCCCTTATAATCCCAGAGCATCTGTTGCATTCACTTCTTAAGTAATGTAATAAATAGCAACACTAGAACATATCTGGTCATGTGCTTGGTCAGCACCGTCAACAAACTTGTGTTTATGGAAAATGATATATATTTTTTTAAATCTTTGTAATGTCTCTGGCAATGAGCTACATTTCTGTTTTGACCGCTACATAATTCATGTACTGTACAACTGTCATCCCTCTAATCTGAGCTTAGTCTTCTCTCAGTATGTGCTGGAGCTGCTGGAGTCTTCAGTAGCTGTTTTCTGTAAGACAGCTGGATGAAATACTGGGGTGGAGAGGGTGTCAGTGGAACCTGTTTCTGTAGCTCGCTCCTTTGTGTGGTTTGTCATTGAAACTTTACTGTACACTCTTGCTGTAGGCGACTGGAACGTATCCTGGTCCCAGCAGGAAGGATAGAAACAACGGAAACATTAAACATGTGCCACTGAATCAGTGCGCAGGGTGGGTGGAAAGAGGCGATCCTTTCTGAGAAGGTGACGGATGTGGAGGACGTGATGGAAGAAGCCAGGCTTGATCTTGTACCTCATTGTCTTCTTCTTGTTCCATAGTATAAGAGAACATGTATAGAGCATCTCTGTCCATGAGCAATTAAAGCAAAATGTATCCCCTATTTATCCCATGTACAATGATTTTATTTGGTTTATGTACATCGTTTTGTTTCTGGCTGAAAAATAATCTGCAAATTTATTTGAATATTTTAAAATGTAGAATTTTGAATTTTAACACCCTTGAGTGCTCCCATCAGAACTGAGGCATCAGCTGCAAAATGAAAAGAAATGAATTGTTTCAACGCCATCTTCAGTTCAAGTGTAGCTTTTTTCCATCCTTCCTTATTTAAAACCTTTCTATTATTAAGTAATAGAACCATGTTAACCTCTTTCCGAGGAGGAAACACAATTATACTGCGGTACAGGGAATCTTTGAGGCGATTATCTTCTGGCTTTAATGTGGTGCTGAGCATATGTACTTTACCCCCTTATGCGTTGTAAAAGTACAACCTTGATCTTCTTCTGCTTCTCTTTCTGGTTCTGCAGAGCTCACTGTAGCTCATAAGAAAGCAAACTTTACCTGAGCATTTCAGAAAAGAGAGAGTGTGAGTGAGCTGGTGAATTTAAAAAAAGTATTTTTTTTTTTTAAACAACGTTCTTAAGTACAAAATATATGTTAGGGTTCCATGATATAAGCACTCTCAGACTGGTTATGGGTGTTGATCATTCTGGTGTAATTCAGTGTAAAAAACAGTTTTGAGGTTGCCTCTTGTTTGTTGGCTACTAGAGTTGAAATCTATATAGTAATCAGGACCTGGGGCAAGCATTCCCACGCCAGCTTCGGTGCCATCTTACCAAATAACATTTCAGGGAAGAGGATCTTCTTTTGTTCTGGGCTGATCTGTATCTCTGTGGATTCTGACACTGCGCAGGAGGATGTCTGCAATGGGCATTGCTCGGAAAAATGCTTACAAAGAGTAAAGACACATTTTTTCGTGGTTGAAACAAAGGCTTTACCTTAAACCCCTTCATACCTTAAACCCCTCGGTCATGAATTATAGTATTGCAAAATGTTTTGTCTCATGTTGGAAACACATACAAACACATATAAACATACTCTTTCAGAATTCTGAAGGGATTTTTAAAACTCATTGCCTGTATTCACTAAGACTGTAAACAGTGTCTTCTCAGTGTTTGAGTCCTGTTCAGTGTTTGTGCTATAGCTAATGAAGTGCTGGCAGTTTAAAGGTCTTGCGGTAATAAAGTTGACTTTTTTGAACATTGGGGTTGGTGAGAGTGAAGGACTCTGGTGAACTCTCTGTGTGTTCCTGTGGCGGCAGCCGCCGCGCTTCAGGTGTCCGCGCTCGTGTAATGTGTGTAATTTTATTGCAGGGTTTGTCTATCTTGAAATTACTGCAGCAGTGTCTTTGTGTGCGCTGTGATTTCCCTCCACGGTTTTTTTCTCTTGCACTCACTGAAGTGAAATGGAGGCTAGTGGCCCAAAGGTTCTCTCTCTCTCTCTCTCTCTCTCTCTCTCTCTCTCTCTCTCTCTCTCCCTCTCTCTCACTCCCTCCCTCCCTCACTC
>JBBPCY010000002.1:12296010-12310477 GCA_037974405.1 Brachyalestes nurse | reverse complement strand
GCAGCTTATAGACACTTTTAAGCCCAGTGTCATAACTTACATGTACTCACAGCGAATCAATTCAGCAAACAAAGAGTTCGTCCTGCTTGTATGTCTGTAAACTTGTGGGAGGAGCTCTTTGAAAAATTCTCTCCCTTTCTCTCCCCCAGTCGTCTGTCTCTCTCCCTTTGTTTGCTCATGTGTCGCTATCGTTCTATTTCTTCTACCATCACTTGTTCTTGCCTCTAACTCGCCTGTTTGCCTTGTAGAGTCGCAATGTTTGCATGCAGTTGGTCTGTGGGTTTCCTCGGCCGCTAAAGCGCTACCGTAAAGACTGTAAAAGCTGCGCCGGTTAAAATAGACGTGCCCTGTCAGGTTTTAAATATAACATTCTGTTTTGGCTAGAGCTCCGGGTCCGTATGGGACAGCTTCTGGGTCCGGACCCGGACCGCGGTCCGCCTGTTAGTGCAATCTGCGCAATCTGCACGTCTGTGTTAAAGTACAGGAACAGTACCGGCGTTCTGAACGGCATGTGAAACGGCACCGCTAGCTTACATGGCTAACACTAGCCCTGCAGAGTGTGGCTGCGCTGCTTAAGCTGTTGGACACAGGACTTGTTTGGGCTGTGTCCGAAGCCACAAAACCGAAACGGTTCCATATTACAGATGTAGACCTTTCTTGGGCATAAACACTGCTACAGTGTTTGGGTGCGCCGCGCTAGTTAACCCATGTAGAACGGTGCGTCGCATTACTTCCGCTTTTGGCGCTGGCGTGTAAAAAAAAAAAAAAAGTAATAAAATCGATTTTCATTAAAAAAAATGGTCCTGAACTGTAAATTCGAATTAATCTATAAAATCGATTAAAATCGCCCAGCACTAGGACAAAGTAATGAATGTATAATATAGACAAAAGTAATGATGACAAATGGACAAAAGTAATGGGATGCCTGACCCCCATGAAAACCAGCTGAGACTGTGTGCTGCTTGTACCTGAGCAAAACATTCAAAAAATTCTAAAAATAGACGGGAGAAAAAAACCTGCATTAACAGGCGGCGGCAGTGTGTATGAGGGAGCTGGGCGGGGGGAACTAGTGTGTGGGGGACGGCTCAGTTGAACCTCTAGCATTTATGATTCAATCATACAGCCTTCTGATGGCAGGGGCAACAGATAGTGACCATGTACAAACACACAGCAGTGTTTACTGGAATTTTCTGTATTTATTGAAATTTCTGAGTGTTCTGCCTGATTTAGAACACCTCTGCCCATACACACGCACACACTCTCTCTCTCTCTCTCTCTCTCTCTCTCTCTCTCTCTCTCTCTCTCTCTCTCTCTCTCTCTCTCTCACTCACTCACTCACTCACTCTCTCTCTCTTTCTCTCTCACCATCTCCTGCTTTCGTTCACCTCTGTATAGGTCAAAGAGGGCAAACTAACATAACTACCAAAAACATTCAGTATTTTATTTAATAGTACGTATTTAGTATTTTTATTTAGTAATTTAATATTCTATGTATACTTTTGATTTAAGCATATATGTACACAATATATATGTATATATGTATATGTACACACACACACACACAAAAAAAAAAAAATATATATATACACGTGTATGTGTGTGTGTACATATATGCTTAAAACAAAAGTATACATAGTGTATTAAATTACTAAATAAAAATACTAAATACGTACTATTAAATAAAATACTGATTCTTCGTTTACAATATTCTAATTTAGAAAGGTGTGTGTGTGTGTGAGAGAGAGAGAGAGACACAGAGAGAGAGAGAATCTTTTTGTGTCTGGTGATGAATTAGTCCTGTAGTCTCCGTTTTAAAAATTCTTCCCATGGCTTCACAAACGCTGATTAATGTAACCACATGCCATTACAATATGCACTCAACTCATGGGTTTTCTTTGAGTTAGTATACGCGTGCTTGAGTGTTTAAGATGATTTATCCTGTAAAAAAAAAAAAAATAATGGTATACATTTGTCCTGATTGTAGCCAAACTGTTAAAGCCTGTTCAGGGTCTGAAAAGGGGCTGTGACAAAATGCTCTGCTGTTTACCATGGAGACAAGGGTAGCACACTCTCCGTTTCTCTGGTAACCGAGGCCTTTCTCCGCTGCGACGGCTATTGAGCTCCCACGGAGAGACAAAAGAGCGGCCTGCGCTGGTAATTTCTTATCTGGAAAAAAAGCCCATTAGTGCCTGGGTTTAACTAGAGCCCACACAAAAGTAAGGAGAAATCATTGCCATGCAGCCCCACTGATGGGGGTGGGGGTGAGGGGGCTGTTGAGGGGTGTGTGCCTGTGAGTGTGTGTGGCGGTGGTGGTATCCAACCCTTTGCTGTTTCATATGTGTACCAGAGATGTAAATAAACATGCAGGTTGCAATGCTTCAATAAATGGCTTCTGAAAGGACCATTTGGGGAAATGAATGTTCTTATTGTGCTAAAAGTATGACTAAGTACACAACTTTTTCAGTGTAGCTCCTTCTAACTTGGGCTCATTATTCTGTAAAACTCACATCCTTCTGTCTATGTGTTAAACAAGAAAAAGGCTCAAGCAACTCTCACAAACACTTTACAAGCATTTTCTGTAACCCCTTAGGTACTCCAACATACTTTCTGCACAGTCTGCTGAAAAGTTCCAGTTGTCTTCCTTTTAGTAAATGAAACTGATCTACAGAAATCTGTGGCTGGGTCGAGGAAACGGAGACAGAGATGATCCGGATTGTTTTTATCATGGATTGAACTTCTATTGATCTGTGCCTCCCGGTTCTCTACAGACTTCCGATAAAGACATGAAGAAGTAGGAAGAGAGGGAGCACAGTGAAGGAGAGAGGTAAGTCAAGTGACCGTGGAGAAGAGATATCGACCTCTCTCCAAATCCCCCACAGGAACCTAGTGACCCCCTTGCTTAAATGCCACAACCCTCCCTCTCTCCAGCTCTGGATTGATGTGACATTTGACATAATTGTTAGCACAATCTCTCTCTCTCTCTCTCTCTCTCTCTCTCTCTCTCTCTCTCTCTCTCTCTCTTTCTCTCTCTCTTTTCTCTCTTTCTCTCCCTTTCTCACTCTCTCCACTCTGCTTTCACGGTTTTCTTCTCCTCCCCTATCACATCACACATAATTTGAGGTTATACCTGTACAAACACAGTATTCAGTCCCAGCAAGACAATCCTGATCCACAGCAAATTGTCTTGTGGTGCTCTCTCTTATTCTGTGTTCATACGTAATAGAGCCCTTTTGAGAGAGGAGATTAGCTGCTGTCCAGTGGTAAAGAACGAAAGATTTGCTGATTCTGTTGTGATATTCACTTACTCTAGTATGTAGACTTTGTGGAATAATAAAGAGCATTACTGAGGTCAGTTACTAATGTTGGATGATTAGTTCTGGATCACAAACTCTGTCTCATGTAAAATGTTAGTTGGCGCTCCATTACTCCAGAGAATTTCACTGCTCTGTAGCCCAATTCTGAGGATCTTTATACACTAACTCAACACCGGGCATTGGGTATGGTGACCTTTGGCTGCCCGAGAACATCTCATTTCATAGACAGTGAATTTCTGTGGAGAATATTTAGGTTCCGCATGAAACTAAACACTGTGTCAGCAATGGGGGCCCCTTATAGTAGCAAAATTAGCAGAGCAGTCTGAATGCCACTGGGGAAATAATGACATTATGGAGACTATAAACTGGCAACAGAACAAAACAAGTACATTTGGAAATTTGTATTTGTGGGATTTGCGCATATATAAAAGGATGATACTGAACACAAATAATAAACAAATACTAACAATAGATCATTTAGAAAGTTTAACATGCATTTTTGCATACATGCAACTTTATTTAATGTATTTGTTTCATGGTATGTTGTTCACTTCATGTTTGCTGGTCCATATAAGAATGTTTGTTTATTTCTGGCCTATTCTGATTGTTGGGTGTGTCTAATAATATAATACCAGTGACTCCCCCTCCTCAAATTCTCGCAAAGTATATCATTGCGCATTCTTATCAAAGTCCCACAATCCCTCTCATTAATATGTAGTCCAGACTGCTGACTCCTATGCATCATTGTCTAGCGGTAGGAGGCTGGCTAATCACTCAGCTCCTATCAGCCGGCCGACAGAAGGCGAGCAATCATGCCTGTCAGCCAGCCGGGAATCATGGGAGATCAGGAGAGGTTAAACAAGGCTGACAGACGTGATAATGACAACTCGGTTATAAATTAAGATGTGACTACGATAAAAAAAGAAGAGCAGGCCAAAAAAAAAAATCCCTTTCCCAAAGCACTGTTTTGGTGTGGGTGTGTGTGTGTGTGTGTTTGTGTGTGTGTGTGTGAGAGAGAGAGAGAGAGAGAGAGAGATTTTGAGTGTTGCACCATCATCATTTTGCTGTCTGCGCATGACCAGTGGTGTTTCGTTTTTTATACTATGCGAATGAATGAAACTGTCCTGCCGCATCTGATAACACGTCCAGCGAGTTTCTGCTATCTGACAGAAGCCTCCTCTCTGACAAGGGACGGAATGGGAATTAGGAAAGAAAGGGGGCTGAGGAAAAGAGAGATTGAGAGGTTAGGGGGAAGAAAGGCCTCAGTAATATGTTGTAATGAGTAGGGCACCATTTCTGATTGCTGCGGGTCCAGACACACACTATCTTCCTCTTGGATATAGAAACAGGCAGCTGCAACTTCTTCCCAAGCAGGAAGAGATGGACCCTTATCTGATGGGAAGTTTTTTCTTTTTTTTGCCCAGCATTTGTGGGTAATTCCAGATAAAGAGGATACCGAACTGACATATTCCCTCTGTAGCTAAAGAGATTAGCATTGGAGGACCTTTAGTGAAAGCTGACAGGGAATTAGGAAAAGCCGGGAAAAGTAATCCATCTTTTATTTTCCTTTTGTTGTATGATGGTGTGTTTGATCATAGCCGTGGGCACATCTGAGCCGTGTGGGCTTTTAAGATGCTCTTCTGTAATTGATAAGCTTCCTGAGGCACAGAGAATTTTGCTCTGGGCTTGATTACATCACTCTGGCTATATGACAGGGTTGTAGCTCTAAATTTTATTCTTTTCCAAAAATTTCCATTTTTTTGTCTCAGCCTCTTTATACTGAGTGCACTTAGCGTGTATGTGTGTGTGTGTGTGTGTGTGTGTGTGTGCGTGTGTCAGAGGTTATTCCCATTTCCTGTACTTCAAATCTTGTCTTCAGCTGGATCAAAGGTTAAAGGGACAGCACTGCGTCCAGCCCCTTCCCATATTCCATCTGACAGTAAATACCCTCAGTTCACTCTTCCGCACCAACAAACGCCTCACACATGCTGCCACTGTCTTAGATTTAGGAACAAACACATATGAACACATATAGGCCAAACTACAAATTAATATAAGACGTTTAAATCAGACGTTTTGTACTGACACCTTGCACTGCCTTGGTAGTACTGCAGAGAGCTAACATGTTTTGTAGTCCCAAATACACAGGTGTTTCCTTTTAGGAGCAACAGAAAGACATGCGGGACAGGAAAAGAGAATGAAGCAGGGAATGAGACACTGTTGGTTGTGTGTGTGTGTGTGTGTGTGTGTGTGTGTGAGATGGTTGGGGGATTGGTTTGGTTGGGTGGGGAGGGTGGGTTGTAATCACACCTCTAAAAATGAGAATCGGTCAAATTCAATGCAAACTAATGTGCTTCCAACAATTATGGGATTAATCATTTTTATTCTATTACGCTGCCACTGAGAATGGCACTGAAGGAGGAGGTGGTAGTGTGTGTATGCATGTGACCTCGGCTGAGCAAATCTCCAGTTTTAGTGCATTTTTAAATGCCTGTTTAAGGTTGCAAACAGAGTTCAAGAAACCTTAATTACAGCGTAACGGGGAAGAAATTGCAAAGTGATAAAACGAAACATTCAGATGGATTCTGTAGAAAATTACTGCTTTAATACTGTTGCCAAAAGCCTGAATCTTTCACACAATACCACAGATTCCCACCCTAGAAAGGCCACAGCAAGGGCCTTCAGTAATAACTAATATATGTATATATCAGAAATTACCTTGTACAAAACCATGGTACCTTGCATTTTGCCAGTCTTATCTGTTCTTGTGAATGGAAAAATGTAATGAAATTACCACAGATTTTTTTCTGCTTCTCTAAATGTGACATGCTGAAGATATTGTGTGTGTGTGTGTGTGTGTGTGTGTGTGTGTGTGTGTGTGTGTGTGTGTCTGTGTCTGTGTGTATGGGTGCTGACACATCAGACTTTCCTATTTTCCAGTCCTTTTTGTGAGCGTGCAAATAGATGTGCATCAGTAATGAGGAAACGGGACATCATATTTGGTTGCACTGGCTGTTTTGAGGGGTGGAATTTGGTTACCGACTAAGAGTCACATTTTGTGCTGACTCCCCCTCCATTTAATTTCAGTGTTTAGTACTGTTAGGCTTCTTCAAGTAACTTCCTGTGTAACTTATTTTATTTAGAAATGATACAAATCATCATTTATCAGGTAAATTAAAGTTGACACTCTTACAGCATATAAAAGTAATTTAATTAAATGCCCCCTCTCCCTCCCCTTGCACTAGCAACCTTTTTGTGAATTGAATTTAATTAAGACTTTTGGAAAGTCCTGATACCCTGCTATGGATGGAACAATACACTCATCAGCTAAGGCACCGCTTTACGGGAGAAATATCTATGAATCATAAAGTCACGTAATCTTTATCACAAATGATATTAGTATAATAGAAATGATTAATTCAATATAATGTAATCCATATCTTGAAATGAATTCCCTCAGCACTGTTTCTGGCCTCCACGTGTGCTCTGAATTTCTGTAGCTTGAGAGACCTCATGCTGAACAAGACTGCTTAGCAAAGCAAGGTGGCCCTCCAGTGTGGGCTGGGAATATGGTAATAATTAAGATTTGAATGTGAATGGATACTTAAAGGACAGCATAAAGAAAAAGAACAAGTGGCCAAGTGGACATAGCCTCTGCTATTCGCTTTCGATTAATACTTTTAGTCTAAATTTTTATAAATAAATGATAAAGCAATAGATTTGGCATTGGACTTTGCCTTTCCAGCATCTGTTTGGTTATTGTCACACATCTAGAGATCTCCCTAATTGAAATTTCAATAAAAGGACTTTCTAATCCTTTCAAGGCTTATATTTTAATTTTTGGAAGATGTGACTTTGCCAGCCACATCTATGTGCAGTCACCTATTGGTAGTCACAAGTAGGCACAAGTCATGCTGTTTGTAATGTAAAAGTCTGATCATGGCTGTGGATTGGGCCATGGCCTCTGCTGTAATTAACACATTTTCTCTAACTCAGTGCATTTTTTTTCACTGTATTTCTCCTGTTTTAATAATATCTATACCTAATGATTGTTTAACACTGAATCGCATCAGTGTGGAGAAAGAGCAAAGGCAGAAAGAGAGACTCTGCTCTCTTTATGAGATATTTATCAGTTTCACTGTGGACAACTGGATTTAGGAATCCCATAGGTAAGGTGCACCTTCACTAAGCAGTGCTTTTAGTGGGTGCACACATAAAGGGGCAATATGACAGGATGCATCGTTACTGTAATAATTCATGCCGCATTGTGTCACAATTTGTTTTTCTGTATATTTTCCGGATAGTGTCAGTACATGTTTCATTACAACCAGCATGAATAATCATGTGTAATTTCATCACCGCTCAGTGAATGTTATTGTCACTCAGAATTAAAAATTAATAAATATTGTGACATATTGCGTAAATGTATTGTAAAAAAGAAACCTATGCGCACAGAAAATTGCAGAACACCCTTTTATTTAAATTGCTTCAGCAGGGTCATGCTCTCCCTCAAGATTAATATTTTTAAGGCAAACATTTTCAAATTTCTATTTTTTAAAGCTGCTCACAAATCATGTTGCTGCAGACAGACACTGATCTATTGCTTGGCTCAAAAAAAATTAATGATTAATGTTTGTTTATTGCTGTTGTTAGAGCTTTGGACACTGCTGTAATTAGGAAATGTTACTTTAACTCTATCAGTAAGTCTTTGGAACAGCTCTTACCAGTGTTACAGTAAATTGTATGTCAGTCTGAAAAAGTGCGAAATTACATTATAGCTGACTGGTCCACTCATGGTCAGCAGTATACGTGTACTGATTGTCTTGAATACTGTCTAGCTTAGTTCTGTATGCTGTATCAGATAGGCCTTTAAAGGATGAAAGTAATGAGAGGACAAATGAATACATTTAATTAAGGTGGTGCTTTATGTTATCGCAGTGGAGTTGGTCCCATTGGCAGAACTGATGAACAGAGGTCTATTATTGGTGATTGATTGTAAGTTATTCTAATGAAAGGGTAATTACACCCCTAAATCCAGTGAGGAATCAATGATCAGTGTACATCTGAAGCTCTCTCCTTGTTCACTGTCCTGGATTTCCTCTAAGTAACAGAGGAGTGACAGATGCTCTGCCCCTTCCTTACTCAGGCTAAACCGTTCTTAATCAATTTGATTGATTCAATTACATACAGAGGAACAACAGGACACAGGGAATGTATCTAGACTCAGTCAGCGAACAGAATAAGCTGTCAGTCTAATCCCATAACACTGGTCTTTGGACACAGGGGATCAGAGTCAGGGGACCAGCCGAGGAGGCAGCCATAGAAAAGTCAGTCAGTACATATGAGGTTAATGACGATGTGTTACATTTACATGGTGTGAACAATTATAGCAGAAATGCCCTTTTTCCTGTCTTTGCCAAAAAAAAATATTATTAAGTGACTTCTTGCAATCACTGTTCATGCTTAAGTTTGTAAAAAGTTCATTCTTGTGCAGTAATTGAATAGTTTACCATCGTAGACATCTTTCCGTACTTGACTGACTGTACAAAAATATTCTTATCAGCTTATCTGCATTGTTGTGTAATGCTTTACTGAAGACAGTAGAAGAGAAAAGGGTTGTGAAGTGGAGAGAATGCAAGAACAAGGCGACAGCCAAGAGAGACAGAGACGGCTCTGGGAATGAAAACACTGAGAGAAATTCTGTGCATACAAAATGTTCATGAGCAAGAGAGAGAAGGAGAGAGAGATTGAAAGAGGGGGAACCAAAGCGGGGGGGTATGAGTGGAATTTGACAGAAGCACACCCTCAGCAGCCCCAGGTGTCACTTGGTGAAAAAGGGAAGATTCAAATTAGAAAAATTAATAACAGCGTGCTGGATGAAGAAAAAAAAATGCATATTTTGGAATACAGCTGTGACAAGAGCAGAGGAATTAGTCCAATTTATGGTGGTAATTGCTTTGCTAATTCCTCTGTTAATTTCTCTTTCACTCTAACTAAGGATGATAGCATAATAGACCGAGACTCACATTTAACCCTCTGAGAGGACCCCTCTCTCTCCCTCTCTCTCTCTTTTTTTCCTTGTCTACACATTAACCCTCTCCCAGCCAGTGTATATTGGAGAAAATGTCCACTTTCAGTGCCTTCTTTTGTTTCTGATTTAGGTTAGATTCCACATCTCAGGAACATGAAGCAAATTTGAAAAAGAGACACTGCTAAACTGCAATTTCCTACCACATCACTTCTAGAAACTACGTATTCAATTACCTAGCATCAAACCTGGCCATTATAGAACATGGTGAGAGACGGAACGCACAAAAATGTCTTTCTCTTGCGGATATCTATTGAAAAGACAAATGCGAATGTGTTCACTTCTCATGTGGAGCAATTTTGGAACAACACACAGCACAGCACAGTTATTTGGCCTTGAATACAATACCTAAGCATGCTCATATTGAGTGATTTCAGACAGTGCGGTGACAAAAAAAATGTATAGAGGGAAAAAACTCTTCAACTCTTAGTATGCTTACAGTTTTAATTTCTGTTCACATACCTTCTCCATGCCTCGGCACTCACTTTGTATGAGGCTTCTGGGGTTTGGAGGACATTGCTTTTCTAATTGTTCCCTCTGAATATGTAATTCCATCATGTACCAACACGATAATATTCCTCTGCAACAAGCAGCAAAATAACAGCTGTTAAAATATTTTGAGCTATGGTAAATGAACGTTTGATTGTTACGATAGGATTCCTCGCAATATCTTCTCCAAGAGCATCTTTTTTCTGTCAAAACCAAAAGACTAATTTTGAGCTTGAGCTGTATGATATGTATCTAATCTTGTCCTTAAAGTCTGAACAGCAAAGAGTCATAACTAGATTCTTTTTTATTCAGATTACTCATTAATTTTGTTGCAGTCATCAATAACTGGGTAAAAAATAGGTTAGAACATTACACCCTGCTCTCTAGACTCCTTTTTTATTTAAGCTGGTTATACTTTTTGTGACTGTGATGATTTGTTTGGTTATTTAGTTTAGTGTTTCAGTGTTTTTGGGTTGTTCCCACAAAAGGCATGATCTTAAATGGGTAGTTAAATTTCAGCCATGAATGAAAATAAATAATTACGAAACATTGAGATAAACTAAGATAGTTTGATCTAAAATGTAGGCAGGTATAATGTCACTAATGCTTCTGGATTGAGCAAACTGTTGCTTATTGGATTATTTTCTCGTCAGCCGTTTGTTTTTTTCACATTGATATAAGACTGGGCCTTAACAGGATAAAGAAAGCCATTCAAGAGGCAAATTATATTTGTATTCTCTCAAATGTAAGCAGGCCACATAACATTGTTTGTGGCTTGATATAATTACACAACATTTAAATGTAATTTTCTGTAAATTTCATTATAATGAAAGGATGAAATCAATTAAGATCTTTTAGAATGATCTTGTTAGTTTGATTGTGTCAGTCGTTATGGTTAGTTAAGAATTTTTGCAATGAGAAGTAAGCAAAAATTGCTTGGTATAACGCCTGTTTTCATACCATGATGAGTCGAGGAAATGGTTGCTGACATGAGGGTTGCCAGTCAACTGAATTCCCATCTGTCACGGTTAGTTTCACAGTTGTCATCTGTTTTGCTGTCGCCCTGCAGTCTAGCTCTGACCTCTAACCTGGACGCATTCTATCCAAATAACATTAGTGGCCTGTGTGTTCTTTAGCTCGCCTTTGAACCAGCTGAGTAAGACATCTGTCCTGTTGAGTTTCAGCTCAACAGCCTCACTTGTGTCCCCTCATACTCTCTGTTTTATCTGATTGTATGCTTATTAGCTGTCACTTTGAGAGCCGGGAGGTGATGGGCAAAGTTCAGCCATGTCCAACACAAAAAAAAACAAAACAAAACAAAACACTGAGCGTGGCAAGATTTCTGTAGTTGCATTTCTAATGAGAACATTTTGTTCATCTGCATCATTGCGACATGGCCTTTCTATCAGTTGCAAATGTCATTCAGGAAGCCGCAGTGCTGAATTCTACATGACTAATTGTCGGGCCTTAATTAGCATAGCAGAGCAAGGTATGCAGTGCTGAGAAGAGCTTCCATTAAGGGTGTATTCAGAGCCCGCAAGACAGCAAGTGTCTAAGAGCTAATGCAGATTTAAAGAACATATGTTGTTATGAATCAGAAACTAGAAGGGACAAAAGAGAGGGAAAAGGGGAGGGATGAGTGGAAGTGAGTGCTGTGGGGGGAAACAAATAACAACACGTCCTCTAACAGAAATTTTAGTCGCATTGTGTTTCCATCATAAATCAAGGTTGTCGAGGTCCCATTGAAAGCCCTCACACTCATATTTCCATTACTGGCCTTTTTTGGCTGTGTGTGTGAATGTGTAGGTCCCTGAGTGCTATTTGCTACATAAGATCAAGTGCACAGCTCATGCGGTCCCCTCTATTTAAGTGATTTACAAGCTGGAGCTTTAATGCAATAGAATTAGGGTGTCTATTTTATCTGGCCACTGGCTGGGACAGAAATGACTAGTTCTGTTTTTTTTTTCCCCCAACGTTCAATATATTTTCTTTAATAATAGAATGATCCCCTTAATGCACATATGAGTGTGTTTGGAGAGCACAACTCGATGAGGCTGTTTCTTTTGCTGGTAGTTTTTCTGCAAAAACCACCATGAAAAAAAATATTCTAACCACTAATTGAAATCAGTTGTTCTGTGGTGCCACAATTCTAGGTAAGATTTTTGTTTACAACCATAAATTGTGTATATTCCACTAATGTGGCATAAAATATAGCTTTTATGCGCTGTTGTCATGCCAGAATTGTTGTGCAACTCATTGATGTGCAACATGTACACAGCATAGCAGGAAAGCAGGTTTATTTGGTGAGGCCTGTGATTTCACTCACTTCTGCTGTGTTGCAGTAACTACATATGCTTCTGTCTTGAATAAACACTGTCATTATGACTGTTCACAATGGCTGAATTGCCTCAAGCATTGCCACGGTCACGTCCCAGAGTTCAGCACCAAATGTCGCATTGTGAAGGAATGAACAGCAGGAGGGATACGTTTGCATAGCATTTATTACTATGCAGAGCATTTATTACTATGTTGCTAAATTAGTGTATAGATCTGTGTGTCCATTTAAAGGAAACTCATATCTTACATCTGTATGTGTGTGTCAAGGAGATAGGATGAAGTTGTTTGTGCTGGCTGTGATATAGATATGAGCCCTGTCAAATAACCTTGCCCATTATATGGCGCTGCGTTTAAAAGGAAAGTGAGCGCAGAAGTCCCAAGGAGCTGTTCACTTTCCTGGGGTTGGCTGTGTTAGGTGGTTTAAGTGAGGTATGCATGTCCATGCGAGAGGAGGCCAGCACCTTTACTCCACTTTTCAAACTCTCCAAAGAGGAGCTTCATATATCCATTAAGAATGATTCCCAGTAAACTCACTGCCAAGGCATCTGAAGACGTGGTAGAGAGAATGGGGAGGGTGTGGAGGACACACTAAAGCAGGAAAATTCTTTAGCCATGGCAAGCTTAGCTGTTGTGCATATTCCACTCAAGGCCAGGGCTCCAAACTCATTATGGGGTCATGCTGCTATATAATGGAGATTTAGTCAAGGCTACACGACTACAAGTGTGTGTGGGTTGAAACTGTCAACCTGAGGGGACAGACAGATGCAGCCTTCCACCGCCCTTTGCTCGCTCTTCGCAAGCCTGGGCCCAAGGACAAGCGCCATTCAGACATCTCTCTCAGAATTCACATTCAAACCGCCTGAGCTTTCAATTAGTGTTTAGCTCATGAGAGCCACCTTGAGCTCCTGTGAGAGGAGAGGTGGGTTTCAGTGCAGGCCGAACACACAATAGACAGGCAGGGAGTGGGGGATCTAAGCAAGGAAAGAAGAAGCTATAGTTGAAGCTTAGCATTCCCCCAGGCTTGTATCTATTGCTCTGTTTAATATTTGTTGGAAAGCATTTTTCTGCTGATTCTATTTAATTTAAATGTAGTTCTTCATTCATATATGCTTATCGCAGGGGTTACGTTCCAAGAGCACCCACGTATAGTAAAAACCACGTTGTTGTGATGTGGTAAAAAAAAATGCCTAAAAATGCCTGTTTTTATAGTGTAAACCCTAAATACCCCAGATATGCACCCAAAACACTTTAATTTAATTTTAAACTCATTACCCTTACAGAAAATGTAAAGGTAAACCCGTATCTGTACTGTACAGTGTACACTGAATGCCTGCACTGCTAGCCCAATATTAACCAATATTAACCCCGTATAGACGGTAATGTAATTCATGCATGCACGGTTTCTTTGGTATAAGCAGTTAAATACAGCAGTTAATTTACAGTCATAAAAATACAGGGCTTTAAGAATAACAAAACGAAAAACACGAGAACACTCAAGATGCTCAATGGGGGAAATTCTGGACTGCAGATGCGTCACAGATACGTCACAGGGCAGCAGCCAATCAGCAACAAAGGAGAAATAAATAACGTTCTTTCAAACCTCTCACCTCTGAGTACAGCTGACTGTGACGTCCGGGCCTCGTCCACCATGCCCCCTCGTCCTCGTGCTGCTTGTTTATGTTTGAGGCAGCACCGAGCAGCGAAGGTTCTTTCCGCTCAGGTGTGTGATTGCCTTGCTAACCGCCACGCCCAAACATGAACAACCAGCACAAGGGGGAATGGCGGACGGGGCCTGGACGTCACATTCAGCTGTACTCAGAGGTGGGAGGTTTGAAAATCTGCGATGGACTGAAACCATGACTGCTGATCCATGTTAAAATGGGGGGTTACTGTGTATATATATATTATATATATATATATATTAGGGCATTAACACAAAAGTCGACTAGTCGACTAGTCAACTTCAGAGGCACTAGTTGACTCTGCCTGAGAGAAGTCGACTAGTCGAGTGTTTTTTTTCCTCTCTCTGTGCGCGCTTGTGTACGCAATGCAGTCTCTGCCTCTGGCTGAAGCTGACACGCGTCCCTTCATAAAAGGGGCGGTACCGTTGCCACTTAGAGGAAAGGTAAACACAGACAGCAACAAGGCGAGAGACACGGCAACAGAGACACACACACATCACATGTGTGGAGATACTTCACTCTAGACACACAAACAGCACGGAGACCTGCACAATCTG
>JBBPCY010000002.1:12283709-12295910 GCA_037974405.1 Brachyalestes nurse | reverse complement strand
TCTCTCTCTCTCTCTCTCTCTCTCTCTCTCGCTCTCTCTCTCTCTTTCTCTCTCTCTCTCTCTCTCTCTCTCTCTCTCTCCCCAGGAAAGAACATCATTCTAATGTACACTTTCAGAAAATGTGACTGTGTGTGTCACGCATTTTAAGAAAGTCACAGTGTGTTAATGTGTGTGCATTGTATGTCCCAGCTCTTTCCCTCTCTGTCTCTTGTCCTTTCTGTCTGTTTCTCACTTATTATCCCCCTTTCTCTCTCTCTGTCTTTCTCTCTCTCTCTCTCATAAACACACAATTTTCTACCACTTGCTGTCTCTCTTTTCTTTGTCTCTCTGTGTCATTCTGTCTTTGTCTTATGTCCTTTGAATTTCTCCTGACTGATCTATATATATATATAGACTCCCCCTGAGAGAAGTCGACTAGTCGTGTGTTTTTTTCCTCTCTGTGTGCGTGCTTGTGTACACAATGCAATCTCTGACTCTTGATTGGCTGAAAGCTGACACGCGTTCCTTGACATAACCAATTAGACAGACACACATCACATTTGTGGAGATACTCTAGACACTCAAACACCACGGTGACCTGCTGTGTTAAAGTAGAGTAACAGAACTGGCGTTCTGCATGGCCATCTAAAATGGCGCAGCTAGCTAACATGGCTAACGCTAGCTAACATGGCTAACGCTAGCTAACATGGCTAACACTAGCTAATATGGCTAACGCTACCTAACATGGCTAACGCTAGCACTGCAGAGAGTCATCCTGCCACGGCTTAAACTGTTCCCACTCTCGGTTGGACACAGAAAATTACCAGAAAATTCATCAGCCTTTGTTTTGTTTTGTTTATTTGTCATGTTGATTGTTAATGTTACAGAGAACTTTTAATAAAAGTTGCTCAATGTTGCACACCCGTGTTCCTCCGCTGCATGTGATGACATCATCAATCGACTAGTCGAAGTCTATCCTGACCGACTATATATATATAAATGAAAAACACAGAACACTCGAGACGCTCCACGGGGAAAATTCTGCACTGCAGCGTCACAGATGCATCACAGGGCAGCAGCCAATCAGCATCAAGGACAAATAAATAACGTTCTCTGATAGGCTATTTTTAAACCTCCTGCCTCTGAGTACAGCTGACTGTGACGTCCGGGCCTCGTCCGCCACACCCTCTCGTCCTCATGCTGGTTGTTTTTGTTTGGCCACGGCATTGAGCAGCGGAAGCTGTTTCCATTCAGGTCTATCTATGTGTGTGTGTGTGTGTGTGTGTGTGTGTGTGTGTGCGCAATAATGTTTGCACAAGGTATATGTGACCATTTCAGCAGGTGTTCATTTCAGCCAGCAAATAAACAGTAATTCTGTATTAGAATGTGGAGAACTATGTGCAGAACATTTAATTAAAATCAACAAAATATACAATTTGACTGGGGCACCCAAACTCTCTGCAGTATATAATCCATATGTGTGCTCTATGAACTCTCTATACCGCATGTCTCCCGAATGGTAACTTTTCAAAAGTAGAGAAAAACGTTCTTAACTATTCTTTGTAGGTTATTGTCAGTGTAAAGGGCTTGTAAACATGGAAGTTTGTATGAAAATTATATTTTACGGGGAGGTACGGGGAGTTTTGGTTCACCAGTCATATTCTGCTTCCTAATACTGCAGTATCTTCCAACTTTTACATTTTCATCATGTGCCTATAGGTTTGGTAAAAGCTGGTAATCCTGGGAGAGGTACAGACCTTTTTAATGAAATACACTAATCCCATGATTACAAAGTCTTTAAAGACTAATGCATTTATTTATGCACACAGAGAGCCATCACCGAGTTCCCTCCATATTTATAAATGCGAATCACCTGCTCCTTATGCCTTCCCTTTTCAACTCAGAATTAAAGGTATGGGGAAAAGCCAAACCTTTCATCTTCAGGAAATAGGCATGTCTGTGTGTTTGTGTGTGTGTGTGTGTGTGTGTGTGGTGGCAAGCTAATACATGTGGACTAATAAGCAGGCCCCTTGCCCTCTTCATCACAAGCAGAGACCTCTCTCTCTCTCTCTCTCTCTCTCTCTCACTGTTTCTCACCACACTCTTTATCAGTCTCCCTTGCTCTTGCACTATTCTTCTCGCTCTCTCTGACACGTGGCAAATATTATTCAGGGGCACAAGGGCAGCATTTTTGAAAGCAGCAGTTCAAAGGCTTTGCCGTGGAGAGCAGAATGAAGGTGTTTTTGAAAGACCAGAGTGCACTTCCACCCCTGCTACAGAGCACAGAGCCATTTGTGTAGATGAGATGAGGAGCAGTGTGTGTGTTTGTGTGTGTGTGTGTGTGTGTGTGTGTGTGTGTCTGCGGGTGTTTGAGTGCTGGAGGAGGGGCAAAGGGCATACAGTTATTAGGGACATAGAAATTTTGAATTAAGGTGGTGATTAACGTTTCTGGTAGATGAAAAGATGAAAGCGAGCGTGGTCTGTTTGCACAGAATGAGTTTTTATCAGAATTTAAATACATCTGTTTTAATGCTATCACAAAACCCGTTCTCAGGATCATGTCCAGGTCATGAAACCAAGCCCATGTAGGGTTAACAAGACAGTGGCCCATTGCTCATCAGGCCGGCTAATGACTCCTCTCACGCAGCCCTATCACATGACCCCGAGGGTCACATGACCCACCAGACCCTGTCTGCCTTTCCCTGAATATTTCATTCAGCCGCAGATTAACAGCAATCAATTAGTCATCAGAGCACAGGCAGAATCAGCTACTCACAGTAGGCAGCTAATAAAGCCACTCAGGGGTGACTGAGCTTGAGGCCAGGGAACGACGGCATGTGCTGTGGTCTTACTTGTGGTTCATGTTGGTTTTGAAGCACTTATGAGAACTGGACTGAAAGCTTTAAATGACTTAGAGCAAGGTTTGCAGATGTATGTCACTAGGTTTGAAACTTTAGCATAAAGAAAACTTGAAAACCCCAATAATGTTGTACACAGTTATGTTTACAGTTTAAATGATTCAGTCTAGTTTCAGATCAATCTTGAGAGATTCAAGTCAACCATCCATGAAGTTTGCCCAGTTATATAAGATGCATGTATACGAGTATTCATTAACTATTTAAATTGTATTAGTGAGGTGAGTGCTAAGGGTCAACAGGCTGACTTTAGTATTGTGTGTCACCTTTTGGCCATCAAGCAGATCAGGTGTCAGCTGCCGTTTTCTCCACTGCCCACGTTCTTCCAAATCTGCTGCTGGCTCTGAATGAGGGAAGACAGCAAGAAAAAAAGAAAGAATTAGGAGGAAAACAAATGTTTTCTTCACCTCTCAAAGTAGGGTGGGGGTGTAAATACATGATTTGATGCGATTTGAAAGGATTTAGAATCCTGGAGGGGGTGGACTCCGGCCTCCTGGGATTTCTGTATGTGTATGTATTTATTTGAACACATGGGATTTAACAAAAGGATATGACAAATCTTAAAAGCAAAACATAAGAATTTCCGTACTGATAGAAACTCTGAGGTGGATTCGGGAGGCTTACTGAGATTCACAGAAAATTAATCTTTTCAGGGCACACATAGACAGTGTACATGTATATGCGTATATCAGACTTCATACATCATTGGATCTAACTTTTAAATCCTTTAGTTTAATTAGGAAATATCCTCCTTTACTTGGGTTTTCTTTGTTCATTTTCTGATCATCTATTCCATAAGAACTGGGTTATCTACAAGGTTTTTATATCATTCCATCTTTATAAGAAGGACAGTGAGCATCAGCACGAATACAGTATTACATAATCATGATTGATGATGATACAGTAATGATAAAGACAGTGATCTCCTATGTCTAGTTTCTCTGTGAATGGCTGTTTGTACCTGATTCAGGGACTGATAGAGGGAGATTAGGAGTGTTGTCCTGAGTTTCTGAACGTTTTCTCATGGATGATCGTGGTGGTGTTGAGTGTCCCATTCCCAGGCTGTTCTGGGGTTGTTACTGTCTATCTGAACAATAACATGGGGCCTGGCTCTGAAATCTATCAGATAATGACCCATCTTTGTCAGAACAGAAAGCCAAGGAGTTTAAATGCTTTTGTGTGCCCCATCCAGGTTCATTCCTCTTCTCTTCTCTTCTCTTCTCTTCTCTTCTCTTCTCTTCTCTTCTCTTCTCTTCTCTTCTCTTCTCCTCTCCTCTCCTCTCCTCCTTTCCCTGCTTTATTTGCCAGCTGTTGCAATAGTCAACCATCCATGAAGTTTTGTCCAATATGTCTAAAATATTAGCATGTATAGTGTGCAGGGCTCTAGCTGCCCCTCTCATCCTCTCAGTTCTTCATCTCTGCTCGGCTCACAGGGGAAGCAATTGGGTTATTAAATATGTATGGGAGAAGAGAAGGGGAGGTACATATTCCCTTTAATTTTTTGTGTATTATTAAGCAGGTGGCTGAATATGATAGTACTGGCTGTCATGTCTTTAATTAGGGGCTATTTTCCGTCAGCTCAGCTTACAGTGCCATTCGGCTGTTCATCTGGGGTTCACACAGCCACTGGTCGCAGCTCACCCCTGGCATTCTCTCAACTCCTTGCAGCTCATGCTCAAACGCATAGAAGTTCCTATTTCATGAGTGGAGAGTTTTTTATCATTCATATCACCAGAATATCATTTTTTGCTGTTTTGTTTCATGTTTTATGGAACATGATTCCTAGAGTAGGTGGTCAAGCTATGATTTAGTAATCTTAAATTGTTGCAGGAATGTTCAAATCTTTATTACCGGTTATTAACAAACCCACAACTTAACATAAATCTGGAACAGCGTATTATTTATGTCTTACCTCCAAACTCCTGTGTGCGTGTGTGCATGTGTGTGTGTGTGTGTAATGAGTGTAATAGCTTTACAAACCTACTATTTATTTATACTGGGCACATCTAATGCAAAAGGGATGAAATAGACTGTTTTAATTTTATTCAAAACAGTTTAAAAATATTTTGTAGTGTTTAAAATGAAAGGATGAAAAATGTTCATTTGTTCTGCTCAGATCAAACTGAATTGTTTTATGAATAGTCTTTCTAGATTCTTACATCCATTTTGACACTCAGCCCACCCCTTTGGCTGACATGTTATTTGTTTGTATGGAGTGGATAAACCCTGTGATGGTGAAGGTGTGCTTATTGCTTAAACCAATGCTTACAACACACCAGCTGTAGCTGATTAGGTTATGTCATGGGTCTCCTAGACTGTTTACGGCTCAGCTTTGGGTGTCTCTAATTATTATATGGGTAAATGAGGCAGAATAATTAGTATGTGGCTGCTAATTCTGTTTTACGATACAAGAGGTTGATAAATGCTACACAAATCCAGATTTCACAGGTTTTCTGTTAACTTGTCAGATATTACTTAGCCTTATACCAGATTCTTTACCATGTAGGCTTAAAATAAATGAGATAATGATGTCTATGAAAATGTGTGTTGTTTGCAGGGATGCCTGGAGACCCACTCTACTACAAAATTATGTTGTAATATGTTTATTTAATGACAAATGCAGCAGTGATTTTTGATGTGAAGTCAGCAAGTAAAGGCAGCATTCTTTTGAACTACCACTAAAAGTATCACTGGAGAGCCTAACACACTTGGAGGAGAGCGCTTACTGTCAATACTCTCTGTGCTGGCTGGCTGGCTATGGCACCATCAGGGATTGAATTCGTGATCTTACACACTTAGATCGTTGCACCGCTTGGGAGCTCACAGCAGTAAATCAGAAAATTAAACAAAGAAATGCCCAGTTTTATGATGTGATTTTCTGTGTTCCCATATTTCTGCAATTTATAATACTTATGCAATATTTTTACAACATTTACGAGTTTCGGGACTTATCTCTCTTGTCTTCTGTTATGTTTCTTTTTCCTCTTCCACTCTATTTCTAATCTTCTACTCCTTTCCCCTTCTCTCTCCTCTCCTCTCCTCTCCTCTCCTCTCTCCTCTCCTCTCCTCTCTCCTCTCCTCTCTCCTCTCCTCTCTCCTCCCTTGCCCTCCCCTCTTCTCTCCACATTGTGCCGGCCTATCTGATCCTGGGCTCTTTTGTTGCTCTTTGAAAGGCCCGACCCGACACTCATTATTTTCTCCTTTATCTTCCTCTCTGATTAGGGTGGTCGGGTTTGACAGTCGCCTCCACAGAGATCCTATCCATTACGCTGTCACCAGGGGCAGTGTGTGAGTGCGCGCGTGTGTGTGCGTGCGTGTGTGCGTGTGTGTGTGTGTGCGTGTGTGTGTGTGTGTGCGCGCGTTACTGATTTTATGTCAGTGTATATGTGGGAGAGAGTGGGAGAGAGGATTAAAGCAGAATGTACACAGATGCCAATATATCTGTTTGTTTAGTGTGTGTGTGTGCATGTGTGTATGTATGTGTGTGTGTGTGTGTGTCTGTATTTTAGGGGGCACCGTGTCAACATAAGGTGTTGCGTGAGAATCAGCGACCCATCTCCAGCTAATTATGCCAGCCTCCTTGTTAATTAAATCCCTGTTAGAGGCAGAGGCAGAGCAGCTAATTAAACTGCTCTCTCCTTTCATAATTACAGGATGATACAGAAGTAGTGCAGGGTTTTGGTGGAGGGGGGGATATGGAGATGCTGGGTGCTGTGGAGCTGTGGAACTGTGGACTGAATAAGTGTGTGGACTGGAGAGGAGTAGATTGTATGTTTCTGCACGGGGTGACACCTCTCTCTCTCTCCCTCTCTCTCTCTGTCTCTCTCTCTCGCTCTCTCTCGCTCTGTCTCTCCTGTGTATGTGTGGTGCATTGTGTCAGTGGGTGAAGGGGGATTGCTGATGCAGCCAAACTATTCTGGATGAGCCTCCTGGTTGTCATTTGTTGTCAAATGACCTAGTCCTGGACCTTTTGTGTTATTGTAACGAGTGTGTTTGTGTGCGTGCACACTTTTTGTGCATGGTGTACAGTTTGTGTGTATGTGAGTGTGCAGGAGAGAAAGGGTGACTGCTTATGAATTAGTAAGCTATAACAGAGGGGCTTTTGCATGATGTAATAGCGTACATTGTAAATATTTGGGCTGTTTGTTTATAGCGGCAACGTGTTGCCTGGGTGACTGACGGGTAAGCGCCAAGTAGCTTTTTGTCAACACTGAGTGAAAACATAGAAGTCACTGAGCCTGTAGGCGTGTGTGCGTGCGTGTGTGTGTGTGTGTGTGTGTGTGTGCGTGTGTGTGTGTGTGTGTGTGTATGTGTGTGGAGAGAGAGAGAGAGAGAGAGGCTAGAGAGCTCTACATTGATGATTGCTCGATTGCTGGGTTTGCCTCCAAATAATAGGGCTGCAAAGCTCAGTGATGAGTGCATTTACCATCCTGATGACCACAGTTCATGTGTGTGTATGTGTTGTGCTTATACTGTTTGTGTATATTTGTGTCTGTGTGTGGGGGGGAATGTGACTTTTATATCAAATGTGAATGTGAGTAGCAGAAGAATGTAAAAGACCAACATGCTCTCTTTTAGTACTCTCCAATAGACTTAATATCACTCACTCATTCTATCTCCCTCTTTTACACGAGCTTGCGTATGCACAACTAACAGACAAAAGTTGATTTGGCAATCAAACTGTAAAAAAAAACTTTTTTACAGAATGAATGTTTTAAACAGCTTTATACTCATTTGTTTAACCAACTTTTATTTGTTTGTTCAACATTAGGGTTAGGGTTCAATAAAAGATCACATGTATCAAAAGAAAGCCTTCATTATTTGTGGTATTTGGCCGACATCATGCTGTTCTAGTAAGTGCCCCTGGGAAAGACCCATTAGTTACCCTTGTAACATCATTAGACTGAAAGTCATTCTGAAAAAGAGTTTCTGCTAAATGTAATATAGTTTTTCTTTTACCCTATCAAAAAAAATGATTTTTTAAATTGACAGTCAGACATTGGATGCATGAACAACTCTAAGTTGGTTAAACAAATGAGCCTTATCAGGAATGAGTACAAAAGTAATTGCTGAAAAAACTCTCAAATTTCATTTGTTGTTATAGTTTTAGAATTTCCATTTTTACTATTCATTGTTCTGTGTATTAAATGCACTATTCTTCTCTTAATCTCTTCTAAACTCTTCTTCTTTTTTCACTTGCATTTTTAAGGCAGACCACAAAGTAATAAACCAGAGCTGAACATGATCAATTAGGAAATCCATATTTACCATATCTAGCAATGACTATTATTTTTCACTGTCCTATCTTTTAAGTTGAAGACATTTGCTTGATAGTGACTTCATTTAGTGTGGGGGTTAATAAGTCTACCGGATGGAAAGTTAAAGGCACTAAGCTTCAAGTGAAAGTGTACAAATAGGACATGAAACAGCTTATATTTGAGAACTACTTATAAAACTATGTGCAGGTAATTGCATTCACAATGAGGCACAACATGACTTTTCTGCCTTTTATTTGTAATTTGTGCACTGGTGCTTGTTTAACATTCATTTTCTCCTTATGTAATGGTCAGAACATCATTTACCTTTAAATTGCATTATCATAAAGAAGTAAACGAGAATTTGATGAATGATATTCACCTGAGTTAATGGAATATGCATTTTGGAGAGAAGTAATTATTTGGTTTTGCAGGAAATTGACAGTTTTTTTCTGGAAAGGGCTGAAATGAATTTAAACATTAATGGGCCCCTTGATTTGCATCACAATGGTGCATTATTGTCCTGAATGCACACTGATATTGAATGTGCATTTCTTTCGCTCCGAGCCCTTGTGATTTTAAAACGCACCGCAAAGTTAAATATGCTGATTAGAGGCCTTATCTGGCAACATGGACCATCTCATCACTTCTGTCAATGGCTGCTTCATTTTAAGAAAAGATGCATTAAAAATATCGGGAAGAGGGTAATCGAATATAAGTGAATTAGTGGATCCCCCTCCCCTCCTCACAATTTCGGGCCTTAACCAATAGGCAAGAAAATACTGCAGTAAGCAAAATTCAGAGGGGGTTTTTGAGGACTGGGCATCTTAAGGCATCAGGGGGGCTTCTTAGAAGCTGCTAGTCAATAGGAAACTTCGGGACATAAATGAGAGAGGAGAGAAGAGAGGGGAAAGAAAAGGGCAGGTGTAGGTAGGGGACTTTGATCCACTCAGACCTCTTTTAGAAGCATGACCTCATTTAGAATGCCGGGGCCAGGCGATGGGTGCCCAGTGCTCGCCGACTAAGCATGCACACACACACACACACACACACACACACACACACACACACACACACACACACACACACACACACACACACACACACATACTAATCAGCAGGGTACTTCATTGATCCTTCGTTCCCTCCAAAAAAGAGGGAAAGGACAGAAGGACCAAAGAAGCTTTTACTCTAATTTGGCTCTGGGGAAGCTGCTGCCTTGTGACTGTGCTAGCCCCTCTTAGCCTCAGGCTAAGGATCTGTCCTCTCCCTGGGGATGACCAGCGGCTGGTGGGACTATGTGTTCTGGGTCAGAGGCTGCTGTTGACTTTTTTACGCCAAGAGGCTTTTTTGGTGTGTGTTGTTACCATGTCAGCTCTAATTAGTGTTGTGTAGTGAGGGTTAAATGAGATTACACAGTCTCCAGACCCTGCTGCTCAGTTAATGGGCATGTTAAACCGCCATTTCACACACATACACACACACGGAACTGCACTCTATCTCTGTAGCTGCTTTCAAACTGACAGCAACAGTTTGGATTCCCTTAGTCTGATAGTAACTGTTCCCAAATTGGCTCAGAAATCAGTATGGGTGACATAGTACTGAAAATGATTGCTTAAGTAAGAACTTGTTACTGTATAGGGAATTTACTTGCTCAAGAAATTAAGTTGTTAATTAAAAATGACTGTGTTACTTTTTGTGTACACAAACACAATCTAAAAATATTTTGGTTGACTATATTATTGAAAATAACATGTACAGTCAAAACTAATGCAAAATATGACTGCAAGTTTGATCCGGACTGAGACCACCTCTTGTGGTTGGACAAAATTTGGCCCGCTTTTCCACACCATGGTCCGAGGCAACTTTCAAACCTGCTATTTTGGTTTGTACCACACTAAAAAGTCCAAAGGTCTGGGCCAGACAAGGGAGTTTTGAAAACACTCTGAAAAGACTCTAGTTTAGTTTCAAAGTAATTTAAAATCCCTGAAAAGCGGTGCATCATTTACTTAATTAAGGTTATTTTTTGGTTTGGTAAAATAAGATTACTTGATTAAAAATAAAAATTACAGGTAGATTACTCAGTGAATACTATCTAGCGAGCAGGCACATAGTTCTACTTGCAATGACACAGTACCTGTTTAGCTAAAATAACACTGGATCATAAAAAAAAACTTTGTCTAATCCATGTGTCCTATGCTACATCCAGTGTGCTGAATTCAAATCTGAAGGCCAGTGTGCTGAATTCAAATCAGTCAGGATTTTAAGTTGTGCATGCATCAGATACCCATCAGAACTGTCACTTCCAGCAGAACAGAATGCAGGAGGAACTGGCACTGGATTCTTTGCATTATACAGTACTGGTTTAAAAGCAGACTCACAGTCAGGATAGACGGGTTTTGACTTATTCTTCTTCGGAAATCCTGAATTTTTTGTCATACAGAAACAGCAGTCAGAGTGATGATCTTTCGGCGAAGTATAGGGCACAGCTTTCCTTTTCCACTGAACCACTGAGTGAGAACAGAGTACCAAAGAGTACAGCAGATATGTGACTCCCAGGTTTTATTCTGTTCCCAATTTTACCTTTGAAACACAATGTAACAAAAATTGTCAGGATGGTTCACACAGCTGTGCCTACTGATGTTTTGCTTTAACATTTACGCTCTAGACGAGTCTGTGATGTGTCTTGTCTTAAACTGACCTCACATCAGCTCATCGTCAGGCCTAAACTCTCACTGCAGTGAATTCAACCAGGAAAGGTATTTCAAACGAGGCAGTAGCAAACATACATGTGACAGAAACAGCTGTTATGTTGGTGTATAAAAGTATGTGTATCAAAATACCAAATTGTTGCAAAACATTATTATGACTAAAAATTTCAGCATAATCAGTTTTATGTAAATCACATGTTTTACTTCCAGTGGCAAAAGCTTTGTTTTCCATGCTAGTTTGTTAGTCAGCTAGCTGCATTTGTGTTTCCCCAGAGTGGAAGTAGTATGAAGCAGAGTTGTTTTCATTACTTCATTTGATGACAATGCTCATGTGAGTGTGCGTAACATCATCCTGTCTTTCTTCACCAAACTGTTTTAGGAGCTGGGAGCCGGGTTGCTTCTATCAGCTTCTTTGTAAGTGGCTTACACGCTGAATCACATGTGTGTTTTTACTCTGTAGTGGAAATAAAAAATAAAAGTAGTAAAAGTACAAAAATAAAAAAAAGTTCTACTCAGAAAAGTACCATTCTACCACAGGTACCACAGGAATAACTTACTCAAGTATTGTATTGACGACAGCTCTGCTCTATTAAGTTAGCAACTACACAGTTGACAAAGACATGTTCATATACATACAGCTTATAGAATAATATTGTTTTGAGTCTGTAATTTGCTCCAAAATACAGTCATTATACAGCCTGTAAATTTTTTTTGTTTAATTTTGTAATTAATTAAGTTTGTTTTGTTACAGTCAAACGACAACAAATATAGTTATGATCTGTTTATCACTATTATTACTTCAACTTAATTAGTTTGATAAACTGGACATTGGGTCATTTATGTATTGTGTAACAGCAGTTAAAAAGAATGGACATGCAATGCCACAGCTATAGGTGTCTCCTTCATTCATTAACAGTCATCCCTCAAGATGCCAGCTGAAGTAACGATATACTGAATAATGACACTAAATGAAAGCATCTGAGACACGCCGATGATTCATTGGAACTTTGGAGTTACCCGATACGAGATTTCAAATTAAACTTTTCTCTTCCGGATCTGTTTATGGTACCAGGGGTCAATCCAGGGGTCATGTGTACAACACAAATAAAGCCATTTTGTCTACTTTCTTTGGACCTTAGAATTGGACCTTAAAAAATAATATGTTTTAGGTCAAAGCAATATTTCAGAATTACTATAAAACAATGTCTTGGGCATCAGGCAGTGTATTCAAAACCATTTCATGTAACAGCTTTTCATCATCTCACTGAATAATACTGTTTCCGCCATCCATTTTTTGATACATTTTTTTGAACTGAATTAAGCCATCATGTCCTATATATA
>JBBPCY010000002.1:12267915-12283609 GCA_037974405.1 Brachyalestes nurse | reverse complement strand
TTCTTTTCATTTTATTTAGTGAAAGGGGGAATATATTTTAAGCCATATTAGGTTTATGCTGAAAAATACTCTCATGTGAAGGGTTTTCCTTCTTTGCCTGTAATAAGCTTTAAAGTTATTAGAGGAGGAGTGAGACACGACCCCTTGAGGAGATGAGAGGCGGATTATGCTCTCCTCCCTCCCTTGTATTCAATTTCTTTTGCTCCTAAAAGAGCATGTTGGGGGAATTGTCTAAATCTAAGTGCTAATCATATTAGAAGGTACAAAGAATCTGAGCCCAGTTTAAAGGTGCTTTTTTTACTAGGGCATGGTTGTTTATGAAGTCTGTAATGTTGTGAAATATGACATCTCACCCAGCTGTCTGTCATGCAGGGCTCTTTTTTGGAGCATGGAGCATGTGCGTGTGAACCTCACAAATTCAAGCATAGCGTCCAGACCCAATAATAATAGGTGCAGCTGGAAGCTGTGGTGCTAACAAGGCCTAAGTGGGAAAGTGGTTAACAAGGAGGCCATCTCTCTCTCTCTCTCTTTCACTTACTCACTCTCTCTCTCTCTCTCTCTCTCTCTCTCTCTCACTCTCTCTGTCCCCCCTCCTCTCTCTCACGCTCCCCCTTTCACCATCCTCCCCATTTCCCTGCTCCTTCCCTCCCTCGCTTTTTCTTGTGCATAGCAACCATTGTGCCCATGTGGAAAAAATGCTTATTCTTATAACCTGCAGTACTACAGTCTTAAGACCTTTTTGTTTTATCTCTTCTTTTTCTCCTCCTTCTGTTTGTTTCCCCCCAAATTTCTTGTTCTCTTTTCTGCTGTGTACTGTCATCTTTTTTCTACATTAACAAACTTACAAATCTCTCTCTCTCTCTCTCTCTCTCTCTCTCTCTCTCTCTCCCGTTCTCTATCTCAACCTTCCTTTCTCTCTCTTTATATCTCATCACCCCCCTCTTTCTGTCTCTCTCCTCCACCTCCTTCTCCCCCCACTCTCTTTCTCTAGTGTTTGGGGGTCTTGTCTGATACCCATTAGCGTTAGGGCTTATTACCTGGGTAATGAGCTACACAGTCTCTAATTAGCCAGGGCCTGGAGAAGCTGACATTATTCCAGCCCCGGAGCCGCCACAGCCATTAACAGAGCTGCTCTAAGTGATCTGTCTGTGGACTGTTAAAACCATTACATTCATTATATATCAATCAAAGGAAAGGTGTTGCTGCTAATTGAGGAGTGGAACAATGCTTAAAATCTTGCCATAATTGATGGGTAAAAAAGGAAAATAAGAAAAACACCCCATCGATGTCTGGATAATGGTCATATGTGCTCTCCATGCGATGGATAGATTTTCTTGCATAATGGATGATTTATGTCTGAGTGAACATACTGTGTCTTTTAAGGAAATTATCTTTAGCAATACTTCTCTTCATTTGGGGAGATGGACAGATTGCATGATTAACTAAACTATCAAATTCACATTTGCCAATATTATAAGTACAATTTTACAAGTATTTTTAGTGCACAAAAAATACTTACTAATTGTGATTTTTTTATACTGTCGTTTTGTGAATTTCTTATGTTCATAGCAACTACTATAAAATAACAATTGCTATATACAGTAATTTTTTTGTAATTGTCATGTTTTCAAGGGGCTGAGATATTCCTTTGGCAGCTGTGAATCTCTGAGAAGCTAACAAACATCCAGTTATAAAAAACATTGTAGAGATTGGTTTGTGCAGCACTTTTTGTATGTCAGCATACACATATACCACACTGGGAAAAGCTCGATTTGATAAGCATCTTGGTCAACACTACTTGTACAGCACCATCCTCCTTTACTCAATTAAGTTTTTAAGAGGAGACATTTTCCTGCATGGGAGGAGGGGGATACAAGTGTGGTTTTGATTTATTACAGCCAGCCCCTCCCTAACATTCATTCTGTCTTTTGAAGGATTTGTTAAGTCTCTTATTAGACCCAAGGCTGCTGAGTTTATATGTTGGAAACCAGACTTTGTAGGAGGGGGAAGAAGCCTTTGGGCTTTTAAGCCTTTGAATCCATCTCTCACATAGTGCTTTTAGACTTGACCCCACACTTCTCGTTTGGTCCCATCTTCTCTCTCTCTCTCTTGTCTGTGTCTTTAAAACATATGAAGCTGCAGACAGCTCTGGACAGAGATATGGGGAGCCTTCAAAGCCGTGTTGTGACTGCTGTTTCATCTGAGTACAAAGAGCGACACGGAAATGTGTTCAGCCTTTCAGTACGCTTTGCATTTATGCTAATGATGCATAAATCAACAGATCGCAGGGGGAACTGTCCTGCCATGCGTATCTGTAAACAGACATGAGAGATATTTTTCACAAAATGCAGACTAGTCCCTGAGTCGTATTTGGCACTAGCAGTAATGACTACAGTGAATACACTACTAACTTAGACTCTTTGTTAAACAATCATTGTTTGTAGTTAAAGTGCCAGGCTTTTACATCATGTCCGAAAACTCCGAAGTCAGTAATTATATGGAAATCAATGCAAGCTGGCTATTGTCCTTAAGTTATAGGACTGAAGAATCGTTGCCTTTTAAACTACTTTTTTTATTAAAGCAGTTTCCTAACATAGACACTTCACAGACTTTCTGATACCATTATATAGAACTGCAGATCAATAATGAATGTGAGACAACTTGCCTAACTGTGTTATCAGTCAATCTCACTGAATAATCTATGAATTAACAAACATTCAGGGGTTTAGTTCATTCTTAGTAATGAGGTTCTATAGAATGGAAATTACATCCAAAGAATAGTCATTTGATCTAGCCAAGCAATATAGCAGGCAACTAATGAGACCTGTGCTTATTTATTTTGGAAAGTGTGTCTGAGATTAACTATGGGAACAGAATGAAAAAATATATATTTGTAATTATATCTGTCAAGTGTTTAATAAAACTGATTGGTCACAATAGCAGTGGGAGAATCAGTTCCGCATGAATCCTCCATTATCCCCAAGTGGCAAAGTTGGGAGACAGATTGCGTTGGTAAACGGCAGAGACAGGCTTGACACCTGCTCATGTATCCTCGGCACCCGCCGGCACTGGGAGAGGGGACTTGATTAGCTGCGCTGTGCTAATAGAGTGAGAAAATTAACACAGCGGTATCCTGCTGAAGGAGAGCCATACCCAGAGAGGGATGTTTAACCACTGGCAGCCCCAACAGTCATGGTAAGAGATTAATGAACTGTGCAGTGATCAGGTTCAGAGTCCTGCTGATGATGGGGTTCAACAAGACTCTGCTGGGGATAATGATCCCATGATGAACTGTTGCTCTGTGAGTATCTCTGTCTGGCTGAAACACCAGTGAGGCATAGATTAAAAATGAAGGTCTATTCTCTAAGCTGAACAAGAGACTGCGTAGTGGCAAAAGGAGTTAATAGTGCAGAAAAACAATGAATATTTCTTTTTACAGTGTTTTCACATTTAATTTGAGTCTGTAAACTGTGGCCTTTGCTGTCAAAATAGTTATAATAGGTAAATATATTATGCTATGAATCCTGATAGAAAAGCAGTTAATTTATAGCAATTGAATTGTAACTAAAACAGAATTCCTGGATGTCTTTGCAACAGCAAATAGGAAAACATAACAGACATTAACATTAAATATGCAAGATTTATGTGAAGGTACAGTGATGGAGTTAATTTGTATTTGATGGTCTAAATAGGAGGTGGAGCCTGTAAATTAGTAGATTGTTGGTGTTTGTAATCCCACAGTGTCTAAAAGGATCTAGACCACACACCTAAGAAGTGAATTCAGCTAAGAGGCTAATTCACTGCGCCTACTGCTGATAAAATTGTTTCATTGCACAGACACACAGCTCATACCATACTCAGCACTCAGTTATAGGGGGATATAGCCCCACAGCATTGGACTGTGGAGCAGTGAAACTGCTTACACTGGAGTAATAGATCAGTACCCTTGGGATAAGTTGGAGTGACATCCTTGCCCAAAAGACAAGACAACTAGTTGTCTACAGACTTTTAAACATACAATGTATGTATAGTGTATAGTAAAAGATTTAAAGTCAATGAATCAGTAGGCCAATAAATCTAAAGGTGTCTGCAGAGTGTAGGTATCTACTCTCCCCACGATTCAGGTCATTGCAAGATTCTATGATATAAGTGTATCGGTTGCAGTGTGGCTGTTCCGGTGCGTTTCATGCCACCCAAAATTCCAACTGCAATTGTGTACAGTGGATTTACACTTCACCATAAACATTGTGCATGAAATAAACCATATTGTTACTGGTGGATTAAAATTTGCAATACAGTAAACCCCTGCTTTTCGCCGAGGTTACGTTCCAAGAGCACCCGCGTATAGTGAAAAACTGTGTTGTTGTGATGTGGTTAAAAAAGTCTACAAATGCCTATTTTTATAGTGTAAACCCTAAATATGCCCCCAAATATGTTCCCAAAACACTTTAATTTCTTTTTAAACTCAGCTTAATACATTACCCTGTAAGAAAATGTAAAGGTAAACCCATGTTTGTACTGTACAGTTTTTACTGAACTCCCACAGTGCTAGAATGTAAAATACCAATATTACACCTGTATAGACTGTACTGTAATTCATGCACGCCAATTTTCGTTGGTAAATACAGCAGGGTAAATACAGTAATAAATAAATTTAATTTACAGTAATAAAAATACAGGGCTTTAAGAAGAACAAAACGCAAGGAGAAATAAATAGCGTTCTGGGATTGGCTACTTTCAAACCTCCCACCTCCGACTCCATCATTATTTCACCATCCCATTTCACCTTCCTTTGTGTTTCTCTCCACAGTGCCAAAAAATTATAGTTATTTTTTATATGGAAATGTGGCTAAATTACATAAATATTTATGTTACAAAATTTAGCATGTAATGTATAGAAATTTTTATATTGCCACGAAAAAAGCTGAGAAGTCCAGGCCTCGTCCGCCACGCCCCTTCGTCCTCCTGCAGGGTTTATGTTTGGGTGAGGTGCTTAGCAACCCAGCATGAGGACAGGGAACGTGGAGGAGGAGGCCTGGACATCACAAAAGTTTAAAAAATGCTAGGATCTACAGTATCTGCATTAGTGCGGGGGTTTCAGCGAACAACGATTAGTTTGGTTCTAAGAAAAAATAAGCATTGGACTGAAACACAACTGCTGATCTGCGTTAAAGTGTGGGTTTACATTATACCCAATATACCAGTTTCTTATAGTTCTCGGTTCTAACAATCTAACAATATAAAAGCTAGAGTGCAGATCCACTGGTATCTAAATATAAACTGAAGGTTTAATTGTCTTTTTTGTCCACTTTATGAAACATTAAGCATGAAGCCTAATGTGTCCACACTGGGCTTCATGCTTCCTAGATATCTTTTCATTGTTGCATCTTTGCAACAAACATTATGTTGTAGTGACAACATAATGTACTGGACTGTTATTTACACAGGTACAATACCTACAGTTACATATACTGAGGTGCAGGCAAGTTAACAAAACTTTCAGGTGTTGAGAGTATTTTACTATTAGCTGCTTAAATAACAAATAAAACAAACTTTATCACTACATTTAAAGATATCTCTGTGAATGTATTTCCTTTTTTAAATATGAGTAGTTATTTGAGTCAACTGATGAAACATTTTAATTATTTATTGGGGTGATTCAGTGTATCTCAGATGTCTGACTGTGAGAAGTAGTTCCATATAATATTGATCAGGTGATTGTAATAACTTTGACAGGCCTATTTATATTGCTAAATTATGTTTAAACAAATGCAAACTTCAAGGTGGAAACAGACTACTGTATCTAATTGCAAGATCCATTTCGATTTTTTAAATCAACAGCCAAGTAAAGTTTAGGCCCAACTCATGCAAAGCTAACTCAATGGTGAATGACCAGTTACAAGTAGTTTCTCATACTCCGCCCATCTGTCTGAGGCTGTGAAGCATAGATTAAGCATAGATTTCACAAAATGGGATCAAAATTAAAGCTGGTTCTTGGTACTGAAGCTGGATATATATTACACTATTACAGCACGCAACCACTCATTTTATAGAATAGTTCTTAATCTATTAATCTTTTACCTAGCCTTTGCTTGTCTTAAATGATTCTCGCCAGTGTACAGACTCTGTCTTGACATTTTAGATTTTTCACAGTGCAGACAGGAATAGCAAAAATGATTTTCATTGACGATGCAAAATCAATAGTTTGACTATATGTCTGGTCACAAAGGAAAAACTTACTGGAGAAGTCTGAGTCAGTTAAAAAGAACTAGATGAAGCACTCACTGAGTAATCGGATGGATCAGCAAGAAGATTTGATTTGTATGGTACTCAAAAAGAAGGCTGTGTTGCTGCAGCATACTATGAGAGATCTTTTGTCATGATGAGACATTTGATAATGTCTAGACTTTACAATCGTCTCAGTGTATGTCATCTATATATTTCTGGTGGATGAAAAGACAAAGGGCAATGTAGGTTTCACAGCAGTGGTAAACCAAGTGATTTTATGTATTACATTTTTAAATCGTTTTATTTTTGACTGTTCATGATGCTTGTTTATTATTTTCATAAGGAAGCACTGACATTGATTTTGAAGCAGCTGTCACTACTGGTCTTGATCTTGAGAGACATATTTTTATGGTTTCTTTCTTATTTGTTTTTTTGCTAACCCATTAATGTAGCCCAGTTTCCTTCTAAAATGTATTAATCAGTAACAACAATGCAAACTCTAAGTTGTTCTTATGCAATAGATATGTGAAGTAAAACTTTGGACCCTTTGGACATTTAACTGAAGTATTGTTTTCTGATATATCGAAAATTGGGTCAGTTACAGTATTAACTACTAGAAAGTGTTAAAATGGACAATGCAAACCACCCATAGTCATCATAATGCAGGTGAATAATTATAGAGAAAATGACTGGAAAACGGAGGCTGTGGTGTATTTGGAATATACTGTAAACATCTGCCATCAGATGGAGATGATGCCTAAGCTGCAGTATAGCGTTTTATACACTCTTACTGACAAGCACTCTTGTCAGATACATATGGTGACAAGCTGCACTTCTAGGCTTACAGAACACGTGGCAACCAAAAGAATAACCAGAGAAACACATGCAGCAGGGGCTAAAAAAGGAGAGAACAATTACCAACTATAAAAACTAAATTAATTTTCTTTCTCTCCTAAAAATGCTTTTTACTGTCTGTATTTATCAATTTGGAGAGTAGGTTTTTCCAGTGTAGGGGTTGTTTTCCAAAAACACATCCAAGCTCTAATTTTTTATTTTCAAAATGAAAACAATCCCTTTTTGATATTTGTGATACTCCAGTAAATGAGAGAATTATTTGTTTCTGTTGAATTCAGCTGAATGTGGGTCTGTGGGTGTCATACTGCAGCGATGCGTGGCAGTCCAGACTTGGGGTGAAAGCTGCACAGTTATTGGGTCCCACTACTCTCCAAGTCCGTTTGCAATAAGGAGGGCCGCCTGGTGCCAAGTTCCGCCCACCAACTCCTCTACCTCATTTTTTATATTTTCCACCCGTTTCCCGGCCAGCCCTGCCTCCTGTGATAGAATTGGATAAATGTTCATCCTCGTCTGGCGTGGGGCTGTCTGTGAGGGTAAACTCCTGTCCAATCGTAGTTCGGGACATGAGGCGCCGCTTTCCCGTCTCGGTGCGGGAGGCGGGTTTTTGGCTGAAAACGGGTGGGAAAAGAAAACCAACGCCAATACGCTGCAGCTGCTTTCAGACCCAAGCGCTCAATTCCATTCATCCTCGAGAGGGAACCAAAAAAAAGTGGCTATTTATTAGAATACTTGTTTTCTATTGTTCCGCGCCACACAAAAGGCGCTTCATTATGTAAGAAGGGAGCCTTTCTCTGGGAGAAACAATAACTTGAAATTGTCTTTTGGAGTCTGTAATAAATTTCATTTTCTTGTCTCTCTCCTCAGTGTGTGGTGAAGTGGTGGGACGGGGAGCCGGCCGCGGCGCACTAAGAGTGTAGATTTTAGGAAGGACGGGGACGGCGGCTCGCCGTGTCCCGGTTTAGGACAGAGCAGTAGAAACGGGGGAGGACAGTTTCCCCTCACTCCCCGGGCGGGACGACGGCACTCGCGTAAGTTTGCTTCATCTCAAATGCAATATACTTTAGACTATTTCCTCGTTGCGTTGGGAAAAGTCGAGAAACGTGAAGTTTTTGTTGGAGCGCAGAGGCGTCGCGTGCGTGTTTGAGGAGTGGTCTTATCAAAAAAGAGGTACCCGGATTGAGCGCGCAGGAGCTTTCAGCACTGCTCTCAGTTTGCTCGAGTCTCTGCTGTAAAAATAAACATTAGACATTATTTACGCGTGAATTCCCACATTTGTTGGGGTCGTGATTTGCTCGCGGTAGTAAGACGTCTGCTAAACCTGGACTAGAGTATGGCTGATGCTGGGAGAGCCGCGACATGCCGCTTTACAGAGAGAGATGGAGAGAGATAGAGATGTAAAAAGGCTGAAAGGAGGCTTGAATGGATTGCTTAAAATGAAGATATTGGATATAAAATACAGTAAAGTCACGCCCGTCATCCGAAGCAGGGACTGACCTGTTTATCCCGAGGACCAAACGTTCTGTTCTGACTGCAGAAATTATTTCAGTGTTCTAAGCAGAGTGTAGAGTCATTTCGGTGCGAGAAACAGGGTCCATCAATTACATTTAGTTTTTAGGAACAGATACACAAAGTTTAAGTGCGTTAAAACCTGAGCTTAAACGTCACAACACAAAAAATGGACAAAGAAAGTGAGACTATTATCTTTAAAATATAATATTTGGATTTGTACATTAATATAAGTTTGCCTAAATGCATGTCCGAGCTGCCTGAAATAAAAAAATACTCCAGGATACTTTACCTAAAGTTGCAGACAGTATTTAGAGCTGGTGGATGTGTGTGTTTTACACACTGCTGGGAGATGTTTAAACGTTAAGTCTGGGGTCGGTGCAGACTGACAGACCCTAGACACGCAGGTGATGAGTTTTGGGTATGAGTGGACGTTTTGAGTATTAGTGAGACTCAGTGATGATCTTAACAATGCAGCCGAAGCCCCTCTTCCAGTCGAGCCTGATTTTTACTCTTCTTTTCAGCCTCTGGGGTGCGTAATTGCGGTTCGGGGGGCTGCTCGGCCGCTCACACCTGTCAGATGGTCATGTTAAACTGCCTCCTCACGAGTTCAAGAGACTCTCCACTTTTAGGAGAGCCTGAGAGAGAGAAAGAGAGAGAGTCTCGACTGTTCGCCTCCTCTTTAAACTCACAACTACATTTCATCCGGAGATGGCTGCTGGTTTGACCTTAATGATGGACTGTGTGTGTATAAAATAATACCAGAGTATATTATTAACGCTAATCCTACATCTGTAATCGTTCCTGTCCTGGAAAAGAGAGCGCATCAATCTTAATTCAGCAAATAAGAGCCCTCGAGCGGGTCAGCCCTGTTTGTTTAGGGGAACTACCGTGACCTCTGGCCTCGCACGTGCACCGACAGCAACCCCCCCCCCAAAACGAGCTCTTCCTAAAGCCACTAAAGAAAAAAACGAGGACAAAGTAAACGTGTCACACGAGGGTCACAGTGTGTTTCAATGGACTTTAATCCAGAGGAATCGGGACCGTCAAATCTGACTAGTCTCTTCACTGCGCTTTTCTTATAACACCTCAAACTACAGAAAGGACGACAGGAGTTATTATTATTATTATTAGTAGTAGTAGTAGTAATATTACAAGTATTAGTACGAACACAACGGTTATAAGACTATATTTTTAATTGGCTATTTAAACCTAGACTTTATTAAGATTGGTCAGTACTCTAATAAATCGTGGTCATTTTGCAATTTTTAAATGTTTTAAATTTAACATTTTAAATCTTACTGAAGAGGACTTGATGTACCACGGCGTTATGACAATTTAGTCTGGCTTTTGAAATCCACCCCGTTATTTAATAATAATAAAAAAGTACCAGCAATCTTATTTTTTAGCTGATTCTTGTTTGTAGTCAGGTAATAAAATCTCTAGATTTTCTCCAGTTGTGTGACTTTGTGAACTGTATTGTGTTTTTATTATAAAAACTGTTTGTAATTTCAAAACATAAAATATTTAAATGCGAGTGTAAGTCTGCTTCGGTGTCTACAGGTGTCATTTTATATTTGTGCTCTCTGATTTTAGAAAAAGAAAAATAGGCGGTAGACACTTTTATCCCCATCATTTATTTTTCACACCTATAATTTGAATCATCATCGCATCATACAGAGCCTTTTGGCAGATATGATTTTTACCACCGTCATACGTTTAAGCCCAATTACACAATTTAACCTGGGACCATTATACAAAGCCTTTATGTCTCATGAACGTCGCTACTAATCTAATGAAACGCCACACACACATCCACACGGTTACTCACACATCCACACAGCTCCACACACATCCACACAGTTCCTCACACATTCATACCACACCGCTTCACACACATCCATACAGCTACACACACATTCACACAGCTCCACACACATCCACATGGCCCCACTTACATCCACACACATCTACACAGCTGCACACACATCCACATAGCTCCACACACATCCATACAGAACCATTACTCATCTATACTTCACACACATCCACACATATCCACACAACTCCACATACATCAGCATAGCTCCACACACCTACACAACTTCATACCGCTCCATACACATTTACAAAAAAACTACCACACATCTATACTGCTTCACACAGCTCCACACACATCGGTACAACACCATACACATCCACATACATCCATACAAACTGTCACACATCAATACTGCTTCACTCAGCTCCATACAACTCCGCACAGATTCTCCATACAGATCTGCACACACTTCAGCTCCAGATTCTCCATACAGATCTACAAACACACTTCAGCTCCACAGGCAGGCACCTGCGGCCGCTCAGTGGGACAGCAGTATTTTTGTTTTGCTTTTAACTAGCGACTGATTGGGGTTTTCAGGACAGGTCAGCTGTGAAATTCCAATTACACGTGTTCTGCGTCAGGCACAGTGTGACATCTTCCACCTCCGGTGATCAGTAACACGAACTTTATCTTAACGTGACATTAGGTCGGTGATGTATGATATGTTATAAACGCCTGTTTGCATGTAAGCTAAATAATCGCAGATGCAGTCTTAAAGAGATGCGCATTTAAAAGCGTGTCGGAACCACCTGTGCATTCAACTGCCAGTAGACGGCAGTACCACCCCTTTCAGGAGACTCCTGCGGAGAGGATGGCCTCTTAACACTACTGTATGTTTCATAGTGATGTGTATTATCAACATGTTTATGACACCTCTGAGATGTTGCCTAGATGTGGACGTCCAGGTTAAATACGGTGAGATCGTGGTAAGAGGCAGGTAAGCCCTCTTGGTTCTTATTCAGTTGCAGAGAAGACAAACTGCTTCAGAAAGTAAAATGATGGCTTCAGGCAGTACAGTCTGTTATAAACATGTGTGTTGCACGCTGTGAAGCATGAAGTGATTCTATAACCATCTAAGCATCACTCCTTTCTCCTTCCATGCCAGCAGCTGGACGCAGAATGACCAAGAGATATGATTCTTATCCATGAGGTGTTTTGGGTGCAGAGAACCTGGAGAGATATTCTTTTTTGTCCTGGTATTCGCTTACTAAAACTCATGGAGACTCTAAACTAGCAGGCTATCCTGCTATTTACTTTCCGTTAGAGGGGCGGTGTTGACCCCTGTTGCCCCCACCCCTCCTACCAGCTCTTTCCTCGCTCGCTACGTCAGCGTGCCGAGCTCCATGCAAATCGAGCCCCTCTTTCTGAAGCGCCATTGGCCGCTCGCTCATTTTAATCGCTGTCAAAGCGCATCATATGGCCGCCACTTTAACGAGCTCCTCAACTCCACCAGGGAAAGGAGCTCAAATGCACTTTCAATTAACGTGGACGTGAAACCGCAGTGGTAAAAAACATCAGTCTACAAGAGGAAAACGACGACAACGAAAAAGAAAGAAAGAACTTAAAAACTCACAACCACTGTTTGGATTAAATTACATTTCACTTCGGAGCTCTCGTCACCTGCGTGGCTGCGCCTGCTGGAGCGGACGGGCGCCGAAAGTTCATGCTCTTTCTGTGTTGGTTGAGCAGCATCTAAGCCACGTGAATGTATAGCATGATGATGGAGACGGACTTGCACTCCCCGGGACCCCAGACCAACACGAACCCGGGGCAGACGGGTCCCAGCGCGGGGGGCAAAGCCAACCAGGAGCGCGTGAAGCGCCCCATGAACGCGTTCATGGTGTGGTCCCGCGGACAGCGGCGGAAGATGGCGCAGGAGAACCCCAAGATGCACAACTCCGAGATCAGCAAGCGGCTGGGCGCCGAGTGGAAGGTGATGTCCGAGGCAGAGAAGCGGCCCTTCATCGATGAGGCGAAGCGCCTGCGCGCCATGCACATGAAGGAGCACCCGGATTACAAATACAGACCGAGGAGGAAAACCAAGACACTGCTGAAGAAGGACAAGTACTCTCTGGCCGGCGGGCTGCTGGGCGGGGCGGGCGCGGGCGCGGGCGTGGGGCTCGGTGTGGGTATGAGCCCGGCCGGCGTAGGCCAGCGGCTCGAGAGCCCTGGGGGTCACGGCGGCTCAGGCGGCGCGAGCTACGCTCACATGAATGGTTGGGCGAACGGCGCGTACTCGGGCCAGGTGGCCGCCGCAGCCGCGGCCGCTGCCATGATGCAGGAGGCGCAACTGGCATACGGGCAGCACCCGGGCAGCGGCGCGCACCACCATCACCACGGCCACCACCACCACCCGCACAACCCCCAGCCCATGCACCGCTACGACATGAGCGCGCTCCAGTACAGCCCCATCTCAAACTCCCAGAGCTACATGAGCGCGTCCCCGCCGGGCTACGGGGGCATCTCCTACTCGCAGCACCAGAGCTCCAGCGTGGCGTCCTCCGCTGCCATCGGCACGCTGAGCTCCCTCGTCAAATCCGAGCCCAACGGCAGTCCTCCGGTCAGCAGCCACTCCAGAGGCCCGTGCCCTGGAGACTTGCGAGAGATGATTAGCATGTACTTACCGAGCGGGGAGTCCGGGGACCCGTCCATTCAGAGCAGACTGCACGCCTTACCGCAGCACTACCAGAGCACAGCGGCCGGAGTAAACGGGACTGTGCCGCTCACGCATATCTGAAATGGTTCAACGTGCTGGGGGTAAAGGAAAAAACGCGTACACACACATACACACACGTAAACACACACACATAAAACACCACCAAATATTTACCTCTTTTTAGATGGCCATTTAACTACTCTTTTGTATAAAAAACGTTTTATGATGGTCTTGTAATTGAAGGTAAAATATTGTTTCGATTGCTGTTCAGAGGAGAAAAAAACAAGAACTGTTCCTATTTGTCACTTTTAATTATTATTATTTTTTATTTATCATCATTCCTCGATATTATGCTCTCCACACATTCAAACTGAACAGTTATCCTGGCCATGCCAAAGCATAAGAAAAGAAAAAAAAGTTCCGCGTCGTTCCCACTGATTCAGTACTTCATTTTTAGATTCTGAAATTCTTTGTGCAAATTCATTTTTAAGTCCACGAGATCTAACACAACTTGGAGAAGTTTGGGGAAATGTTTGAGAGTTTATAAAGAGTTTCCTGCATAGTACATTTACCAAAACATTTGTACACGTGAATCTATGTACCTGAATTATGCTGTAATATTTCTTGTAAATTGTGAATAAGTTTTAATATTTCAGAAGACTGGCACGTAACTGCTGCTGTACATAATTTATGAAATGCATTCTTGCCAGTTCACACCCTGACTTTGCGCTGATCCATTGTCTAAATAAAATTTGGAAGAATGTTACTCTGCTTCTAAAAGGTGTTAGTTTTGTTATTTTGCCAATGACACTGTGTTATTAATATCTCATTCATATCTACATCTTAATTTGAGGAATGTTGTACGGACACGTCTGACTGCTCCTCTGATTCAACTCTGTATTAAATACACATATATTTAACAAACCACCCACCAGTATTTCTCAGCACTTCTAGCGTTTTACGAACCATTTAAATGACGAGCTGGGTCATATAATAAAGGAGCGCGTCTGGAGGAGCGGGGAGATTCCCTCTTTAGACTGAGTTGCTCATGGAGAAATATGTGCTGTAGAAATGCGAAACTTTTCGTTTGAAAAAGAAAAATAATTAATTGTTGTTTTAAATAAGTCTACATTTGAATTAATTTATTAAATTCGTTTATAATCATCCCGATTTGTTGTTAGGGCAAAAATCATTGCAATGCATTTTAAATCCACATTATATGTGAAGGTTGTGAAAGTGTTCTTATCTCACACAACAACATCAACCAGTTTATTTTAGAGGACGTTTTAGAAAAATGGGGGATTATGTAAAACAGAATTTGACTGGAACAGACTTGTATTATTTTAGATAGCACCTCTTATTTTAGCACATTAAACTCTGAACTGTATAATAATGTTTTTAAGGAACACTGAGTGTATTCAGAATATATTGCTGTCCGCTTCACAAGGTCAGGCAAGCACGAGAAAAACTACCGCAAAAGTCTCATATTCACAATATTCTTTTGAGAATAATAACATAAAAACATATTTAATCTGGGAATCAAACAGCCCTGGCTTATTTCACAATAGATCATTTCTTATTGTAGTCAGTCTTTTATACTTCTGGGTTCTGTAAATGGTCATGAATGTGGTTTTGTTTTGCAAAGTGATTATATATATTCTTTCGAGACGATTTAATTATCACAGTTATTGGTGGGACTTTTAAAATGCCAGGCCCGACATAGAGCTTTGCTGCAGTTTTCACCTGTACAGGTGAAACAGTCCAGTCTGGTCTGAGCTTTAGGCGCTTGAATGTTTGTGTAATTCTCTTAAGGGCTCTGTTCATCTCTGGGTTGGTTTTAGGAGCGGATTGCTCTGCTGTGCTCGTGGGTTTCTGAGAGAATGGCGTGAAAGGGACGAGGGATGAACCTGCAGAGCCTGTGACCTCTGGGTCAGCAGCGAGGCAAAGTGCACCATCATCATCCTGTCAGTCCGGGGCCGCTTCAGCAACAAGTGTCAGAAACCCGGGCAGCAGCATTTAAGCGCCCCCTCCGAGCGGCCAGCATAGCGATATGAACAAACAAACACGATATTTCCCGCCCAAACACAGTCTGTCACACCAAACGAGGGAGTGGAATATAGTGCGTTCACGGAAAACTAGTGTGAGCAATCTGAACTACCTCAGAAAATTATCATCCAGAAAAAGAAAAATAATTTGTCATCCAACCATATTTTCTATCCTATATTTTTCTAGACATCGTACTCCTAGAAGGCAGAAAGTACTTTATTAATAATTAAAGTGGTATGTATTTGGCCTTGTTTTGTTAAATGACGTGTATATGATGTGGGATTTCAAACGGCACCTCCTTTAAAATTATTTAAAGAATGTGAAGGCCCTTTTACAGTCCCACATAATGTATAGATTCTACACCAATTAAAGTTCCCTCAAAACCATTCCGTCAAGGCTATGCACCTTTTTAGGAAACCTCATTTTAAGAATGTTTTTTGTGTTGACTGGTATTTTCATCCTGTTGTTGTTGCTGTTAAACTCTAGGCTATCCAATATATGTGTGTGTGTGTGTGTATATA
>JBBPCY010000002.1:12241890-12263138 GCA_037974405.1 Brachyalestes nurse | reverse complement strand
AGCGCAGATGCAGCGTTACGGCACACACACACACACACACACAAACACACACACACACACACACACACACACTTTCTCACTCACTTACTGACACACACATTTGCTCTCTCTATCTCTCTCTTCACCTCCAGCACTACTGTAAGACCTAAGAGGTGAACAATAGGACTGTATATTAAATACTTTCTGTAGAAAGTTCACACACACACACACTCTCCATTTACCTCCAGCACTTCTGTAAGACCGCATATGTGAACACTGGGACTGTATAATACACACTTTTTATAAGAAGTTCAGAGGAACTCGCAGGCCCCCAAACCGGACCGCTCGCTCTCGCTCTGATCGTCTCTGAGCCGCCGAGGCGCTGTCCAGGTGCTGAAACAGACCTCGCTAAAAAAACTGATACATCCCAACGAGCCCGCGAGACGCGGTTTGAGGACATAAGTAAACGAAGCATCGAGATTCCTGCCTAACGTGTTTGAAATTCCACGCGCAACTGTTGTCTTTCTGTTTCTTTTTTTTCTTCGCAGACGCTTTAATTACAGTGTAATTCATTAACTGCACTGCAAAAACACATGCAGAGTTAGCTTCCTCTTTTGAAGGAATTCAGGTGTGATGGGTCATCAAATAATATGGGACACCTTAAGAAACTCTTGTTTTTTCAGCTGGTGCCTTCTAGTGTGAATGAACCAAAGAAAATGCACGGGAATAGGCTACGTTTTAGTGGGATACTGTATAAAAGAAAAGAATGCCCTATATTGCTATGCATCACTACATATAACAAAAAATAAAGGTAACATAGAAGGTTATATGGAGCAAAGCGCTACTTTTACTGGAGGGTTCCTTATAGAAACATTTCTGTAAATGAGAGGGGTTGTTGTAAAGAATCTTGTTAAAGGTTAAGTAATTTTAACACAATGGAAAGTTTTTAACACCGAAAACCTTTACAAACTTAGATTTTAAAGATTGTAATACATTGCCCCATGTTTTACATAAAACACCTTTTTCCATATGATCTGACTACTCAAAGGAGTGTTCTTATGGAAGTTCACGAGAAACACTTTTTTCCCCCCTTGTCTTTTTACATTTAAAACAGACTGTAATGATATAAGAGCATTTATGGCTCTCTGCCATTTCACACAGTGGCAGTCTGAAATCAAACAAGAATAAACAAAAATGGTCTAGCCTATAAACAGACCGAATGACAACTGTAAATTACTTTTTCCTCATATCTAGTCTGACCCATCTCACAAGGTAAACTTCTGCTCAGCAGGGGTCAGCAAATGGGTTTTTGAATTGTTTGTTGTGTTAGGGCCCCACTGTGTCTCTGTATTTTCTGATGGGGGTAAACTTTGGCAGCGTTTTTGATTGTGTTGTGCTTTTACATCTGAAAGAGGGAGAGAGATGGAGAGAAACAACAATAAAAGACGTTGATGTTTATGGATCGGTCATTGATTTTGTGGTGTCCATCTTTGTGGGTTCACTGCTGAAAGAGTGGGGGGAGGGCAGAAAGGAGAAGCGCACATGTAGACGAGTCGAGAAGAACGCTGTGGAGTGAAGCAGAGGGAGGTGGAGTCCACGTGGACAGCGGGTGACAGCAGGAGCACCTGCCCTGAGGACGGTGGGGTGGGTGGAGGGCAGAGGAGTTGGGGATGATAATGACACACCCCACTGAGTGTTATTACTTAAAGACTGTGCTGAGATGAAATGACATTGTAATGGGAGGGTACTTTACGCCCCGATTTTCAAGGCACTGACTGGGTACTCTTCTCTTGCTTTTTTTCAGCTTACTTCAGTCCCTTTTTTATCTCCTTTATCTCTGTCTTTCTCTCTGTCTCCCCTCTTCTCGTTCTCGCTCCCTCTGCTTCACTCTCTATTTTCTCTTCTCTCTTTCCCTCTCTCCCTCTCTACCTTTCTCTCTCCCCCCCCCCTCTCTCTCTCTCTCTGTCTCTCTCTCTCTCCTTTCTTTTTCTCTCTCTCCTTTTCTTTTCTTCCTTTTGTCTGAGGTCATGCACAGGAGAGTCTTTCATGCATGCACAGTACACACAGGTTTCTGGCACTGAACACAAATTCAGAGAATGATTTTTGTTCTGGCAGTGAGGGTTAAAAGAGACTGAATGTGTCTGTGTGTTATAGCTCCAACACTCAATACTCCACCTCCGCACAGCCTCAAACACACGTCCCATCTGGCTGAGCCAACACCACAGATACACATGCTGAGGGAAACTTTAGTGTTCTTCAGCCAGATGCATTTCTACACCGTGCCTGTGAAATAAATTTTCTGGAATAAGTTGTGCAGAGTCATGCAGATGAAGATTGTGATGGCTGTGAATGTACATTAATGTGTCATGAGTCATTGTATCTTATCCTAGCTGGGCCTAGTGTTCTAGTAGTGCGATTCATGTGTTAAATCAGCCCACTCTTCAAATTTACAAAAACAGAAAGAAAAGAATGAAAAAGAAAAGAAATAAAAGAGAGTAAATCAATGCATGAATGAATGAATGAATGAATAAGGGTAATAAAAATTGGCCATCAGACAATTAGGCTGTAAGAAACTCAGATCGGAATTGGACATAATTTATAAGCGGTTGACTTCCAGTTTGTGTAATAAGTGGTTTCCTGCCTAATTGTTTTTGACCTTATGTATGGGGGACTCCCTGGGTTGCTAGATCTCACCCGATCTGCAGCGGGACAGCGACTTGCTAGTTATGATAGTCATTAAAAATGCTTTGAGAGACAGAGCTGCCCTGGAGCAAATCAGACTTACCAGCAATCATTCAGCAAGTGTTATGGGGGGCTAAAACAAGTAATTTGAACTGCCATATTCTCACTCTTTCTACCTAGTCCCCAGAAAAGGATTATAACAGTTTGTAAACTTTACAAACTTCTTGGTATGTCTAACACGCAAGTTTGAGCTTTTCTTTTCCTTTCGATGCATTTCATGTTTCAACGTTGAGGTGTGACTGATCTAGCAGCTCTTCTTACTAGTGTAACCTAATGATATTAAACCTAAAAAAGACTTAGTAATTAAATATTAAAGACTTAAATGAGTAAACATTGATTTTCCCTCCAAAATACTAATCTGAAGTAAAATGATTAGCTTTTGAAAAATTCTCAAGGAAGTACAATTTTTTAAATTACTTAGATACCTGGAAGTGAATTAATGTAACTTCTCACCTTTGTGTTGTATGAAGATCAGAACTGTTCACCACTGAAAGCCAGATCTATATTATTTTTTTACACATTTAAGACACAGATTTCACAGATTTCCCAAGTTGACTCAATTGGCTCTGTGATGCCTGGATAGCTTTGTTGATCTGAGCAATGGATAATACTTTACAGCTAAAATAGCCATTCAGTTTTAGAAACTGAAAATGAATTAGTTTTGGTAAAGATATTAAAAAACAAATTAATTATACTGAAATTCCATCCATTATGTGCTGCAAATCTAAAAACATTTAGTTAGGAGATAATCTCAGAGATATAGTCCAATATGGTAGCTTTAATCTTTTCAAACCTGTTATTTTCTTCTGTTGTCAGGATATGGTGGTAATATACATTTATGTACATGTAGCTTTTGTTAAAAAAAGAAAACACTTTACAAAATTGATGCTGATCCTGAAATATTAGCTTGTCCCTGTTTTTCTGGCGTTTTTCACACAAAGTCAGGTTATTTTGTCCTGAAAATGTATGAGAAACATATGTGTGAGCAGTCTCTGACCTACGCATGCTGATGCCCTTTTCACACACGTGTCTTGGTACTTTTGGTGAAAATGCTACTTATTACGCCCCATTACCAGTGTTGAATCACACACATACTGCTATTCATGGGCTTCATTGTTGGCTTTGTATGAATCAGCCCAAACGTATCGCACTGACCCAGCACCTTTAATGTGTATAGAACAAAGAGAGAGTGATGTTGCTGCCACTGGGACTGATCTTAGATAAACACATAGATGGGTGTGATACAGGCAGCTCAGTGAGCATGGTGGCTGGGTTAAAGCTGCAGCGCTCCCCTGGTTCCTGAGCTGCTAATGTGGCAGCGTTTCTCAGCAGGGTTAAACAGAAACTGTCAATCCTCACTGAGGCACCCAGCCAACAGCCAACACACATGCCAAAACAGCTAATCCCTTTAGAGCAGTAGGCGAGAAATCTTTCACGTATACGCTATACTTCTTATGCAAACAAAAATAAATGCACAATTCAAGATATATAAACACACTTCTCTCTCACTCTGTCTCATACACACACACATACATACACACCCACAAGATCGGTGGTATCGCTGCAGTATGTGATTATTCTAAGTAGAAGAGATTAGGTTAATGAGAGGTCAAGAGGTGACAATAAAAAACAGAGTGTGTGTTTCCTCTGGGTGTCACTGATAGCTCTCCCTACTGCTGACCCTTGAACTCACTTACAGTCAGAGATCAAAACACACACACACACTCACTTCTTTAGCTGGCTAAATTACAGCCTGATTTGTAGCCATTGGTTTTGTAATGGATAGCAGAAATATATCTCTAACTGATAAAACTAAAGAGGACCTATTTGTAATAGTGGCCTTAATGTGTGAGTAAATTTGATAACAAAGTATGAGTGTGGTTAATATGCGTTAGATGGATTTTCCTGGTATCAAATACATTCACCTTTTGACCCAGACATTGCTTTTACATGTTAACCTATTGTATGTGCCTAAGATGCCTAAGATCTGTCCCTTTGCTCTTTATTTCATGTGTAAATTTAAATTTCATGAGTACTGTAATTTAAAGTTTCAGTAAATACATTTGATGGAATTAGTTTTTTTCTCTTTGTGTTATAAACTTGAAAACCTGAAAATTGTTGGTTATTTCCAGGTTTTTAGTAAAGCTCCCCGAGACCAATTGAACATGACCGGCGAAGCTCTCCTCCACAGAGAACCGGTGCTACGGCCCCGTGTGCATGGACTTTCCGAGCGGCATAGCTCCGTGGGGCAAGCACCAACCCCCGTCAAAATTCACAGTCAGATAGGTAGATGGTTCTCTAATTTGTTAGAGAAGAAAACCCAGGGTCAGAGAAAATTTTCTAATGCATTGACACTTGACCGGAACTAAGTTTACCCTACGATTATGTATTTCCGGTTTTCGTGAAAAAGGTCCATGCTGATGCTCAGTAAACACACACTGTTAAATGGACAATTTTGCTTTAAGTTACTACCAGAGGGGGATTTGGACAAGACAAGGGTAATATGCTTTGCAAAAGTGAATTCAATTACCACCGAAGCACTACATTATCATATCACCATATTTTTATCTCACAGCTTTTAAAAGTGTGACAGAGTTGGGAAAAAAACAAATAAACAAAGCCTTCTTTGTAAAGAATAATCGCGATTAATCACGATTAATTTTTTCCAGATTAATGGCTTTACAGCCATTAGCATATATTAGCATGAAAGCCCTGGTTGGTCATCAAAACTGTCACCATTATATTAATAACATTTATTATTGAGAGCTACACTCTTGGAAAAGTTCTATTCAATTTTCAAAGAAGATTACTTGACTTGTAACATTTAGAGAACCAAACATATTTTATATTTTATCGTCACCATAAGAAGGAATTAATATGATTAAGTTAATATTATGTTTATTTGAGGCTTTTGTGTAATTTCCTACTAAATTTATCTTGCTCTCTGAGATTTGCACTGTGCTTGTATGACAATTTGAAGAAATATTTCATTCATGGTCATTTTTATATTGTATAATTTGTTGGCCATTTTATAATGAGCCACTAGATAGTAGGACATGATGCAGAGTATCAAGTGTTTGTTTGTATTAAAGGTTATTATTAGGGAGTTTGTTCCATTCTGCAACTATCTCTGCTCTTCTGGAAAGACTTTATACTAGATGCTGAAACATTGATGTGAGAATTTGATTGCAGCCACAAGAGCATTAGCGAGGTCAGATATTGATGTTGGGTGATGAGTTCTGGATCACAAATGCCACTTCAACTCATCTCCATCCAGTGAGAAAACTTCAGAGAACTGTAATTACCACTTGACATTTGACATAGTGACCTTAAACTTATGTGTGACTCCTCCAGACCACCCCCGTTCTTTTCTATGGAGATTATACAAGCCATGTGCACTTAACAGAGCAACTTTTAAGTTGATGCTTGATGCTAACAGGTGCAGTAGCTGAATTCACTAATTAGAAAGATTGTCTGCATACTTTTGGACATGCAGCAATCCTGTGGTTACAATAATGAGAACAGCCTCTTCGGTTGCCCTTCTGTTTCATCACTAACATACCCACCATACCAAAAGCTGGAAATCACACACACTCATACTGGAGCACATGCATGACTAATCCACTTTTTCCACAACTCAATCCACTGACCCCAGTTTTCCATTCACTGCACTTGAAAAGTGACTCCATCTTCAGAAGGGTCCACGGGCATGAGCACTGCTAAGCTAAGATTGTGTCATCTAAAGTCCTCTCTCCCTCCTCTACTTGAAAGGAGTAGATCAATTTCTAATAAACTTCTTCAATAGCACAGTTTTGCCTTTCAATGGCTGCTTTGAAAGACTCCAGTTAGCATTAAGCAAGAGAGATGGCAAGTGAAGGATGATTACAGAGATGTACACTCCTGAAGGTCACCATTCAGGCATAATAAACAGCACATTGAAACTCCACCTGAGCTCACCATCCCTTTCACTAACTCAGTCTACCTTTGGGTGTGTTTATGAAAACTTATTGATCTGAGAATAATTGTCCTGACCGATCGTTATATTTTAGAGAGAGAAAAATAGGCCCTGCGTCCTTTTAAAAGATAACTGAAATATTGAAAATTCAGTGAGAAATTGCATCTGATATAGCATGTCTGGATCTTTTTAAAGAGCATTTAATCACATTAAAATAACTCATGTCGTTATTTTCTTATTTGATTGATTTTGCTAATTGCCACATTGCGGCAGAGACCTTGTTTTTATGGTATTGAGGTTTTTTTTTTAATGTAGTTTACAAAGCTCTCATCCATGTATCCTTCAAGTTTTGTTTGAAAATTCTAAGGGGGCAATTTTCAGAACATAGAGAAAGCTGGAATTAAAATTACACTATCAGTTTGAGCTGAAAACTTTTGAACTTACTGGGATTTTCTGGCACAAGCAGCTCTATGGTGCACTTCCATGATTCTTTGCATCCGAATAATGTCAATAAATACAGTGTAATTGGTAATAATATTCCCATAAGTGAGTGATTAATTTGTGCACAATTTACACTGGGATTATGGTTGATATTCTAATGTCTTGCTGTCACTGTATCGTAATAACATGCATAAAGAATTGCTGTGCATGTAGCAGCCTTGTGCTCATCTCTGATTTTCTGTTTATAGTTCTGCATGACCATTTTAATGTTAGCTGAACAGTGTCATCACAGGCATGTTGACTGTACAGTAACATTTGATGTAGAGTTTTAAATAAATTATTGGCAACAACAACAACACTTTGGTAATCAAAGTATAGGTGGAATAGTTTTGTTGTGCTTTCTGACTGGAAAGTAAGGTGTTATTTCCTTTCAGAGCTGTGTAATCTCAGGTGAACTGTCATAATGGGATTATAGGAATGCTGCTGTTGAACCCAGCGTGGCCCCTCTCCCTGCTCACTCAAGAGAGACACACAGTTATCACACAACAGCAGATTGTTTTGAACTACTTATATGGAAAAAAAGAACGCAGCGTCTGAAGACGGATGCACTCGTGCCAGAGTGCGGCAGTGTTAAGTGCATGGTTGTTCCCGTTGTTTTATTTAGCATCTGCAGAATTCCCAGCATAGTTAAGGTGCTTTAGAAGAGGATTAACTGTTGCTGGCACCAATGAGCAAGCCTCGCAGATTTCCCTCAAGCAAGAAAAGACAAAGAAGACAGGGAAGGAGGGGAAGAAAAAGAGGCAGAAAAGGCAAAGGGAGACCACAATAACAAGTTGTATAAACAAGACCTGAGAGAGTGAGAGACGGGCAAAGGTGTAACAAGACGATGAGTATTCCTAAAGGAGCGCTGGAGTAGGCTTTCACCCTCTGCCTAGTGCTTTAGGGAACTATTACACAAATACACATTCTCTCTTTCTCTCTCTCTCTCTCTCTCTCTCTCTTCTCTCTCCTCCACTCTTCTTCTCTCTCTTTTTCTCTCTCTGTCTCTTTTATCTTTCTTTCTATCTCTCTTCCCTTCTATCTTTTTTCTCTCTCACACACACTCTTTTTGGCACCACCCTCTCTTTTCTTCTTTAACTCTTCCCTGGCTCTACACTGTCCCTCTGATGCTCTGTTCCACCCCCCCCCCTCGTTTTGTGCCTCTGTTCCCCTCCAGTCACTGTTGAGTTACACTCTTTGTGTAGATCAGTCACGACCTCAGATGGGGGAGCTTTTGGACACGCTGAAGCGCCATGTCTCTCTCGCTGTTCAGTTTTCCAACCTTGTCCTTGGTGGCGCTCCCTAATGATCTGTCTGCTGTTGTGTCATTTTTTTAATTAGAACAGCGAGGGGCAAAGGACCCCTGCACCCAATTATCCACTCACTCAGACACATCATGGGAATGCTCTTTGATACTTTCATTTTGCATGAAATATTTGTGAATAAAAACCAATTACACCTGAGTGACTCGTAAGAATGCAAAAGAGCCTGATTTTAATAACATATGTGACACAAGTCTCAAATCAAGAAATCTTCATTCATTGCTAGTTCTTGTACAGACTAAATATAGTTTACCCTCTCTGAATATGTAAGACTGACTCTAAAGCCACCGAGTCCGTGAACTCAAAGACTAGCAAACACTACAGTCTGTCAGAGCATGCCACATTTATATCATGAAAACCAATGGGTTTTTTACAAGACCATTTTCAACCACTCTTTTTGCATTACGATTAATGAAAACTGATATTTTTGTTACTGTTTGTTTTAGACTGACACATGACTGGCTGTCATGTATTGTGGCTCATCCATGAAACACTTTAATAACTGTGAACAGGTCAGGGTGAACTGGTTAAGTATAAAGGTTGATATAAATAAATATGTTGTTTTTTGCAAGGACTGCATTAACTAAGCAGTGAATGACTTGCTTTTCAGTGTTTCTGTACTGTATCAAACTCTTTCATTTCAGAAATATGATATGGGCCTTTTAATGCCTTACAATATATTAATATGGAAAATGTTCTAATGATTTTAAACAGTTTAAATTTTTTAGGTGTTTTAATTTAGGTGTTTGGTTTTATTTCAGAATGCCATCACTGTGAATGCAGGAGGCCTTCACTAATATACTAACTCAGGAACAAGCAACTTCATCATAATGTGCTGCCCACAGGAACAAAAGCTACTTGAGAGGATTGGGGTGAGCATAAGCACAGGACTCAAAACCTTAAAATGCCCATGGGGCCTGTCCTGTCTTTCTCTGCCAAATGTGTTCTCCTGGGCCTCACAAGGCTTAGCTGGGATTTGAACATGTTTGTTTACTTAAGTCGATTAAAAATGAAACATATATGTGACATCCAGTTCCTTGGAGAAAGACTAATCATGTCATAGTGCTTATCAAGGTGATTATCTAGAGTGGAGGTAATGTGCAGGTCACTTGTTGTTGTGTCAGGTTTTGCAAGATCTCATAATTCCTAGTATTATGATATTTGTTATGTTGTATTGCAGTATGCAGTCTACATATTGAAGATGTTATTGACATAGTAATGACAGATACTATATGGTTTGTCTGGGCTGCTATGTTGTACCTGTGGTCAGGTGCACTGTTTCAGGCGCAGGGGAAACCAGATCCCGCCTGTTCGCGGAACCGCACACAAAAGCACTTGACAGACAGCCAGATTTCCTCTCACAGCCGCACTCAGGTTTCTACGCTCTCAGTATGCTGCTTGAGAGATGGCAGGTAATGCAAGCTCAGGTGTGCTTGGGGGCGTGGCTCCTCCTTTTCCCCTCCTTGCCTTCATCACCCCAAGGCCAGTGACAAGCATGGCTCTGTTTCAGCCACTTGTCCTCCACCGCTAAAATAATCATCTGATCAGCCATCCGCCACTGCCCCCCCTTTCTCTACACTTACGCCTTTATTTTGCACTTCTGTATTGTGTTATGTTCTGTTTCCCCACTAACTAAAATACAGATTCAGTAAAATTGCCTTTTGGCATGTTTATGGTATTTGAAATTTGATAAAACAAAAGATGGGCTGAACTTACTGAGTCAAGTTAGTTTGCCTGCAGTAAATAATCCATGTGAAGCCAAAGAGCTTTGAATCTTTCTAGAACGTCAGGTGGAAACTGAGCCATGACTTTCTCTAATTCAACCCTCTCACTTCCTACTCCACATACCATGTTCACAACAGCAACAATCAACACAAAATAATAACAGTAATACTAATAATAATTTGTTAATATACATATAGTGCTGCCTATCCAAGGTCTCTATACAGAAGCAGTATATCTGATTACAACAACAAAAACAACACTGCACTTCTAGTGTGAGACTGTGATGTTGATCTTGTATTTATCTACTTTTGTGTAAAACCTTAAATATAAGAAAAACCTTATATATTCATAGTTTGCTAAATTGGTAGACTTTATGGCTATGAGTCAGAGAAGGTTTATTGTAAAATGTTGTATATTTCATGTGATGTTGCTCAGTTTGAGTAAACTACGAGCATAAATCAAGAGAATGTATTTTTTGTGTGTTGATTTCACTTGTAGTTCTCATGTAATGATTCCAATATTGATATTGGTGATCTTTAGAAGAAACCACCTCTTTATTATACTATATTTGTTTACTATTCCTAAGGAAGAACTCACTAATGTGTCTTTCATTATGTAAAAATTACTTATTCATTTGTTCCTTTTTCAAAGATAATATGGAAGTGGACAAACATACAGTGAAAGTTTTCTTGATTGACCATGTCTTGGACGTCGAAACTGTTAATAAAAGACAGCACTAGCACACATGCTGCAAAAAAGAGTTAGAAAAGCAAAGGTAAGTTAGTAAGGTTGCTATTAAAAAAACACAAAATGGCACCACTGAATAAAATGTGGTGTTGTGCTCGTACTACATCCCTGAGTTCAGGCCTCTGAGGGTGCCTTTTTGTGTTAACAATAATAAAGATAATAACATGATTTAGACATTGCTGAAACAACTGTCTGTTGGAATAAGTTAACTGAGATCAGTTTATCAGTTTACCTGGTGACTTGTAAGAAACAGTTAATGAGCAGTTAATGTTCTTTTGATCAGTAATGAACTAGTATTTTTAATAAATAATTCATAGTTAATAACTGGCTAATAGTAGTGATCTAGGTGTTAATGCAGGACTACTCTTTTATCCTGCTTAGTTTATGTGTGGTTTCCAATTAACTCTGAAACAGTATTAAAGTGTTATCAGCTACTGTAGAAAACAGTGCTGTGGCCACTGCCACTGTGTTAGTGCTCATTGGAATAACATTTACTTTATATTTTTAATGTCTATATTATTTTAATCTTTAACTTGCCAAAGATGAGGTCAGGCACGTGGCGTAAATTGTCATTTTGATGCAACACAGCAAAAGTGATCCACTGGCATGTGACAGAAAATCCAAGGTTAGATAGAAATAAGTCTAAAGTGACCTGATTAAGTCATAAATCTTGCTTCAACCTCCAGACAGTGCACCCAAACAATAAAACAACAGACCACAGACACATAATCACCTGTTTTAATTTCCACATATGGTCTGTATGGACTGGGGATTGAACTTTCACAGTGTTTCCAAACAATTTTTATTTTTTTAAGAACAAGCAGTTTTCCATGAAATGGGCCCTTTAAATAGCTGCTGGTGTCTGTTTTTATGTGTTTTTTATGCTTTAGTGTATTCCATTCCTTGAAGGCTGCAGTAAACTTGATGTGGTATAATAAATAATCTACAAAGGCATTCTTTGCTCCATGCTTTCTGAACATTCTGACTGGTATGAGTTTATTTTCCATATGCTTATAGTCTCACAACCTATGTACCCTAACCTGCTGTTTTTACAGTGCACCTACACACCTGTTTACAAACAAATATACATGCCTGCATCAAATGGGGAATAAAAGAACACCACTACACATGCTATATATGTGTCATTTGTGTGGTTAAATATGTGGGCTGTAAATCTCTCTCCTCACTTTGCTAGGTATACTGTATATATTTGAGAGGGCTCCCTCCTGGGCATGCTCTATTTTAGAGTGCCCATTTAGTCAGGCCCCCTGCCCTTCTGGCAGCTGATGGAAAAGGCAGCGGAACAATGAGCCCCCACCGTGCCTCTCTGCCTGCCCCCAGCCACCAGGGGAAGAGGAAGTAGCAGCCTCCGTGCGACACATTATTCTGTCCCCTCGGAACCTACAGCCAGGCCAGAACCCCCCGGGTTCGCTTGGCCCTCTAAGTGCCGAGCCAGAGACTGAGTGACATTTCCAAAGTCCTGACCTTTGTTTTTGCCATTGACTGGGAAGACGTTTGAAGGAGATGCAGTAAGTGCGCACTGCTTCACTCTTAGAGACGTGCACACACATATTCAGGGACGTTCACTTGCACAACTACACACACACATACACACACAAAGCACGAATTGTGCAGCTTTGGGTTTGCATGTGTAGCTGAGATAGTTTACAGACTCACTGCCTGTTGAGAATCATATCAAAAGTGATATCAAATTACAATTACAATCTACTTATACTAATATGCGAGTAACATTACACTACTTATTTGTGATAAAAGGATTGTATTTTGATAGCAAACCATTTCTACAAAAAGGCGAATAAACATGTAACTGCAAGGCTGCTTTGAACCGGGTGGTGCCATTATTGTATGGTTACTTTTTCCAGAAGTAGTCAAATATGTCCAAGATTTAACTGCTGCCTCAAAAAGAAACACTATCATTAAGAAGCACAGAAATGTCTACAAAAGTATTCTTTCAGGTCACCTGGCGCATGGAGCCTCATTAAAAAAATGTCCTTTTTCAGGCCATATTTAAAAATGGAGCGGCAAAAGCTCATGCAGAGTAAATGGTGTAAAGTGGCGTGAGCTGCAGTGTTGATAGCTTGTGTTCGGTGTGGCTCTCAGTACCTGCCTGCAGTTTTCAGCGGAGAGCTGAATGTGGAAGGCCTCATTAGTGATATAAGCCGCTGCCCAGAGCTTTGGTCAAATCAGACTCCCGCTATGAGGCCACACTCCAAGACTTGTGACATCACACGGAGCCGGACAAGTCAGAGGCACTGCTAATCGCTCAGCTTAATTGAGCGCTATGCTGAGACGCAAATTGCTTTGTGCAATCAAGGCTCATTTAAGCGTCACACCATGTGCTCATAGCCCATGATGTGACATTTCCTTTTTAATCTATTGTTTGCTGAATATTAACTTTGCTTTCAACATGCCCCCTGCATGTTCACCTATTTAATACATTACAATTCAGGTTGCTGTTTTTGCAGGCCTCATTTTTCTCTATTTTTACAGAATTCTGTATGTGTGGAGATGAGAGTAAGTGAGTGGGGGTGCTTGTTCTTCCTCGTCCGCAGATCTGTTCTTGATTAAGTCCTAATCCACACAGAGTTTAAACTTTGAAGCGCAGAGAGAGGCCACATTTAGAAAAGGCCCACTCAGTCCACAATGATTAGTTTCGCATTGCAAAAAGAGTCACGATCAGCCACAACACTACAACCACATACTGAATAACATTGATTATCTCATAACAATGGCACCTGTCAAAGGGTGGGATATATTAGGCAGGAAGTGAACAGTCAGGTCTTGCACTCAATCTGTTGAAAGCAGAAAAAATGGGCAAGCACAAGTATTTGTGCAACGTCCAAATAGTGATGGCTAGATAACTGGATCAGAGCATTTCCAAAACAGCAGGCCTTGTTGGGTGTTCCTGTTATAAAGTGGTTAGTGCCTACCAAAAGCGGTCCAAGGAAGGACAACTAGTTAAAGAGCAACAGGATCATCGAAGTGCGTGGAGAATTGAGGCCAGCTTGTCTGAATTTCCTTTTACATCACTTAGATAGCCAGGTGCACGTGCAACACTTACCTGGGGGAAAAATGGTACCCAGATGTACTACGGAAAGAAGAAAGGCAGTGGGATCAGTGTGATGATCTGGGTAATATTCTGCTGGGCAACCTTAGGTCATGGCATTCATGTGGATGTTATTTTGACTCATACCACCAATGTAAACATTGCTGCAGACTAACTACACCACTTTATGGCAACAGTATTAAATAATGGCAATGGCCTCTTTCAGCAGCACCCTGCTGCACTGCAGGTTTGTTCAGGAATGGTTTAAGGAACATAACAAAGCATTTAAGGCGTTGACTTGGCCTCTCAACCCCCAAATCTCAATCCACTCAAGCAACTGTGGGGTGCTGTCTCAGTGCCAAAGCCCACAACACAACTTTAGATGTCTTGCCTTAATGCAACAGTGCCTAAGTGTGGATAAGTATAATTGATGTAATCTCACTCTCCATAAGGCCTAGCAAAAAGAGCAAACACAAATAACGGCATAAGAAATAGCAGAATTAAAAAGTGTGATGATGTTTAACTTTCACTGTAGCCTGGCCATTTTGGCAAGAAAAAGTGGGAACCTATGCTTTTTAATTTATGATTACATTTAAAAACTATAGTGCCCCCATTAGGTCAATCATAGAAAGTGTCAGTCTTCAGTTCATTTTCAAGTTTGCATTTGTGCACACAGTTAATTATGAACTTGGAATTAAAGTATCTGTTGTACAGAGAGTCCAGTGGCAACAGCTGTTACAAAACTGAAAGGGGAGAGAGCGAGAGAGAGAAAAGAAAGAGAGAGAGGGAAGACAAGGTTTTGAAAGAGGACTCCCGCATGTTTGTCTAGTGATCCTGGTGTCACCCAGTTAATCTGATGTTCAGCAGTGTGTCACATACCACAGTTGGCTTTTAGAGTCAGACAGACAAACAGATACACACACACACACACACACACACACACACACATATACACAGTATCAGGTGTGATAAGTCAGTGAAATTGGCTAGGCTATCGGTATCTGGAGCAGCACAGTGTGAATTTCCCTAACATGTTAGTCTTCTGTGCTGTGTAAACTCTTGTTCTGTGCTGTCTGCCTAGACTGCTGCCTGAATTAACTCAAATGGAATGAAACAGGTATTTTAGTATACTGAAAAGAAGTCTGAGATCTTCCAATGAAGCATGTGAACATTAAACATTTTTGCTGTCCTGTATTTCTTGCATTCTCTTTACTCTCTGAGCAAGTTGGTGGCTTAATTCAAAAAGCACAGCATTCTGTAAATTACTGAATCTGTTTTGGAATTCTAACCTCAAATGGTTGAAACTCTTAAGGAACTCTTCTGATTTTCAATATTTTGGCATTTTTTAATCTTTAAGGTAGAGATAAATGAAGACAGTCGGAGTGGTTTGAGTTCTAGAGAAACTTAGCAAGCCAGAATTTGTGAACGGTTGTGATAGGAACCAGACATCCAAGCAATCTGTAATGCTGTAAAAGGTATAACAGAGAACATTAACACAAAATGGTTAAAAATATGCTGCCTGATGTCAGGATGGCATGTTGTTTTACAATCGTTGTTAGATAGTGGCCTAAAGTGTATTTTTAAAGAAATTCATAGCGGAGAGGTACACCATGCATTGTGTCTCAAATAGTCCCAAAGAAAACCTGGGATGGTGGTTTAATTAGTAAAAAAATGGCTTTTGTGACCCTGGTTCCTCAGCCTGTATGTTATAAAGTGTATGTTACCACTGTATGTTCTTGTAAAGAACCTTTTAACATCAAAATACTCTGAATGACTGGGTACACCTCTACCACTGAATTATGTACCACTGAATTTGAAAAACATTTTCCTTTAAAAAAGACAATGTACTGTACATGGCATTCACTCAAGGTTATGTTAATAGCTCAGAAAAAGAAAAAACTAACACACACACGCACGCACACACACACACACACACACACACACACACACACACACACACTTTGAGAAACAACTAAGATCAAAGATCATCCCAGGCCTGATCAGGTTCAGACCTGCTCAGATATTATGGAAGCGTTAAAAGGATAGGTCACACAAGGTGAAGAGTCATTTAGGAAAAGGTTGATCAGAGCTATTGTGCGTTGTCATGGTGGGGGGGCTGAAGGTGGAAACTGAGCCTCAATGCTCTAATTTGATCTGTGTTGGTCTTGATCCGCTCCCTACTTGCCGGGGCTGCGACCGTGCTATTGAGAGAGTGCTGAACGCTGACCTTAATTGCCTGACGGACAGCTCAGATAAACTCATATCAAACATGGCCACTGTAACCGTAGACGCTGTGTAATTAGTGAACTCCAGGGAGACAGATAAGGCATCCAAGACTGCAAATCAAAAAGGGAAGGAGCCTGTCCGTGCTAGTTATTCATTTATAAGGGCATTGAAATGAATTCCTTAAAAACACACACACACACACACATACATCCTTCAGGCTGCTCGACTCCTTCTGTTCTATTGTGTGCTTCTACAGAGCAATCAAGGCTTTCAGATTTTTTTCCGTAGTCGCGCCCATGCTCATACATTTAAAAGCACACGTACGGTGGCATGCGTGTTATAGCACTGACCTCACCTGCTGAAGCATTCCAGTGGCACGGTGAGGAGATAAGGCCAAGCCTGTCAGTTAGTCAGTAAGCCTATCCTGTGGTGGGATGGAGACGTTTAGGGGGCTAGAGGCAGCAGGCCTATCCCATGACTTGGGGCTTGGGTGGGGGGGCAGAAAGTCTACCTCACAGCTGGGACAGGCCGGGCAGGGATCACTTACAGGCTGCAGGGTGGGGAGCATCAGCGTGGCACCAAAGTGCCCACAGTATTTACAGCCCCCCAACACATACACTTCAACAGTCTCAGGTTCAGCCTGCCGCGATGGAGCAGATAATCTGCCTGCAGAGGAACCATCTGGAAAACTGAGCCGCCACTCTCCTGTTGTGGCCTTAACGTAAATCCACCTGCCTGCACACTAGACGCCTCTGGCACACACATACACACAGAAATGCACCTCCATAACGACAAAAATTATCATTCAAAAACATTGGGTATGTCCATGGCATAGCCAATGTGATTTTTATTTATATTAATTATATATAGTTATATTAATTTATTATTAGGGTTGCATCTGTTTATTGTACAAGCCCAGGCACTTCTTCATCCTTGTTCTTACAATATCTGCTCTGTATCAGCATGAACAGTTTAACTGGCTCTCCTCTATCTAAATGAATAAATGCCTGAACACCCTGGTTATTGCCACACTCTGAAAACAACACCCTTAATCTTATAATAATCGCTCATGACCAGAGTCAACAGACACGGGACATACCAGCCTTCCCCTGAGTGTACCCAAGTCGTAGGATATGTGAACATTTGAATGTACATACAGCAATAAACAGACACAGTCAAACTTTTATCAGATGATTTCCATTGTACACAACCAGACACTGTACACATGTTTACAACTGCTTTATTCTGCACTAAAATTCTAATGGCCTTATATCACTAAATTTTTTTTTAATTTAATTTATTAACCCTTATAGTCATGTGTGAAAACACCACAGCACAACGTGAACAATGTGAATTTCTCTGCATTTTGACCCATTCACCAAGTGAAGCAGTGGGCTGCCGCCAACGAGGGGCGCCCGGGGAGCAGTGGGTGGGGACGGTAGCTCAGCGGTGACACTAGCAGTAGGGATCGACCTGATTGCATATATAAACATTTTAACTAATTTCTCTCAACATTCTTTTGAGAAATTTAATGAAAAAAGGACCTTTTTAGATTTCAAAAATATCTCAGCATAATGTAAAGGTTCTACATTATTTTAAAGTTTCTTCCTGTAACTGTATATAACTATATTCCCACCAGTATCGTACACGAACACGTTCAATGAACGTCGTTCATTGAACATGTTCCTATTTTTCGTGAACTGAATGAATTAGTTCACAAAGTATGATCAGGGAGTCTCTCGCGAGACTGAACGCATCTCACGTTTTATGTTTGTTGATTACAGGCTAGCATGGCCAGAGGCCTCTGTAGAAGGCAATTTTAGAAGGCATTTTTTTATAAGAAATCGGTGTAGATTTAGATGGGGTGTAGATTTAGACCACACGTGTTGTTTACTTTATGTTCTTTTCTAAGCACTTTACAAGATATTGTCTGAATGTTGCTTTCTAGGCAGACATGGTTTGTTTACATTTTGTGTTAATATTGTCTGAATAAAATTTCCATAAAAAGTATACCTGCACCTTGTATTTTTACAATAACATACACTGAAAGTTAAGAGAGGTTTTGACAATACCATTAAAAATGTGCTAGTTAATATCATTAAAAGTGCTAACCCTGGTCCACTGCCAAAAGCACCTATGGTTGAAACATGAGCATCAGAACTGGACCGTGGACAAGGACCAGTGGAAGAAGATGTCTGATGAATTATGTTTTTTTAAGTCATGCGGACGTCCTAGGAAAATAGACAAAGTACACCCCTTCATGGCAATGGTTTTCCCAAATGGCAGTAGCCTCTTTAAGCAGGATAATGTGCCCTGCCTAACTGCAGAAATTATTCAGGAATGGTTTGATAAGCATGGTGTTGGCTTCGTCTCAAGCTTCCCAAGACCTCCGTCCAATTGAGCATCTGTGGGATCTGCTGGACAAACTAGTCCGAGTCCACACCTCACAACTTACAGGACGTAAAGAATCTGCTGCTTAAGTCTTCGTGCCATATATCACAGTTCATACTTTGATGGATCACTACTGTTCTGGACCAAGGGGACCAAATTATGCAGGGGAGTTTAATGTTATGGCTGATGGGCGTACTTCTTAAGTAACTGATGTCTTTTTTGACATTATTTTTTAAGTGTCTGTTTAGGAAAACGATAAATAATGCCCCTATCCCACACCCACCTACACCTACTTGGGACCATTAAACCATTTAAAACCTGTCTGTGTGATAATCATAAACACAGCATAAAAGCTAAGCACTTGAAACAGAACTTCATCTCTGTTTGTGTTTGTGTGTGTGTTTTTTCATTCATTTTCAGGACAAACATGTCCTAGCTAACTTATAATACACAGATCAAAAATGTTCCTGTATTTGTTTTATTCTTCTTATTATTATTATTAGTAGTAGTAGTAGTAGTAGCAGTATTGACAAAGTTACATGTACAGTATCAAATTTTGTATGATCTTCCCCTTGATCTTTCCTTTCCCACCCCTGTGTGTTTGTGTTTCTCCTTGGCGATACTTTTGTGTGAGTAGGCTGTAAGTAACTAAGCCTTGCTCTCCTTCTAACCCACAGCTGTCTATCCTGCCAGTACTGGAAGTGTTTTCTTTCTTCCCACTCGTCAGGGACAAGGAGCAGACTTTCATCTCGGATCCGGTGACTGTGGAGGGGACGAAGGGGAGGAAGCGGGTAAGGTGTGGTCAGCCAGGTACATGTGCCCTGGGCAGCAATCCTCCCTAGAGACACCTGTAGCACTTCTCCTTCCTTCTTTCCTCTATCACTCTGCTTCTTCTCTTTCTAACGGCAATGAGATGACTTCTGACTGCATCCTCTTCCTCATTTCAAGTCAACGCTTTTTCAAGAAAGACTGTGGCCCCAGAGTTAAAAGCTCCATGACAGAAATGTACACCTTCAGGAAACATTGAGGACGTTGATGGTAATATTTGACAGACAAGAAGAATGACCTTGAACATCAGTTTCATTGCTTCAGTCACTTAACCATCCCTCCCCCATCATCACCAGCAGCAGTACTAACCACTGTCTTCTGTCCTTCACTAACCTAAAGCCTCTTTTCATTAACCACACCGTTTCCATTACTAAAAGGTTTACCTCTTCAAGTTTTCCACACGTTCACCTCCACTTTCAAATCATGGTATACCAGATGAGAGGAGAGGTTAATTTGGTTTAGAGAGATCCACTCTGCCTTCTATAGAGGAGTTTCATCAAGAATAAAAATCAATGTAAGAAGCGATCTTTGTGTTTCTCATTAGCAGTTGATTGTCGAGTTAATCAGCACTGGTCAAACAGTCTTTCTTATTGATTCTGATAACCATCTGGCCAGAAGCCTAACGAGCCACTGCATTAATGGTCACCTGTCTTTGAAGGTGCTGGTTAACGGTTTTGACTGAGTGATTGATATATTGATTGACTGGGTGCCTGGGCATGGGAATGGAGCTACGCTGTGGTTCTCAGTATCTGCAATGATGGACGATAGCAGCGAGAACGCCTCTGGAGAGCGCTGGAGTGAGGCTGCAAGGACTGTCAAGTCGCATCAGGGAGGTCTGCTCCAAATCTGACTGTTAATAAAGCTCTCTCATTCAAAAAGTCATCTTGTTCTTGGAGGAATTCTTGGCCCCCTTTTTTTACGAGACAGATTGTACTCTTCTTTTCTGAGAGGGGAAAAAAGCTGTAAACCAGCAGCGGTAGGGGGTCGATCTCCCCAATGGATGTCACAGACTTTAACGAGCAGTTTCAGCCCATCTCAAAAGACATGGAGCACAGCAGGGTGAACAAAGATGGCCTTTGTGTGTGTGTGTGTGTGTGTCTGTATGGGTGGATGGGTGTGTGAGCTGTGTGTGCGTCCATGTGTGTGTCTGTATGGGTGGATGTATGTGTGTGTGTGCACCCTTTAGTCTGGAAGTCTGGAAGGGTGAGTATTTCACTATGCATGCCCTCCAGGGGTTCAAGCAGCAGTTTTTTGGGGGGCTTGTGGAAAGAAAAAAGGTTTAATCAGTTCACAGGGTGCTCATTCTGTTAACATCTTAATAAAAAACTTCAAAATTAGACAAACTAAGAAATAAACAAAAATAATCATTTGTGCTAGTACCGCAGAGCACACTTTCATTCAAAATGAAACTACTTTTATTTTATAGTAAATATTTACAATACTGTGCACTGAGATTGTTATTTTGCTATAGATTCTGAGAGATAATGCTCATTCGCAACAATTTCCTGTATAATTCTCTAGGGGTGTGAAAATGCATTGTGATATTGTGATCGGAAGAAAACCTTGTACCTGTGTTAAAGAAACCTATTTGCAGAGAAGGAAAAAACAAGTTAATGTAAAAAAAAATATTCCAAGTCATTTCATGTTGTTCCTATTAGTACATTTGTCATGAAATTTTGACAGTATGAAAAGAAGCTGCCACTTCCAAACTGTCAAAAATGTTTAAAATCACTGTGTTTTGTTTTGACATTGACAATACGCAAAATCAAATTTTATGTGCATGCAA
>JBBPCY010000002.1:12214804-12225270 GCA_037974405.1 Brachyalestes nurse | reverse complement strand
GAAGCACAGAAGAGGCAAGACCCTTCGAGCACACCCACTCCGTCTGTGTTTTTGAAAAGGCAAGAAAGTTTTCCAGTTATTACAGTTAATATATGGGCTATGTCAGTCTTTGTTTTAATACACTATTTTGTCATAGGCATACAGAGACTGTTATGTCTTTCAACAGTTGTTCTGAATTCACTTTGTTTATGCACCTTGTTAAGAATATTAAAATGCACTTGAATTCACTAGTTCTCGATTTTTAATTGTTCAGCTTTTTAATTGTTTAATATTTCAGCTATCTTGCTTTTAGGCTATTCATGAGGGGGCCAAGAAAATATTTAATTTTATTTTATATTGTGCATTGTTTGATTATTTGAATGCTAAATAAATATTTGCATAGTTTTGTAACAGATTTATTCTTTTAATAATTGAATAATAATTTCTTTCGGTTCAGTGTTTCCTCATTTTCGGTTTTCAGTTTTGGTCCAAAAAAAAAAAAAATTTCAGTGCATCCCTAAATGGACCCCTCCAGGAGGAACCCTTTCAGGCTCACTGATATTTTGGCTGCTGCACAAAGGAATCAAGCCATGTTGGGACGGGGTTGATTTAATACTGATTAAGATGCAGCTAGAATTGGAGACCATGGACCACGTAATAAAACCGGCAACCTGTGAAATGTTTCACCTATTTAACCATTTTATACATGCTGTCACACCAGTACATCATTTCAGCAGCAAACATTCTTGTTTATAGTGATTGTTGGTTTTTATTAGAACAGTTTTAAATGTGTATACAAAAAGGGTGATATCACCCTGTTCCCTCCTGATACAACACACATGTCTCCTTTGTATATGTCACACACACACACTTGCCCAGGTCTGGATGGGTGGGTGAGTGCAAGGGGGACATATGTACATTTTTTTTCTGTTTGTGTCTGTGAGAGGGAGAGAGCGAGAGAAATGAAATGCCAAGGGGAGCTTCCTGCTAGCAGCTCGGAAGTAATTGTACATAGTGTTTGTTTAGTGTTCTCTCACATAGAACAAACCATAATATGTTGGGGATATCTTTAGTGTTAGTTAATGAATATACATGTGACGTTAGTGGTCACTGGATTCTCTGCCTCGATAAGAACTGAAATCAGTAGTGAAAGTGAATTTTGCTGAGCTCAGGACAGGCTGCTGAAAGTGGGGTGTTCTGTTCAGTGAGGTGTGCAGCTGCACAGGGTCCTAATCATACTGTGCGAATATCTGATCTCAGCCTATATTAAGATTTCCCAGGTTTCACAGGTGATTCTCTGTGTTAGTCACTGTTATTGCAGTCCTGTGACAAGGCCTGGGCTGTTTCATCTCTTTTTGAAACTCTTCTGGTGAAGGGACTGTAATGACCAAGTCTGCCCAGCGTGTCACAGAGTGCTCCCTGCCTTAGTGTTTAACCTCTTGTGGAAACACAGTGAGTGTGAGTGGAGGGAACAGACACTGTTCCAGGTTGTGTGACTTGACTGAAGAGAGTATTTGACTGATGAGAGCAGTGGCTTCTGAGCCATGTCTCTGAGAGACATGAGAGATATTTGGTCGATATACATCCCTGTGGAGAGAGGCTGTGTGTGTGGTGTCTTCACGCGTGGCTGTCTTGTTCTGTGTCTGTGCGACATGTGGCATTGAGGACGCTTCCAGCATAACAGAGCAGGCAGACTAGTTGCATGCAAAAGAAGGGGGAGATTGCTTGTCTACTAAACCTCATTCTGCCTCAGTGTGCTGTTAATACGCTGCAGGCATCAGTGTTAAGCTCCCCCACACTTAATAGATGGATCATTCCATACCATAGAGGGAAGAAGATAAGAGTCAGGGGTCTCTGTCTCTCCCTCTTTGTCTCTCTCTGGTCTCCTTTCTCTCTGTCTGTCTCTGTCTCTCTGTCTGTCTCTGTCTCTCTGTCTGTCTCTCTCTCTCTCTGTCTCTCGTCTCCTTTCTCTCTCTGTCTCTCTCTCTCTTTTCCCCTGTACACAAATGTGGACCCACATATATTTTTATGTTTCAGTAGCTGAACAACAGAGCAAGAATGCTCTTTGAATTTTTAATTGCGCCAAAACAGCTCTGACCCATCGAGGCATGGACTCCACAGGACCTCGGAGTGTGTGCTGTGGTATCTGGCACAAAGATTTTAGTACTAGATCTTTTAAGTTCTGTGAGTTGCAAGGTGAAGCCTCCATGGATTGGATTAGTTTGCCCAGCACATCACACATGCTTGATCAGGTTGTGATCTTGGGAATTTGGAGAGGAACTCTTTGTCATGCTTTCCAGCCCATTTTTTGTGACAGGGTGCATTATCCTGCAGAAAGAGGCTTCTGTTGCCATGAAGGCATGTACTTGGTGCACAGCTATGTTAAAGTAAGTGCTATCAGAGTAGCAACTACATGAATGCTTCGACCCAAGGCTTCCCAGCAGAACATTATCCAAAGCATCACATTGCCTCCACCAGCTTGCCCTCTTCTTATATTGTGTTGCTATGGGCAATAAATAACATTTCTATATCATGGCATGTGTCTCAGTATTTTGAAATCTCATAAAAATTGCTTCATAAAGTACTTCATAAACATCAGCTTTGGTAAATAACATGGTATAAAAGCAGTTTAAAAGCAGTCCAAAGTGTCAGTGAATTTGTCTATGTATTTTCAGGCCTCTGGTGTAAGGTACAGATACTGAATTATTTAAATGTCTGACTGCTTGTGAGAAAAAGTTGTTGTAGTTTCTAGAAGTAGTGGTTTGCATGCTTCCAAACCTTTTTTCCAGACAACAGGGAGAGAACAGTCCATGTGAAGGGTTTTTGGGATCTGCAACAATACTCTTCTTCTGTATTTTGTTGCTTATAAGCAGGGATTGACATAAGCGGTACGTAAGCAAGAATTGGCATCTGTGGTACGACAAATGCGCACCAGCTTTCAGTCTTCACTGCGCAAATGCGTACCTAATTTGAGTAACTTCATACTGGATCTCTAAGTACCACCACTCAGGAAAGGAGAAAAATAATAATGACGTTTTAAAATAGGGTTCCAGCCGGTCGGCGGAGCCTCACTTCTGCATCAATCAAAATTCCCCTGAGGGGGATTGTTTGCGCCCATGGTGAGGTGAAAAAGTTTGAATTTGGGTGTGTACCAATTCATTAATGTAGGTACTCATTACAGTACTAGAGCAAAAAAATTATGTCAACCCCTGCTTATAAGTCACACCACTGTTGTGTCATCTGCCAACTTAATGATGTGCTCAGTGCTGTATTGGGCAGCACAGTCATGTGTCAGCAGAATGAACAACAGTGGACTGAGCTTACATCCCTGGGGGCCGCCAGTGTTCAGGCTGATGTTCCTGCAGGTGTTGTTTCCTATTCTGATGGACTGGGGCCCTGTTAGTTAGGAAATCTGGGATCCCTTAACAGTCTCTGTGGTATGGTTGTATTGAAAGCTGAGGAAACGTCTATGAACAGCATTCTGATGTAACTTTATGTCTAGGTGAGAGAGGGTGAGGTGAGGGCTGTTAAGATGGCATCCTCTGTTGTACAGTTGGCGTGTTTTACAAACTCTAGTGGGTTGAGTTGTTTCAGGGGGTGTGCCTTCGTGTGCTTCAGTACAAGTTTCTCAAAACGCTTAGTGATGAGTGTTAAGGGCTGGTAGTCATTCAGACAAGAAACTTCTTGTGCACTTGGATGGTTCTCGTTGTTTTGGGGCAGACAGGAATTACTGTTGTGCTCGGGGATCCGTTAAAGATATCTGTGAAAATATCCGCCAGCTGCTCAACGTGTTCTCTGAGAACATGTGCATATGTCTGGCCCAGCAGCTTTCCATGAGTTGTCAGCCCAAGTAGTCCTGGCGATGTCGATCTTTCTTATCAACGTCACTGTTTATGTTGTTTGTTAGTTGCTATTAAAACAATTTTAAACTTGTATGTTTTCTTCAAATATAAAAGCACATGTCATCTCTATGCCTTGCACTCTTGCCCAGGAGTGAGTGTATCTGACATATGACGCATTTAAAACATTTTTTTTTTATTAAAAAAAATAATGAATGAATGAATGATTTCTTAGACCAGGCCACTATCTTCCATTGCTATATGGTTCAGTTCTGATGCTCACATGCCCATTATAGGTGCTTTCTGTGGTAGACAGGGCTCAGCAAGACCAATCTGCAACTATACAGCCACACACACACACACACACACACACACACACACACACACACAAAATAAGGAAACCTTTGATCATAGCCAACGTGAATTTCTTTCAGCGTTTTGTGCTGCTATAGGTCTTCTCTGGGATCAGTCCACATGGTCCAGCCTTTGCCCAGTGTGCGTCAGGGAGACTTGGGTGCCTGTGACTCTGTTACTCTTTCCCCAGTTGTCCTTCTGTGGACCACTGTGGTTACGTAATGCTTGCCTGTGTTTCTTACTTCCAACAAATCACTCCTGCCTGTTACATCCCCCTTGACAGGTGATGATGTAATGGCCACTGATCAGTCACAGGACCTTGATGTTTTAGAAACCTGATGATGGCTTACTTATGCAGAAAACTCTATCAGGAGCCTGGTAAAGTGTTTAAATGTGAAAAAAGAAGCTTGAGTGTGTATGTGTGGCTACTTGGCCACACAGACAAAATGCCTTCAAAGTACATGCTAATTCTCTGCTTTGTTCTCGTTTAGGTTCCTCAGCATGAGTCGAGATGGATGGAGAAAGAAAGCTAGTGAAGATGATGGCTGGGGAGGAAGGGTAAGCTAAGTTGCCTAAATTTTCCTTTTTCTTCTAGCTCTTATGACAGGAGGTGCATATGCACATGTTGTGTTTTCCTACAGTAGTCTAGATGTGTTTATTTTTTGCATTGGACTGGTGAGTAATCACAGTTCTCACTGGGCACTCCTGTATTGTAACCTGCAAAGAGCAGAAATGTTATTGATCCAAGTATGTATTGTTTCTTTTTGTGTGCCAAAGCATTGCTGCAACACTGTGTTTATTTTGAAAGACAATATTTTCAAACTGCGTAGCAGCAGTTTAAAAATAATTGTAATATATATGGCCTAAGCAAATCATTTTAGATATGGCTGAAAATAAGAAATTAGAAAGTGGTTGATTTTTATTGTGAACATGGTCATTGTAGATATTGTGTAGCTTAGATTTTCTGGCTACTCTAATTAGATAGAGTAAGAAATGTATGATTTTTTGTGTAGAGAGAGAATCAGAGAGTGCCTCTGTGCGTTGGGCTTTTCCCTCTTTTGTCTGTTTATTGGTTGAGACTCAACTCCTGAATCCCAGCGTTCTGTCCGTTGCCATGGAGACAGAGTCGCCGTGCCAGCAGGCTCGCACCTCCAGTCTCATTGAATGTCTGAGGCGTAATCAGACGCTTGTCAGCCAGACACTGCCCAGTTCGTTCTTTGTGTGTTTGCTTCTGTGTTTCTACTGGCTCGTTTCAGGAGCTTTGACTTGCTTTACGATATCTTGTCTTTAATTACGAAGGAGTATTAGTTACTTTGTGATTATGGATCCTGTAAATCTATTTGTTTGCTTTCTGTGAATGAATGATTAAATGAATGAATGACTGACTTGTGTGGCTGCAGGGGGGCTATATGGCTGCTAAAGTCTCTAAGCTGGAAATGCAGTTTCAGAAGGATGCCCCCAGAGAAAAACAGAAACAGGGAGCATCATCCAGCATCTTCAGTGGAGTAGCTATCTATGTGAATGGATACACAGGTCAGAGAGACTTCTTATACATGGTTCGCTATCAGTGAAAATCAGCAGTTTCAGCTTTTATTAACATTTTCCCTCTTTCTCCATATTTCATCTATGTGTCATGTTATGCAGTGTAATGTTGTTTTGCTTGTTTCTTTTCTGTTTAAATTCTACTGGTTCTTCAAAGTATACAAAGTGTACTTTTGCATTTGAATAGAGTATGTCTCAGAGGAAAACATAAATCAGCATATTATTAATCTGAGCTTAGATTTTCTTGTTTTAAAATACAGAAACATGAGCTGTTTTGTAAACACTTCAGCAAATAGCTTAACATTTGTTTGAAAATCATGTAATGTGAACTTTGCATGTGCCTGTTTGTCTTCTGTGTAGACCCCAGTGCAGACGAATTGCGTAAACTAATGATGCTACATGGAGGACAGTACCATGTGTATTACTCACGTTCCAAAACTACACACATCATTGCCACCAACCTGCCAAACTGCAAAATACAGGAGTTAAGAGGGGAGAAAGTAGTACGACCAGAATGGATTACTGACAGGTATGCGGGATTGTTTTTTTTTCTTCATGCACAGTTGAATTTTTAGTTAACAAAGAAAGGTGCAAAGAATTAGGATACATGGTGTGAAAAGATGGCCCTGCGGTAGTGAACGCAAACTGTGGTAACAGGTTGTGATGTACCAGTGTCAGAGCCTCTGGTTTATTGTGAAAAAAAAATTCCAATTCCACAGGGCTGTGGCTCCTAAACAATAGACTTCCTTACTCCATTGAATGTTCTTCCATTTCTCCTTTCAGAAACCTTAAACGCTAAAAAAAGCTGCACGTCTTTTAGTTGGCTCAGTTATATTTGTTGTCTCATGATGCTATACCGTCTTATTATACAATGTGCTTCATTTTTCCATGATAATTAGTGCCATTAGCGTTGTCTTTGGTACTTCATTGTGAAGTGCTTTGTAAGGTGATGCCTTTCAAAGGCCTTGTATAATGTGCTGTGACTACTTATCACTAACTTTGCATTGTGGAGTTTCTGGGTGAAAGAGGGTGAAGTGGGTAAGGATTAATGGAAAGGAGTCGAGCTAGTAACTTGGCGGTGTTGTCTGTGTCTGGTGGTACCCTATCTGTGGCTTGAACAGACAATGCTGCCATTTCTGGTGCAATGTGTACTATTTCTTTTTGTGTGAAATCCAAGAACACTGTTTGCTATGCTTTTCTCTTTTTCAGCATCAAGGCAGGACGACAACTCCCATATCTGCATTATCAGCTTTATACAAAGCAGAAGGGCTTAAACTTTACTAGTGTGCGTGCTTGGCCCGGCCAGGATGCAGGCAGGTCTGATCATGGCCAGCCCAAACCCAGCCTGAACATTCCCCAACCAAGCGGCCTTGAGGCTAGCCAATTTAACCCAGCCATCATCATTTCTCAGCCAGTGCCACCCAAACATATTGATACAACCTATCAGAAGCTGGAGGTTAAACTGTAAGTGTATCGCCTAGCATATTGTTGCTATCTCCAAAAAGAAAAACTTGCAGTGTAAATTACTATAACAATATTTTATTCTGGAACATTTCTTTTGGTCAATTCATCAAATGTTTGCATAGTGTATTTCTTATTATTTAAGAAAAAGCAATAACAAATGAAAAACAATAGAGGTACAAGGTTTTATTACAACAGTGATAATAGTGTTTTGGCAGGCGCTTAAGCCATACATATATCCTTAAACTTTGCCTTGAATATTTTTGTATATATACTTGCCTCCCTGATGTATTTTTTTTCCTTTTAAACAGAAATGGGTCATACAGTGGTATCTCTGAGCACGAAGGCCCCAGTGTTAATGGAATTCATGAAGGGGACACTGGTGATGATTCCCATGTCATTTTCCGAAGAGGATCAAAGGACTATATGCAGGCCAATGGCCATGCTCATCTTCTGAATGGTGCCTTAAAACTAAAAGACTCTGTTCCTTGTTCCAAACATGCACTTGAAGGGGTAGAGACCAGATGCCCCCAGCCTCAGTCACCACAGTCGGAGGCAGAACAATTGGGGGGACCCAGCTGCCTTCGTTCTGCTGGTCCTACATTGGATCCTGTAGCATGTACTGCCACCACCTCGCGGGCGCTCAGTCCTCAGTCTATAACTCCTAATGAACAAAGCTCTCATTCGTCCATCCTATCAGAACCACCTTCAGCAACTGTCACAACTATTCAGGAAAATGCAGAAAACTTAGAGACGTCCTTCCCGCAAGATCGGATTAGCCGAGTTAGACTGAATGGTAGTCACCATACTCCTAACTCCTCCCTAAATTACTCCAACATCCAAACAGACACAACTTCAGCAAAGGGCCCAGAAGCTGGAATTATCTCTGAGTTTTTCTCTCACTCACGGCTTCATCATATCTCCACATGGAGAAATGAGTTCTCAGAGTATGTAAATGCCCTGCAGAGTCGACGCCGGGCTGACGGCGGCACTGTGTTCTCTGGGAAAGAGAAGCTAAAAAAACTTCGAGCTAATCGCTACAGAGGTAATGTTATTGCTTTTGATAATTAGGCTCTTTGTATGTTTTTGGAGCTGCAGTGATGGTTCCCTGTCTGTTAGCTTTTACTCTCAATTAATTGCATTCATTATCTGAGCTGCTTATCCAGACTGTGGTTGCAGGGGTGCTGGAGCCTATACCAGCACGCTTAGGGTGAAAGGTGGAGAAACATGCTAGATAGGTCGCCAGTACATGGCAGGGCAAACACAAATACATATACATCTGTAGGGGTGATTTATCTCTATGTGCTAAATGTAGACTACATGTCTTTGGACTGTGGGGGGGGGAAACCTGAGCTCCTGGCAGAAATGTACACACACAGGGAGAACATGCAGATTCCACACAGAAAGGACCCAGGCTGCTCGGCCGGGAATCAAACCTAGGATGTCCTTGCTAAAAGGAATGTCATTGAATATACATTTACAATTACATTTTATTTAAAGTAAATTAAGTTGTTTTCCGTGCTTTCAAAGTTTAATAAATAGACGTGTGTAAGTGTGATAATTTTCTGGACCCCTGTCGACTGCAGATGTGATGATGTAGGGGAGGCGATTTCATTTTTGTGGTAATTTTTTTTTTTTTTTCTTTCTCACAGGGTCGTCATCCATGCCTGCTCCTCAGGTACGCCAGTCCTGTATTCTGCATGTGGATATGGACTGTTTCTTTGTGTCAGTGGGGATCAGACATCGACCTGAACTTAAAGGTGACTTTCATTTTCACACATGCACAGTTCAGCAGAACACATTGCCAGATTAAAGCATAGATAGTACAAACTTCATTTTCTTAGAAAGCTACTTTTTTCTTTTTCAGTTTATTCCAGTGTGTCTTACATTAAAAGTATATATGTTCTTACAAAGGAAAAAAAAAATGTATACTGCACAAAGACTTAAACCAGTAAACCAGTTATTTTTGCATTCAGTTCACCCTTTCCTTATACCTTCTTATTCCAGGTAAACCAGTTGCTGTGACAAGTAACCGTGGGCATGGGCTTGTTGCTCAGCGACCTGGTGCCAACCCCCAGCTGGAGATGCAGTACTACCAGAAGAAACAGAACCAGCACAGAGCAGGTAATGGTACAATTCAGGAATACCATTGAGGGCAGTGTGCGTGCACAACATTTAATGTTCAATGTTCGAATGCTTCTGCATGAGAAAGAGATGCATTTTGTGTTTTACCAAGCACACAATCTACAAACGTAACTACAGAACGTGGGGTGCTGGGGGGCTTCAGTGGTGCAGGCCATGTAGCTTAATGATCATGAAATCTAAATCAACCTCTTCCCCTCCCTGACAAATGTATTGTATCTCCATTTTATTTAGTACATATTATAAGGGTAGATTATGTCTGATTTGTGCCTGAAATCTCAAAGGCCTGAATAAATCTAGGTAATTGTGGAGTGTTTTGTTTTGCATCTTTGTGCACGTTCAGCATAAATTTGAAAGATTTTATGTCTTGGTCACTACTCTTTCTATATGAATGTTGCCTCTTCAGTTACAGAGAGGCATGCATGGCCTAATTGCCTAATCAAAGTATTTGAGTAGCATTTACTAGATTTTTGAAGTTTAATTTTATATTTCTGTTTATGGGGAACTCTCTTGTAGTGTCATTTTTATTGTATGTTTGTATGTAGGGAAGAAAGAGACAAATTTTGAGATGAGTCCTTCTCCAGAAAATGAGGAAACCTACAGTAATGGAAAAGAGCAGGACCAGACTGCTCTCTCTATGGCAGAGATTGCTTCCTGCAGCTATGAGGCCAGGTACTATAACATTTAGTCCAATCGCATTTCTTCAAGCCAAATACATTTAGAAGTAGCAATATGGCTATGAATTACCTTACTGCTTTTTTGAGTAATCTGATTTTAATCACGATTTTGACACACACGTTTTACAGTGTGAATATGAAACATTTTTCCAAAGGAAAACAATTAGATCTTTATCAAAGGCCTGTAACATGTCTCTAAAACAGACATAAGGCCAATTTTTTTGCCATGCATAAGTCATAGACCTATTTGTGATGCTCCCTCAGGTGTTGAAATAGGTTTGTTGTATTACCCTGTTTCGCCAAAACGACAGACTGACAGGTTTTACAAATTTACCTGGTTCTGTGATACACCATCTCTCCTGTATCCAAAGTAATCCCACACCACAGATGTTCACTTTTTTTTGGGCACCAAGTCCTCCTGTGCTGAACTCATCATCCCTGTTTCTGCAGCCTATTTGTCATTAAGCTCAGT
>JBBPCY010000002.1:12190315-12206477 GCA_037974405.1 Brachyalestes nurse | reverse complement strand
TATTTTTAATACATTTGCAAAAACCTCAAGTAAACTTTTTTCACGTTGTCATTATGGGGTGTTGTGTGTAGAATTCTAAGGAAAAAAATTAATTTAATTCATTTTGGAATAAGGCTGTAACATAAAAAGTAATGCGCTGTGAATACTTTCCAGATGCACTGTATGCCAAGTGGGCAAAACTTTCAGACACAGTGTGTACTATTCATATATTCATATATATAAAACTGTATCAATGAAATGGCTGCATGACTTTCAAAACAGACCAACTTTTTGCCCTTGTTTGGCAGCATCTCTTCATCTCTTCTATTGCCACCCTCCTGTGATATTTTTTAGACATAATGTCAAATAAACAGTTATCCTTTCCAGTCAGCCTGTTTTTTTGTTTCATGTAGAACGCAACTGGACGTAATGGTTGTTCTGGTTGTTGCAACCTCACTGTTCAAAGTTCTTCCAGTGGGCTTTTTGGTTTTGACATACCTGATCATGTCACCAGTTGATTTAATTCTAACCTTAGTTTGATCAGAATTAGTGCAAGATGAGCACTAATGGTGTGGCTCTAAAGGCCAGTTAAGAAATGTTTGGAGCCATTTGAGACTGACACATAACATTGTGTTTGTGTGTCCTTTTAGAACCCATGGAAGAGGACATCCTGCAGGTGGTGAAGTATTGTACAGAACTAGTGGAGGATAAAGACCTGGAGAAACTTGACCTTGTTATCAAATACATGAAGAGGTAGAGACTCTTTCAGAGTGTATTTTGGAGTGGCTTGTGGATCTTCTCAATTCTCACTCTTGTCTTAATTTTGCAGGTTGATGCAGCAATCAGTGGATTCTGTATGGAGCATGGCCTTTGAATTTATCCTGGACAATGTGCAGGTAGTGGTGCAGCAGACCTATGGCAGCACCCTGAAAATCACATAGAAGCATTTTGTGGGGTAAATCTTTTCCTCAGTCACTGTGACATCAGCTCAGTGCTGCCCTCTCATCATGAGACAACAGAAAGCAAACTGCTGATGCTGTAGATGATGAAGATATGTATGGTTATAGCATAGTTGCATTGGTTTATTGGACCAAGCCTTTTTCAAAGGACACATATAACATCTGCAACCATAAAGTCTAGCCACCACATTATTATTGTAACTTGCATCTTCTGGAGCAACTGACATCAATCGATCATTTGTAGCATGACCACACAATTGTATCAAAATATCAGCGCATCAGATCAGAAATTGACAGGGTTTTTTTGTTTATTTGTTTGCTTTCAACATTTTAACGATTTAAACGCTACCAGCAGAGTTTGAACAGTTCTGCAAAGTGTAAATGAAAATGTTGTCTGTGAAAAATACTATGATGTCGAGGAATCTTGTTTCGCTCTTCCTGGTTAAGAAGAGGTCTTCAACTGCAGGATTTCTTTTTTCATTTTATGCTGGATCTGTGCTGTCATGGCTTCTAACATACCTTATCCCAGGTATTCAAAGTCATAGACATGTTGGGAGTTTGAAAAAAATGTTGGCCTTCCAACATTCCTTGTTCTTTTTTTAATTTAAATTAGTTTCTGTTCACTTACCTCTCCTAAAAAGTGCCATTTTTACCCCAGGAATATATGGCACACATGGTAGCAAAAAAGAAGTCAACCAGAATTTGTCATCCACAGGTCAGCCCTAAACTTCAACAGTAAACCTTAAAAACTAGCATTTTCTATGTAACTCTCAAGTGCCAGATTTTGTAAGTATAGCATGTAGATATCTATAGTTAATGTCTATGTAGATGGCAACATTTCTAAAGATTTTTTATGTGTTTGCATAATGTTTACAAGACTTTTTGTGTGTTGTCTTTTGTGTGTGAAGGAGAGTGTGTGAGAGATGAATAATAATATAATTGTAATTAATCAGTAGCCAAAGTCCTCCTCTAATTTGAAAGACCATTTTATGTATCTAAACAAGAAGACCATGTTTATTGACCAGCATAGAAATGTTGATGGCCTATAGATGGGTTTGTCACCAGTCTCAAGACTACTTTATAATTAAAGCAGATTTGGTTGTATGTTTTCAAAAGAATGTATGGTTTCTAAATTATCATGATACTATAACTGAGCTCATTAGGCTGCTTATGGTACACCTCTCAGATCAGAGGTGCCTGGTCTTGTCCACACAGGGCCAGTGTGGCTGTAGGATTTCATATAAAAATGCAGATGCAGACGCACTTTATCAGATGTTTGATGACTGAGGCCAGTTGATTAAACAAGTAGAATCATGTGTGTTCCTGTTTGGCCTGAAAACCCACCCGCACTGGACCTTTAAGGATAAGGTTGGACACCCTTGTTTTAGATTATTTTACTCTGCCATGACCATACAGAAGGGAAGGCCTGGAATTAGATTCGGTCAGCAAAATCTGTCTTAAAAGACTGACCCGTGCCTGAAGACCTGAAGCTGTGACACCATTTGTATGTTTTCTAAACTTGCTAATAAACTGCTCTTGTTCAAATTTTGGAGCCAAATTCATGCAGGCTGTGTGTGTTTGTTCATTTATTGTATTGACAACTGCCATGCATCACTGAGATTTTTGCACAGGAAGACGTTTTAAAGGTGTTAATACAGATACAGGTATTAGTTGGTGTGATCTAAAACACGGACGTCACTAGGATTGGAAGACAACGGGGGGCTGAGCCCCCAGGGTTGTAGGAAAGAATTAGCGTATATAGAGGGCTGAAGATTTTTCACCTAAACAGGCTTCTTTAATTTTATCTCATGTTCAGCAATTATGCTTTTATCTGGCTCACTTTCTTTCACTGGCTTTTTATTTATTTATTTATATTTAAATAACACTAAATGGGTTCATGAGGTTTTTTTAACACCTTACTTGTTGGGGTTGTGTTCATTAAAAACATGTTAACAAATATATCTAACAATGCATTTAATAACATTAAATGTGAAACATAATATCTAAAGATGTAGTTTCACAACTCCTCTTTCCTCATGGTTGGTGTCTTTCCAAATAAAGTTTTTCATTGCTGCCTACCACTGATTAACAACATTGGACAGAAGATGACATAATGGTGCCGTACAATCATTTGTTTATTCACAGGTAGTTTAGTTCCTAGTGAAATCTGACAGAACAAAAGAAGCCTAGATGTTTCTCAAAGATTTATTCCCTCAAATGAGGATATATTACACCTTAAAATTGAAAACAAAAAGAAAAAGCCAGTACACTAAAACTAATCTAGAAACTAACCAGAAACTATCAACTTTATCACTTAAATAGGTATACGTATCACTTTTAAAGCCATCTAGCAAAGCCTGAGGTTTACTTTGAAGGTGGAAGCATCAAAGTATGTCTTCTGTTTTTAAGAGTAGCAAAATGGTTTATATTAAAGATCCTGGTTAATTTCACAACTTTTAAGACGTGTTTTGGGGAGAGACTTATATGTACTCAGACTTACATTTAGGCAACATCCTTATAGGCTTAACTTGTTTGTTTATTAGCCAAGAGCCAGTAAATGCAGAAAATAAATTTGACCATTTGTTAGGAAGAAAAAGAAACAACAAAACACATCATCTCTTTACCTGTCAGTCTCCACCAGTCCTCATCAGGCATGCTCCCTCTGCATCAGCTCCCCTGTCCCTCGCCTGCTTCTCCCGCAATCTTTCAAAATATTTTCTTATACCTATCTGCTATATAAACTGAAAGACATATTTGTACAACAGCAAAAAGGGGACACTTTACCATTACGTTTTTGATCACATTAACCAATTATAACAGCAGCATTATGCGGGCAAGTTAGTCAAAATTAGTTTTAAAATACCCAACGTCACTTTCCTTTCACTATCACTATTTTTAAATTATATATCCATATATTTGTTAAGTGCGTATCTGCGCTCAGTGATATCTTGTATGAAATATATGGATATATAATTTAAAAGTATAATAGTATAATAATTACTGTATTTTTAGGGGGGATTGGGATTACGAAGCCCCTCCAAAATAGACCTAACGACGTCCATGATCTAACACCAAAGTCGTAATATCTCCTATCCCAGCGGATCAAGTCTAGTGGTCTGTGGGACCTGCCCAGATTGAGTGACGTCAGAGACCCGCCTGAGAGAAGCCCAGCCGGTGAGTTAAACTGTCTGACTCAGATTCCCTTAAAACTCTTAGATACTGGACTCTGTCTTTCAGTTCAGAGTTACATGAAATATTAACACTCTGCATATGCCATTGTGGTTAGAGGAGTGTCTCAACTCTTCATCTGTCCGTCTTTTTTTAGTCTAAACTGTCTTGGTAGCTATAATGCTAACCCGGTCTGTCATTAGCTTCGTCTTAGCTTAGCTACACACCGAAGCTAACTCTGCTAAGCAGTAAAGCTATTTTAAATATTGTTGTCTCGGTGTTAGACCCTAGAGAAGCTGTCTTTGTTCAGTAGCCGTAAGTCTGGGTTTGCGGTGGATATTAAAGCTGTGGAGAGAGCCATCTAGGCTGTTAACGTGTTAGCATCGCATGCTTTGTTGTAGCGGGTTGGCTAATTGGGGCGACATACACGTCTTTTGATTAAGAGCTTGGGTTTTCTTTATTATAAGCAACGTATAACTGCTCCATCTTTTGGGACGTTTAACGTTACTAATAACCAAGTATTAATTACGATACGTATAGCATTAGCACTCTCCGTGTTCCATTGAGGACTGATGGTTTCCATGGACACGCCTCAGCCAGACGGGGTACTGAGCACTGATCATGTTGGTGACTGCTCTTCTTAAACCTGAGCCTTCTTCAGTGTCACACAGCCACCATCAGTAAAACTCGAACAGATAAATAAATCTACAAGTTTAGTGGCCTGATGGTTGAGTTGTTGCCCCTATAATCAAAAGGTCGTAGGTTCGAATCTCAGGACTGCTGGTAGTGCCACTGATGTACCATTGAGCAAGGTACCGTCCCCACACACTGCTCACCAGGCGTCGTCGTTGGTGGCAGCCCACTTCTTCACTAGAATTCAGAGAAATAGGGCCACTTTACTGTACTTCACTTTTACCACTTCGAGCAGCACAAAATTTGCAAAGCAACTAAGTGAAAACAGCGAAGTACCATTTAGCAGACACACGTGTCCTGTTACAGTTTTGTGTATTGTAGAGTGACACATTTAGACCAGCACAGGTGAATTCTATCACCGGGATTGACTGTGGTTGTCTGAAGTGGCTAATACTTAAAGCAGTTAAACCACACATTTTATATTAACTACACAAATCTACACATATATTAAAGCTCACATATGAGGGTTTGTTCATTTGCTTGGTTTATCCAACCAAGGCACTATATAACTGGTGTGTGTCTCTTGTGTCACTCAGAGAGAGGGAATGGCCAGTCAGTCAATGGATATTGTAGCCCAGGTCCTGGAGCAGCAGGTGCTGCACTCAGCACGGCTTGTTGAGGAGCAGCTGGATGCAGAACTTGAGAAGCTCGAGCGAATGGATGAGGATGAACTGGAGCGCCTGAAGGAGAGGAGACTGGAAGCCCTCAAGAAAGCCCAGAAACAGAAGCAGGTGGGCACAATAGTTGCAGTCTTTAGATATCAGTACGGTTTGTAGGCAAATACGGTTTGTAGGCAATGCCCTGACACATTTAATGGTATCTGAGTAAATTGTATGAAACACATATATACCACAGTACAGTAAACCCCTCAAATTTGCAGTTCAGAGTTTGCGGCTTCAGTCATTTGCAGATTTTTTTCTTAGAATCTAACTAATAATTGCTTCATTCGTGGAAACCGCAGATATCCTCTGCATTTTTTTGCTTTTTTTGTGGCAATATATAATGCATTTTAGTGGTAAATTATGCGCTAATATATTTTACTAATGAACAAATAATGTAAATTCAGCTACATTTTCACATAAAATATAACTACATTTTCTGATACTGTCACGAGAACACAAAGAAATCACTTCTTGGGATGGTGAGGCGGGAGGTTCGAAAGTAGCCAATCCGAGAGCATTATTCATTTCTCCTTGCTGCTGCCTTGTGATGCATCTCTGGCAACTGCAGTCCAGAATTCCTGCATCAGACAAGTTTCCATCATCTCATGTTTTTTGTTTTGTTCTTCTTAAAGCCCTGCATTTTAATTACTGTAAAATTATTACTGTATATTTGGGGGCATATTTGGGGTTTTAAAAATAGGCATTTTTTTTTACCACAAAACATTCACGTGTGCTCTTGGAATGTAACACTCGTGGATGTCGGGTTTATTCTATTCTACAAATTGGCTCAAGTACTGATCTGTAAGCCAATTTTGTTGCAGTAGAGCACCAAAATAGGCTTTGTGAATTAAAACATGCTTGTTGATATTTATCTTTCATTAGGAGTGGATCTCTAAAGGCCATGGTGAATACAGAGAGATCCCAAGTGAGAAAGACTTCTTTGCAGAGGTAAAAGAAAGCAAGAATGTGGTTTGCCAATTCTACAAGGACTCCACTTTCAGGTATGTTGGTGTACTTTTTTATATTTGTATTTTATGCTAACAAGACTCATTTGTCTGCTAAATGGTACTTTGTAATGTTTCTACTTAAAGGGCAAAGGACAATGCAGCTTACTGTTGTCTCATCCAAAAAGTTTCATGTTTTTATGTACATGCATATACCATTACAGGGTTAGGGATATATACTACTGTATGCTTCCAGAGCAAATCTGCTCTGATTCATTCTATGCAAGTATATTTTTTTCCCTTGACCTCAAAGTTAAATCAGTCACAATATTTGTTTATTTAAGATGCAAAATTCTAGACAAGCACTTGCATATCTTGGCAAAGAAACATCTGGAGACAAAGTTCATCAAGCTGAATGTGGAGAAGGCTCCATTCCTAACAGAGAGACTTAGGATTAAAGTCATCCCAACGCTGGCACTGGTGAAAGACGGAAAAACTAAGGACTACATAGTAGGCTTCACTGATCTAGGTAACACAGATGAGTTCTCCACTGAAATGCTTGAGTGGAGGCTGGGCTGTTCAGACATCATCAGCTATAGGTAAATTTTCTAAATAAACATTTTATTTTTTATCTCTGACAACATAGTTACTGTGATTTAAAATCCCTACATTTTTCCCCTTTGCATGTCTAGTGGGAATCTTTTGGAGCCCCCTACAGTTGGTCAGAAACCAGGGTCAAAGTTTATGAAGGTGGAGAAAAAAACTATCAGAGGGAAAGGCTATGACTCGGACTCCGAATCTGATGATGATTAAAGAAGACGGACGTCTCCCTTTTTCTCAGGGCTTCCTACAAAAAAAAGTACTAAGTCTTGTAGAACTAACATGGGTTACTTGTTTGTCTTTATCTGTTTGTCTTTTAATTTCATATTTAACATTTATTTGTCATTCTTCTTTGATTAACTAATTAAATATTGCTACCTGGGTCTGGAAAATGTTTAAATACATTTCATGTATACAAAAGCACCTGGTTTCTTTTGAGTTTTGCTGTGGAATTAATTGGAAGTGGAGTCATGGTTTTGACTAGCACTGTCATGCAATAAATTATAAGCTGAACAGTAGCCTATATTTATTAGTCCGGTATACCTCTTTTTGAGTGATTAGCACAGGTTTTCTCAACAAGCATTAGTTTTCTACATTTTGGCAATCGGTCTTTCTAGGTAAATATTGTTTTTAATATACACCTTTCCACTTTAACAGGGCAACACATGCTGAATTTATAGTGTGGCAGATCTAGATTACACAGTATCAATTAGAAGGGTACACGTGTTATAATAAATATGAGATCTGTTCTTGTCTATCATGTAGGTGCTTGTTTTCCCATGTCTGATAAATTAATGGGTTTATGTAGAGTGGATGCCTTTCATTCAGGTCAATGAGAAATTAACCAGATGTCCGTTGTATTTTTATGGTGTGTTCAACTCAACATGTTCATGATCATCTAACAGCAGCCACCAACTCTGGTCCTGTAGATCTATCTTACTGCAGTTTGGTTTTAACCTCTATCTAATGCATCTGATGCAGCCAGGGCTATGGTTTTCTAAAGAAACCAATTATCTGGAGCAGGTGTGGCACACTGTGGTTGGAACTAAAATTCTCAGAAAGGTAGATCACCTGGACCAGCGCTAGTGACTGCTGATCTAATAAGTGCCAAGGAAGCTAATGTTCTAATTATTACCTCTTTTTGATCTGCGTGATAAGTGCAGTGTTCATTTTTGTTTTTTGTAAATTACTTATTAAAGAGAAAAAAAAGCATTCAATGTGTAGCTGCACTACTTTACACTAGACTCTAAACTAGACAGTAGGCACCTATTCTTTCCAAATTTCAGTTAGAAGTGAAATACAAGTCACAGTAAAACATGCCATTGCATTATATTTCCCCACCCAAGAACTGGACAGAGATGTAGTCAAAACTGGGGATCCAAAATCTCACTTTGGTTGAAGATAATCAGGAAAAAGTTCTTTACAATTATATATGAACTGTGTTTAATATGACCAGGGACTTTTGAGTCTGCTCAGTAAATCCACTGGTCTAGTTTTAATTTTAATCCAGGCCTTGTCAAAATTGTTCTACCTGAGGTCAGTGTATGTGTTCATTCTATTTCAGGATACTTACATATAGAAAAAAGTAACACAGACTTTTTACTGCATGGTAGGTTTGTGTATGTAACCAGTAAAATTTTGATGTTTAAAAAATATTTTGATCATGGCAGGCAAAACAATAGTCTCTTCAAGTTTGATTCAACTGAAATATTTAATAAATTGCAAACACATAGGACATTAGTATTTGGGGAGATCAGCTACGACTCGACAGCTTTCTGTTCCACAGGCTTTTGAAGAGGTCTCACCACAAGTTCCCCTTTACTGTTCAGATAGGAATCTGCCATTTCTTCTTCTGAAGGTAGTCCATAAGGAAGCTTCAAGGGTTCAATTCTGCACATAGAAATAAATTCAACAGAGGATCAGAGACAGATGCCTGATTCACCATCAGACCTGGAATAGGGAAGAGATATAACTAACAAAGGTAATTTAAATGGTCAGATTAATCAGTGGTAGCATCTAAATATTAAGGTCATAATCATTTTTATTTATACAGCATTTTTCTCAAACTCAAGGTCACTTTAAAAAAAGTTCACAACGAAAAAACAGTATTTGACAGTAGTAGACAAACATTAAACAGCAAACTACAACAGAATACAGCAGCAGGAAAGAACGAACAGCATAATCGAGAAGTATAGCACTGAGAGGAAGGTTTAAAATCATGTGTTAGTTTAGAACTCTTCATATAGTTTTCCCTGTTCTAAAGCATCTGGTGTCATGAGGCACTGCTTCAAACAGAACTCACCTGACGAGATGCTTAATGATTTTTAGTTGATTATTCACTGATGGTGTGTTCTTATGTACTCTGGGCTCATGTGCCTGTAAAATAAAAAAATGTAATCAAGACAAAAAAAACCACAATTAAGTGGTTACATACATAAAAATAATGTCCAGTCCACAAAGACTACAGCTCACCTTCAGTAGCCCCAAACTCTTCACCACCTTCTTTTCCCAGTAAGGTCGTCTCATTGTGCTCTTGACTCGAGTTACTATGTGAAGCTTATGTGGCTGCTCTGGATCGCCACCGTACTTGTCATGCTCCTTTGAACGCTCTTCAAATACCTACATTGTAGAGGGAGCACTGATATGTTGATCTGAGCACAAGAACATTCTTTTAATGACAGTCCTATTGTTTTTGGTCAGTTCTCTAGCACTTTATATTTACAACATAACGCTGAAAGCAGGAGTTATAACTGTCAGCTCGAATTCCGGTATAATTAACTGTTAGGAAATCACATTTAAGACATGAAACACAAAAGCCCCATGCCATGCAAGTAAGGGGCTTAATAATCAGTTGTGCATATTTGAATGAAGGCTGTAATATCAGGAAATTAGCTGTTTTTAATAATTATTATTCTCATGTGTCATGACCATTTATCCTTCATGACCATCATGAAGAACGTGTTAAAACACAGTGTATTGTAGCAAGAGAAAAATAACAAGGCGAAGTAAAGACTTGCTTTATTTGAGCTGACTGGTTTATCCCAAGTAAACTCCAGAATTAAAAAATAACATCAGGGGAAACACTCAAACTAGAGACAAGTGATACCTGCATTAAGTAGTGACAGTTAAGAAAGAGCGGACTAATACTAAAATATCCATACTTGAGATCCAGGCAGAATTTTTTTAAAAATCGATCTTCACATACACACAAAAAAAATCAACATTAAGTGTTTTTTTTTTACTTTGTTGGATGAACAGTTATCCTCATCTGAAACCCAAAGTGCCTTTGGGTTAATAAAGTGAAATTCTCTTTTCATTAACCCATTCACCAAGTGAAGCAGTGGGCAGCCACTGATGCAGCACCCGGGGAGCAGTGTGTGGGTGGATGGTACTTTGCTCAAGGGTACCTCAGTGGTGACAATGGCAGTCCTGGGATTCAAACCCAGAACCTTCCGATGACAGGGGCAACTCCCTAACCACCAGGCCACCAGCTGCCCCAGCAGAGTTATACACAGGTCAGTGCAAGACTGATTCCAGTACACCACATGCCGTTTATGTGGTGACGTGTAATATTTAACACTACTACAGTAATATAGATTTAAGTCTCTTTTTCTATATTTCAAACCAGGAAATATAGGTTTTGATTCTAAAATGAAAATATATTAGAGAGACAGTAAAGCCAAGTCTTAAAAGTGAATCTTTATACAGTGTATGTACACCCAAAATTGTGCAGGCACCTGCTCATCTTTTTAATGACTTACTTACCTCTGGAGGAATGCGGGATTTTGTGAACTTGCTCCGGCAGACATTGAACAGTGGCCAGGCTGTAGCTGCTTCAGGCAGACTCTGCAAAGATAGTCATTCAGTCACATTAATCAGCATGATTCCCTGAAGACACCAGGAATTTGTTACTGCAAAACATGTGAAAGGTGAAAGGTGGTAATACTGGGGCTGCATGTCCATATTTATATTTTTATAATATTTGTATAGTGTATTTTTGTATTATACCGTTGTGTCGTGCAGCTTTAATATAATTTTTGTCACTGTGGAGATGTATCAGGTGTACCAGAGTAGACCAGTGTTTAAGGAGGCAGAATAAATAAATAAATAAATAAATAAATAAATGACTAAGAACAAGCAGCATGGATTATTCTATTGGTTACGCGGTTTCTACTTTCTACTGTCCTGTTTGCTGCTGTAATAATACAAATTTCCCAACTTAGGGACTATAAAGAGTTATCGCATGTCATCTCATCTCATCTCCTCTTCTGATCACATATCATATCTCAGCTCACCTCATCTCGTCTCATCTTACCTTCATCCAGACTGGAGCAGAAAGGTGCAGAGCTCGACCCAGTGCTGCCATTGAGACTCTTCAGTCAAGGTTACTGAGCAAACAGTCCAAAATTTGCAAAAAAGAAGACAAAAAGTAAGAACGGCAGCCTACTCAGCTATATGTAGTCACTGTAACGTAATACTAAACACCCGGTCGAGATGAAAACATCTCGAGAAAATACTTTATTTCTCAACAAAAACACGAAAACATCTTAAAATCCCTGATAACACCCAAACACTGCTGCACGCGTCAAGAACACGGAAGTGAGTCCGTTGGAAAAAAAATCTTTATTTTGGTTCCTATCCTACTATTGTAAATTATATATATGAATGCTATACATCTAATACTATAAATCTAATTTTTCATAATTAAATAAAATTACATATATATATAGTGCAGTTATTTCTATTTTATGCTTTATTTCGAAGCAGACGCTTTTCTGTGTGTTTTCCAGAGGGACATGTTAGAGCAAACACTCAATGGACGTCACTTGGGTACAAAACAGATGAGGAAAGAAACTGCTCTGTTGTTTATCAGTTTAAAATGAGAATGTGACTTATAAACAGGGTTAAAATGGCTCTGGACTGGCTCCCTGGCATGGAAACATCAGCCATCTCTGTCCTGAAGAGAGCCGTGGAGCTGGACCAGAGTTCTCGTTTTCAGGAGTCTCTTGTTTGCTACCAGGAGGGCATTCAGTTACTCCTGGATGTTTTGAAAGGTAACATAAGATTATCTTTTCAAATCGCTGTATACACAATGTTGACAAAAGTATTGGAACCCCTGACCATTACACCAACAGGGACTTTAATGATATTGCATTCAAATACATTGACTTTAAAACAGAGTTGATCCACCTTTGCAGCTATAACAGACTCTGATGTTCTTGGAAGGCTTTCCACAAGATTTTAAAGTGTTACAGTGGGAATCTGTGCCCATCCATTCTGTATAGCATTTATAATTTCAGGCTCTGATGTTGAATGAGAAGGTGTTGGATGGCGTTGAGGTCAGGGCTCTGTGTGGGCCAGTCAGGTTCTTCCACACTGAACCAATCCAACCATGTCTTTATGGAGCTTGCTTTGTACACTGGGGCACAGTCATGCTGGAATAGAAAAGGTTCTTCCCCAAACTATGTCCATAAAGTTGGAAACATCATGATGTCCAAAAAGTCTTGGTAAGCTGAAGAATGAAGATTGCCATTCACTGGAAGTAAGGGGCCTAGCCCAGACTCTAATAAAGAAACAGGTGTGTCCCAGTACTTTTGTCCATATACTGTAACATTAGCACCACTTGCTTAATTCTGTGCGGGTCTCCCTTCCGCCATCAAAACAGCTCTGACACATTGAGGCCTGGACTCCACAAGACCACTGAAGCTCTGCTGTGGTGTGTGACCGCAGCAGCATACCTTTTGTGTCCTGTAAGTTGTGGGTCCTCCATGAATCAGACTAGTTTGTCCATCACATCCCACAGATGCTCGATTGGTTTGAGATTTGGGGAATTTGGAGGCCACCCTTTGAACTCTTTGTCGCATTCCTCAAGCCATTTCTAAACAGTTTTTGTAGTGTGGCAGAATTCAGTATTCTGCTGAAAGAGGCCACTGCCATTCGGCAATACTAATACCAATGGTGTAGTTGGTTGACAACAGTGTTGGTAGGTGATGCATCCACAGGACCCATGCTTTACCAAAAGAACATTAACCCAAGCCATGGCACTGCCTCCATCGGCTTACCTATTTCCCATAGTCATCCTAGTGCCATATCTTCCCCAGGTAAGGCTACAGTCTGCAGTCTTCTGTGGGATCAGACCACAAAGGCTAGCTTTTACTTCCTGTTGACTGTTCACTTGCTGCCTAATATATACTATCCCTAGAAAAGTCAATGAAAACATCAATATTTTTCACTTCACCTTCAGTGGTTTTAATGTTGTGTGCCTGATCTGTGTGTGTGTGTATATATACAGCTCTGGAAAAAATAAGAGACCACTGCAATGTATTTTTAAATCAGCATCTCTGAGTATGACAACTAGTCTGTGCCAGCCTCTGTTAAACACAAGCACAAATCATTCTGCTTTATGAGGTACTGATTAGGTGATCACCTGAATAACATTTTATTTAATGAAGAAAAGTATAACAAAATCACTTCTGTAATCAACACGTTCCTCTTGCAACGTGACCAGTTGGCTGGCAAAGCACTACTAGAAGTACGTCAAAGGTAATTATTGCCATTTTGTTTAAGAGTGAACAAGAGATTTTTCTTTGAATTGTGCAAGTTCTGTAAACACGGCAGCATTTCTCTAATGTTGATTTATTTAAAAATATGCTTTAAAGAACTTTATTTGAAAATTAGGAGAAATATTGTCAGCATAAAAGATAAAACCTGAGGAACTATACCTTTTGGAAGTGGTCTCTTATTGTTTCCGGAGCTGTATATAAAGTGTGTGTGTGTGTGTCAGAGAGAATACTGAATTCACCTGGCAAAACCTGTTCTCATTCACACAGCAATATAATTTGAGTTACTTCTTTTTCCAGCGGTGAAAGATGACTCAAAAAAAGTCCACTACAGAGAAAAGATCAAAGGTTACATGGATCGAGCTGAGCAGATTAAAGTTCACCTCAACAAAGTAAAAGAAGGTAAACTAATGCACCAATGGGGGACAGCTGATACAGATGTAGTTAAGATACTGTACTGTTGTATTCTGTGCAGTCAAATGGACTGTTTTCTTGGCTTACTTTACCACATTCTCAGTTAATTTCTTGTAGCCTTTCATGACTTTTTCTTTCATTCTTTCTCCTATTTCAGAGGGCAAATACCATGAGCAAATTAAGATTGCAGATGATGCCACTGGTTTCAGCTATGAGAACCTTTTCAGGCCATATATCAGGGAGGGGCTTACTGAGGTCTGGGTTGAGGACCCTTACATACGGCATGTACACCAGGTAAAGATGGCACAGACCAGAGGCGGTAATAAATTGGGCAGTTTGACTTTCTAACCTAATAAACATAAGGTTTAGTTAATTATTGTGTTTTATTTTTGCCTTGCAGCTCTACAACTTCTTGCGTTTCTGTGAGATGCTACTGAAAGCAAAATGTAATGTTAAGAAGATTCATCTCCTGACCTCACAAGATGAAGTATGTACTTTAAGACCATATACACTTCACATGATTTTAATGAAGAATATTGCACATATTCCAGAAGTGAAAGGCTGTTTTTTGTCTGAAACATGAGAGAAATTAATTCTTCCTTTATTTCTTTAGGATAGTGCCTCTCAGCAAGTCAGTGTACTTACAGAAATAAAGCAGTCTTTGCAGAGTCAGAATGTCTGTCTAGACATAACATACTCTTCAACTATTCATGATAGGGAGATCAGGTAATAATCACCTTATGAAACTTATTGTCATTTTTACACAGCAAATTTACTAATCAGAGTTTTATTCATTCAGATTTGATAACGGTTGGATCATCAAGATCGGCAGAGGGCTTGATTATTTCAAGAAGCCTAAGGTATAAACTTTATACAACTAGAGTGTTATAAACTACTGTTTTTAATTTAGTCTAGATACTAGATACTTGCTCAACCCTACACTTTCATGTCACTGAATGGTAACATGTTTTTTCTCCATAGAGCCGCTTCTCCATTGGCTACTGTGATTATGACTTCAGAGAGTGTCACGAGACTACAGTGGATGTGTTTCATACAAAGCACACAAAGAAGGCATGACCAAAAAGTACCCCCATTCTCCTGTGGATCATGTTTTTGTATTTAATGTGTCATTCATCCATACACAACATTTGACATTTGCGAATCTTCTTCATTTCTGGGGGTGTTCTGAACCTTTTTTTTTATCTCTTTGGTTTAAAACAAGTATTTTTAATCCTCCTTCTGGCCCTCAGAACTGCATGGTGTCAAGTATTCCTGGACTAAACAAACTATAGAGCCTTTCTTGAGCTGGATCAAATGCGTTGGGCCAGAGAATACTGAAACTGTTACAGTGCTCTGGGTTGCCAGGAGCAGAATTAAGAAATTACACACCAACATAAAAACTGTCCACTATGCGCCAAAAGAAAAAGTGCCTAATTACTTAATACAGTGTAATAACAGTTGGTTGTTTTTCATTTGTTTATTTGTTAATCATCTAAACTGGTTTTAATAATCTGGAAATATTTTTTAAGTGAGATACGTTCTACTGAAGTAAATCCTAGGGACACCTCATGCATATTTTTTGTGCTTTTCACCATCTAGCTCATGATTTAGCCATATCACAGAATAACAAGGCCTTTATGTTCTAGATGAGCAGTGCTGGTACAGTATCTCACTAACTGACGTTTGGAATGTATTCTGTATTTATTTACCTTTTAATATCTTTTAAGCTTGAATGATTGGGGAAACACACCGAGTTGACTTTTATATAAGGGATAATGTCTATAATGCAAATAAAACAATTTTATTTACTATCTGTGGGTCTTCTGTGGTTTATTGATAAAACAGTGGCAAATTTGGTATTCATTTTTCTGCAGACAATACCCCAGGGTCTTTCACACAACAGCTGTGAGGTAGCTGGTGGCCTAGTGATTAGGGAGTTGCTAGTGGCACCACGCAATTACACTTGAGTAAGGTACTGTCCCCACACAATGTTCCCCAGGCACTGCGTTGCTGGCTGCCTGCTGGTTCATTTGGTGAATGGGTTAAATATGGAGAACAATTTCACATTGTTCACATTGTGTGCTGTTGTGTGGACGCAGGACTATAAGGCAGGGGTGTCAAACCTGTCCAGAAAGGGCCGCTGTGGGTGCAGGTTTTGGTTCCAACCAACTGATTCCACCTCT
>JBBPCY010000002.1:12172466-12190215 GCA_037974405.1 Brachyalestes nurse | reverse complement strand
AGGCAGGGGTGTCAAACCTGTCCAGAAAGGGCCGCTGTTGGTGCAGGTTTTGGTTCCAACCAACTGATTCCACCTCTGTAATCAGTTGGTCTTGGTTTTCATTTATTCAGGTGTGGCTTCTTTTTGGTTGGAACGAAAACCTGCATCCACAGCAGCCCTTTCTGGACAGGTTTGACATCCTTGCTATAAAGGGTCACATTGCCTTTGGAAGCATCAAACTCTTGCATCTAGTTCCTACCAATTTCTTGAATAATGCATGTTATTAAACCATACTGAATTGCCTTGTTTGCATTAGGGGTGTCCAACTCTGCACCTGAAGGGTTGGTGTCTGGCACAGTTTGGTGATTTGCCTCCTTAAACATACCTGGTTCAACTCAACCATCCTCTGTCAGGTTTAGTGAGTGTGTTTGAGGAGAGGTACTACCAAACTGTGCTGTACCTCAGCCGGCCTGGAGTTGTGTTTGCACCCCAGCTTGACATCTCATTTAATTACACTATATGGGCCAAAGAATTGGGACACACCTCTTAATTCAGATTTTGGGCCAGACCTCTTACTTCCAGTGATAGGCAATCTTAATGCTTCAGCATATCAAGACATTTTGGAGAATGTCATGCTTCTAACTTTGTGGACACAGTTTGAAAAAGGCCCTTTCCTAATCCAGCATGACTATGTCCCAGTGCATAAAGCAAGGTCCATAAAGACATGGCTGGATGAGTTCAGTATGGAAGAACTTGACTGGCCGCACAGAGCCCTGACTTCAACCCTGTCCAACACCTCTGGGATGAACTGGAACAGAGATTGCAAGTCAGGCCTTCTTGTCCAACATCAGTGCCTGAGTTTATAAATGCTGTACATATTGAATGGGCACAGATTCCCACAGAAACACTCCAAAATCTTGTGGAAGCTGATATAGCTGCAAAGGGGGGACCAGCTCGATATTTAAGTCAATGCACTTGAATGCAATGTCATTGAAGGTCCTGTTGGTGTTATGGCTAGGCGTTCCAATACTTTTGTCCACATTATGTAGTGTATTGGATCTTTAATAGAGTGGGATTCTCCTTTAAGTAACGCTGCTCCACGCGTGTCATCTCCGCCCTCTAGTGGACAGAGGAGGAAACGTCCGGAGCTGTGCTGTACCGTGGCTCTAGTAGGAGGAGGGAGAAACGTCAGCTCACCGTGTTAAGGAGAAAAGCAGCTGCTTCTCAGCACCTGGCAAAGGTCGCAGTACTCAGGAGAAAGCATCGCCAAGGCACCGAAACGCACTCTGAACCAGTGACTAATAAATTTGGCTGGTGGTCCTGCTGTTTCTGGAGGACGTGCCAAAGGTGAGTAGGATTAAAACAGCCACTATTTTTCTCTGCCTGTCCAAACATCTGTTTTCTTTTTGGTTCTAAGCGTGGAGTGTGGTCCTGTCTGAGGCGGACCCCTGTGTGTAACAGCTGTGGTTTGGTTTAATGAAAAAAACGCCATCTAATTATGATAGGGCTACAGAATAATTGTAACTTATTGGTTTTTGATCAGCAGGGAGCCCACAGCTGCTGAAAGTTAGAGATAAAAGTGACTGTTCTGGGGGTCGTCAAATACATAAACCTACATTCCAGGTAGTGTTCAGTTAGAGCATCCTGTATCCTAAAGGCATAAAGCAGAACATGCTCCATCTCCCAAAAATCCCAGTTCTTCTGCGTTTTACCTCTCCGATTAGTAAACGTTTGTTTCAATGAAATAAAAGCCCCCAATGCCCTGCGGGAGGGGATTAAATCTGTCTATAATCGCCCTTAATCTCGATATGTGTTCCTCATCTCATTTTTTTTCTCGAGAAGGAAAAAAAACATGGATACTGTTTCTAAATAACAAATTAATCATCTTTCAGCCAACGGTAATTATTATTAAACAAGAAGCATTCTGTTCATCACAGTCACAATTTATAGGGAGTTATTATTGAACAAGCTGGATCAAATATAGGTGGATCAAATGTAGGTTACATCACATTTTTCTGCTGTCCTCACCATAAACATGATCACAAAACAAATGCCGATAATATACTGTTACAGATGCTTGAAATTGGATCAGACCAACAGTCACTCCTTTACCCTGCAGGGTGGCAGGAGAGTAGCCTACTTAATGGCAAGAGTGTGTTAAGAATGAGGAGGATGGCTCCTTATTAACTGAGCAGATTAAAATAGATCGCTGCTTGGAAGCTTTCGTTAGTCTCCACATTAGAGTGAGATGTAGTAGAAATTGTATCTTGGATTAGACTGGAAGCCCAGACACATAATGTAGGGTAGCTGAAAGTCACCCAGATGTCGTGTTGACTTTTTTTGTTCAGTAGGAGGAGGAAAGGAGGGGGATTTGCGGACAACTCCTGATCCTGGCACAGATTTGTGCTGTGTATCTGGGGCAAAGCTGCTCTGTGCTTTGTGCTGTGCTGGATATGAAATGTTCCATCCGGAGCCAGATAATAGGAGACGGAGATGAACGAGTGAGTAAGTGAGTGGCATTTTACTGTGAGAGGGTTAGTGCAGAGTTAATGGATTAACTGGAGGCATGCAAGGCCTTCTCTTTTACTATGAGCAGCATGAAGTCCTGCAGCAGTTTGAATAATGTCCAGAATGTTGTCCAGAATGTTCTGTGCAGTTGTGTTTGCTTATCTTGTTGTGTGTTGTATTATTTTTTTTTTGTATTTTATTTTTCCCCCAAAGCTTCATTGATAACATTTGTGTGGGTTCCTATATTAAAGCAGTAAAAATTCATTTTCATATGACCATTTTCCAAATTCTGTGTTTTCCTTTAGTACCTTTAAGACTGATATATGCAAATGACCTCAGCCCTGATTGGCTGCCCTGGATTGTGCCTCATTCAGAAAGGACTCCTGGATGAAACACTCCTTAGAACTTCAGTGTGGATGGGCGGGGCTAAAATGCTGACGGTTGAATGAGAGGACTGTTTTTGCAGTTTAATTTCTATGTATGGATTTTATGAACAATGTTTAAATATTTAAAAGGATTTATGTATGATGTGGTTGCTATAATACCACAAACAGAACACGAGTTAAGTAGATTATCCTGAGTGTTTCTTTAATTGCTGTGGTTCTCTGTAACTGAATATGCCTGTAGTAGAGTTAAGTGAGGATGGATAAATTATAATAATATAAAGACTGATTGAATATAACTTAGTTCACACAGTGGGAAAACCTGATCTTACAAACATTCCATACATCCAAAACAGTCTCGTTCTATAAACAGTGCTTTTCTGCATGCAGCTAAATGGAGCCCCTATAGTAGCAAAATCAACTAATTAGAAAAGCAGTCTGAATGCCTTTGGGGAAATAATTCAATTTTCGGAAACACGTGGAGGCTATAAACAGGCAACAGTACAAAACAAGTACAAAAAAAGACATTTGGAAATATGTCTTGGTGAGATTTAATACATTTGTAAAGGGATGATACTGAAAACAAATAGTAATCAACTACCAACCATGAATCATTAGAAGGTTTAACATGCACTTTTACGGACATGCACCTTTTTATCTCTTTGTTTCAGGCTTCATGTTGTTTCCTTAACGTTTGCTAGTGTTATCAAAGTTGCTCAATCCCTCTCATTAATTTGTAGTCCAGACTGGAGGCTGGAGAGCCACCAACCATCATTGATGTAGTGATGAGTGTTCTCTGTTACTTTTGTTCACTTATATCATGCTTTTTGTAAAGTCACTGGCAATAAAACTCTTACTTGCTCCTTTAGATTCAAAGACAGGCACCAGGCCATTTTAGATGTTGACCAAATGAGCTAAGGTGCTTTACATAGACGTGGGAACCTTATCAATACAGAGTGTTGGCTGAAAGACGATTTGCATACAAAAACAGAAATTGCCATGATGCTTGTCATTGAAACTGCATAAAACTCCTCGCTGTTCGGTCACTATAACAGTTCGATTTTCATTAAGCTTTCATCAGGAGTTACATTCATTTTGGCAAAATCCATGTAATCACAAACACAAGACCAACAAAGCAGAATTTAGGTTGAAAATGTCCCCCAGGTCAAAGCTAAACTTAGCCAAAAGATTACGACATTCAAGAACTCTTTGTATTCCTGTAGAATGAAGCTTTCCATTCTGAAAATAGCTGCTGATGCTAATTTCATTCGTCTGCTTCACAGAGATTAATGATGCTTTCTGCAGGTATTCCTGCATGTCCTCTTCAGGGAAGCTGAGTGCTGTATAGTGGTGATGTGTGAATGATGCCGTTACACAGCCAACACACTGCCGCCTCTGTGTTCGTTCCTGTGCTCCAAATCAGTTTAGGGTTTCATAAGAAGCTTATGCTTGCTGGCCAATGTGTGTCAATAATGTAATAGTGTGTGTGAGTGTGTGTATTTGTGGTACAAGGAACTCTACTATTGGCCAATATTCTCATTGCTTGGCACTTTTTGTTTGTCTTCTCTCTCTCAGACTGGTTCCTACACCCCTCCCATCTCTCAGCAGTGTTTGAGGAGGGAGACAATGCTTCAGTGACAAAACCCATTTAAAAAATCAACTGACCAAGTGAGAGACAGACAGAGTGCAGGAGAGACAGATTTTTTTCAGCAAGGTAAGTAAAATGGTTTACCTTGTGTTGAAGTGAGCAGTTTTTTATTTGATCATTTAAGTAGTTTTAGAGTGGTGGTTCTTAGTCCTGGTTTTGAAGTATGTTTGCCCTGCATTGTTTAGCATATGTGTTTCTAATCCCAGTCCAGTCAGCTCCATATTATGCACATTTTTGTGCTTTGTTTCATTTGCCACACCTGATTTAGCTTGTTGTATAGTTAACAAGCTCCTTGTGGGCTGGGTCAGGTGTGTAAAGCAGGGAAAAAGAAAAAGCACAGAGCATTGGGTCAGCAGGACAGGGATTGAGAACCTCTGGTTTGGATTTTCCCTGTTCTAACACTTCTACTCTTTACTCCAAACTGAAGGAAGGCTTGTAATGCACTGAGGAAGTGATTGTAAAACAGGAAAATTAGTTAAGAGTGAGGTACACTTTGATGTTGATTTGTGGATCAAATAAATCATTCATATATCCTTCAGCAGTATCTGAGTTTGTTTTGCTATGGTGTGCCTTTATAGTGTGTGTGATTTCAGTTTTGATTTCAGCTGTTTGGTGCTGGTGCTTAATCTGTTTCTATAGAACTGATTTTTGATTAAATTTTACAGTGATGTCAAGACTGTTTCCTCAAAGTCACCTATAGTCTTCATATTTTGTGTAGGGTGTGGTAAGTGGTAGGTTGGTTATACAGGGAACTATCTCTTCAGAACTACTTTTCATTCCTGTTAGTGTTTGGCCAAATGAAGGCAGCAGTATTGCAGTAATTATGAGTGTGGATGTTGCAGTGTGTGAGCTGATGCTTCTTGTTAGTAGAGGTTGATATATATACAAGCTCTACACTGGAATGTGAAAGTATGGGCACCTGTCAAATTTAAATAAACAGTTAATATGAATTTGAATAATGTAAATAAGAAAACTTTCATTTGCATACTTTTGGACATCCTTTTATTTTATTTGGTTGAAATCACAGTCTCTCTTCGTGTTTTTCATAGTCAGCTATCATGGTCTTTTCTTGTTTTTTTCAAATCAATCAGATACGGTCCAAAATTAAACACAAATCTTAAGAATACATTAAAAGCCGTATAAATGTGTCACATTTAGGTTTGCTCAAGGCAGATGTTCTATTAACTTCTTTTCACATAGATCAACAAAATGCATTATATGACCAGGGGTACACAAACATTTGACTGCAGTTGTAAATACAGCGCTGTGCAAAAGTCTTAGGCTGCTTAGGCTGTTGTATGTATTTTAGCAATAAATGTCATATAATATTAGAATAAACAGAATAATAAATACTGTATAACATTTGTTAAATTAATTAATAATTAATTAATTAGTATCTTGGTTAGAAGGACATATTTGGTTTGCTGACCACACTCCAGCCACTGCGTGGATCTCTTAAATTCGTGATTTAACATAATGAAGGCTCGAATTGCTGAGGTAGGCTTTTTTGAGGAGAGGTTTGGAAATGGTTAAAAAATACTCACAGACATAAACTATCAGTATATTGTTTATGTATATTTAATCTTGTGTTAGTTTTTTGTGAACAAAAATACTTACTGCCGAGATGAATGGCTTTACATATAATTTTCTCAAATTTTCTCATATATATATATATATATATATATAATGTGTATATCTCTCAAAACATGTTATTGTATAAACTTACAGCCACACTTAAATGCATTAGTTTAAACATACATAAAATCTTTTACAATACACACTTCTTTCAGTTAATCATTATGTACAGTGCCCTCCACAATTACTGTCATTCTTTGTAAAGATTGTTCAAAAGTGTTAGAAAAAAACACCTTTTGAATCTATTCTAAAAATTATTTATTCAGAAACAAATCTCTCTTCAAGAAATAATTACTTTCAACAAAAATGTGCCACAGTTATTGGCACCCCTTCATTTAATACTTGATACAATCTCTCTTTGCCAGTAAAATGGTACTGAGTCCTATAACATTTTATATGGTTGGAGAATACAGAGCAGGGCATCATTCCTCAGTTTTGGGATCTCTCTTGTGCACTCTCCTCTTCAGCTCACCCCACAGGTGTTCGGTGGGGTTCAGGTCACGGGACTGAGATGTTAATGACAGAAGCTTGACTCTGTGGTCAGCTAACCATTTTTGTGTTGATTTGGACATGCTTCAGAACCCTGCTGGAAGATCCAGTGACAACCTGGTTGTTGTTTCGTGGCAGAGGCAGCCAGGTTCTGATTTAAAATTTAAAGGTTTTCAGGCCCACAAGGTTTGAGCGTTTATTGACAATTTTTGTTTCATCAGACCATAGAACATGGTTCCAGTCAAAGTTGCAGTAGCGTTTCAGAAACTCCAGGTGCTTATGTATGTGGACAACTGAAAAAAAATGGCTTTTTTTGTCATACCTTCTAAATCTGTTGGCATGGAGGTGATGTCTGATGGTGGTTTTTGGATTTTACATTTTCTTGGAATTCACTAGATGTGATCCTGGAAATTTTTTGGCTCTTTTACCATCATTTTTACTCTATGTGGATGGAAAAAAGACTCCTTTTCCAGGCAAATTTGGAACAGTTCCAGTTTAAAATATATTTAAAAGTAGAAATGTGCATTTTCAGGCGAGTAGCTTTTTTATGACCGTTCTCTGGCTTATGAAGGTCAACACACTTCTCCTTTATTTGGTTTGTGAGTTCTCTTTGTATGTTCTCTTATCTTTCCCATGTTGATGGATGACTAGTGGAATTTGGGCTCTGTGTCACCTCATATTTGTACCCCAGTTAATCAGGAAATCATGGATTACAGCTTGAAAGTTCCTAAACACTTCAAATCAACTAAAATGTACAATGTTGAAGTAGCGGTTTTATTTTATTATTATTATTATTTTAATAATAAATAATAATATTATTATAAATAATAATAATAATAAAAAATAATATATATATATTTTTTATATCCACAGATTTGCATGTTGCTGTCCTTAGAGTAAACTGTCTTAGAGTAAACAGCAATGAGCTAATCTGATCCTCAGATCAGATTGTATATTTTGCATAGACACACATGTACACAAACATAAGGTCAGACTGCACAAGGTCCCCCTTTAAATGCTCTTGGAGTGCTGACCCACTTTTTGTGGACTGATTCACGTCATGAGCACTTACATATATGTAACAAATTCTTTAGTAAAAAGGCCAATTTTACATGCTGTATGGATACATATCAGATTGTAGACAGGTCGAATACAGTGTAAGGCCACTCTTTGCATGTAAAAACATTCAGTTCAGACCTGGTGGACTTTGCATGCTGTTCTCCATCATTACATACAGCTCTTATCAAGGTGTGGTCAGTGATAAAGTCTAGCTGTCTTTGGGAAGGTCTTAGATGAACAGGAGATATGATATTTTGGTAGGTTTGGTAGTGCTTTGCATGAATGCATTTGAATGAGTAGCATTTAAAAAGGAAAGCATGACCAATGTTAGTGTGATGACACACTTTATCTAAACATGAAAAATCGCTTGCTGATTTAACATGTTTGGTCTATTGGGTTGATCACATGGTTTGACCAAGAAAAAAGGTTCCCAGTGCTGTACAAATCTAAACAGAGGAATCTTTGAAGCCATTCATATTGCTATGCTTGAGTCACAATCTACCAAATTAATATAAAAAGAAAGCAGTGAAGACATAACATTCTGGCCTAGATATAAGATGGAAGTAACATTTATAGGAAAGAACCTTTGAACTCTGTTTGCTCATGGGAAAACTCAGCTTTGTCTTATCAGACAGCTTTGTTAGAGCCATAAGCCTTTCATTATGCTGTAGGTTGACTTCTAGGTCTGTGGCTTTCTTATACTCTCTTTCTTATACTCTTACTTCTTATAGTCTCCTGTCTGTCTCTCACATCTTGTCTTACTCAATTCTCTAATTTGATCCTTTTTAAAATTTTGTTAGCAGTGAAGAACGGTGCTATGGAGGCCACAGGGGACCAGGACGGAGGGAACAGTGAAGATTTAACAGGTCAGAGCGTGCCCAAAATGATTCTTGATATTATGTCTAACAATGTTCACTGAGTAAGTGTCCTTACTAAATGGATTTCTTCTATTTTTAAAACTTTGATTTGTGAATGTCTCATCATCGTAGGCACATGTTCAATTTGATATGCTTAAGCCATATGTATATGGGATGCCGCATTTCTCAGTGCAACTGACATTCAATCAACAAACAATTTGGTAAATGTCAGAACAGATACACTAATGGAAGATTTTCTGAATAGGTTTGTTACTGTTGATTATAGCAGTAACTAATTTATTATAATTATTGAGTAACTGTACACACAATTTATAACAGCAAACAATTAATTTGACCTCAAATATGGTTAAGCATATTTATATTGCCTGAGACCATATTGCCATAGTCTTACCATAGTCCCACAGAATCGGTATGACATCAGTAGAGCTACCCAGCACTTACACAGATGAACCAATTTGATGCAAACTTGTTTCCTCAGTGTTTGTCTGGTTGTAAGATCAATATTACTACATGCACTGATTTGCACTGATTATCTGCACACACAACTACCTCTACACCGTAGCTGTCTGTCTGTGTCAGCCCGGCACTGTGTATTTCTTAATTTGGTCATTTTATTTTATTTTATTGCATAGTTTCTTATAATATGTAACGTGCACTTTACGGAGCTGCTTCAAATTTCGTTATACTGTGTATATTGACAATAAAGGCTTTCTGTTCTATTCTATTCTATTAGGAATGTTGATCAAATGACATGAGTAGACCTCTCACTGATAACGGATTTAACTAACAGCTAAAAAATGGAATCACTGCTCACAGTTCTGTTATGTATAAACTGTTATGTAACATGTGATATAAGTTTTAATGATATAAACCAGGGTCAGATATTTTTGCAATAAATTGGTAAATAAACACCGTAATGGTCTATTTATTGTCATTTCTCTCAAGGTTCCAACCTTGAGTTTTGTTCACCACTACAAATATGAGGCATTGCTTACATTTTGTCATAACTTCTTAGGGAAGAAGAAGCCTAAGTTGCAGATGATGAAGTCAAGACTGTTTGGGAAGATGAAGAAGAAGGGAAATGAAGGAGTGATGAAGCAGAGTCAGTCAGCCTCTGACATCTTAGAAGGCATTAGGAACTTGGAAGATGACTTCAAGTGAGAAAGTGTATTTGCTGTGATTATGTTCATGTTTTGTTTCAGGATGTTTTGCGTTCTGCTACATTTTATAATTAAAGAGATTTTGTGGATACAAAAGTTTGTTTGAAGTGGTCCGTTATAATTTGTTTGTGAATCTTTCTCATTGACTCATTTCCTCTCCCCAGCTGTTCCCAGAGCATGCTGGGATCCAGGGCATTATCACATGACAGTATTTTTTTGGAAGACCAGTGTCAGTCCGACCCTGAACCTCCAAGGGTGCTCTCTCAAGAGAACATACATGGAAAAATCCGAGCATTGCAGGTCAGTGCAGTTTACTTTGCAGTTTTCTTTACACATGTTTACTTTGGTTTCTTTCGCTAAGTTTATTTCATATCTGTAAGTCGGGAAACCTGTGCAATCTGGTGATTGTTTGATTAGATGAAGCTACAGCAGCAGAACATGCATTTAGGCCCACCTCCTCTGGTGTTGCCAATTAAACGCACTGAAGACCCAGGTGGAAGCTCCGAAGATGATGGACTTCCTCATAGCCCCCCTGAAATTTTAGGACTACCCAAGAACATGCTATGCAAGGTGACTGGCTTCATGCACAACTGTCCAAAGTAATCCACTCCCTAAAACATCTGACCCTGAAAACATGTATTTTTCATTTAGCTGTAGTGTCATATTTTCCTTGAACATCTTTCATATCCAAGTCTTGTGTAGCCCTCAATATGACATATGGGTACTGTATTGTCTGTGAGACACAGTCTCCATCTCTTGAGCCTTCGCAATGTATTACTAATGTGTAACCATCATCCCATAGTTTGTCACTGAAACCTCCTCCCCATTACCCTTGTAGTTTCTCATTCCTCCCAGGAACCACAGATCATTGAGTTTAGGTGGAACAGGAAGTGAAGAAGAAGAACAGGTACCATTACTTTTTCACCTCTCCTATTCTTCTGACTTCATTTAATGCCTACTTTATGCCTACAGTCTCAGTGGGTGCAATGGGTGCAAGTTCAAGTCTGAGTATATTCACTTGTCAGTCACATTGATGTATAAGTATTAAGTAATTAATTAATTAGCCACAACAGGTCATGCGGTTAGAAGGTACACACACCAACTTTGCACCCATGTCTGACCGAATTATTCTCCATCTTAATAATTGCCGTGCAAAAGCAGCTTGACAGGCCGCCAGAGTTCTGATTTATTCCAAAGTGCATTCACTTTTGTCTTATTTCTGTAATCCCCTTTGCAGCCTCCAGCTCAGCCCATTAGCCCCACACTGGCTCCTGTCTCTCCCTCTGTACCTGTCTCAGGGGTGGACTTCAGTACCCCTCCTCAGTTTATTCCCTGCTTGGATAACTCGGCTGCCCGGCACCGGATGTCTGTTAAGCCTCGGAATCAGAGAGCCAGTACTAAAAGCCGAAGACTGCCCACCTCTGTGAGTTAAACTGATTCTGGATTCTCCTCCAAAGTCATTGAATTATTTTACTTGTTCATTATTATTTATTGTAAGAGTCCTGAAGTACACCATGCCTTGCACATTATTGCGTTTTTCCGTTGTATCACACCCACTCAGCAAAGCATGTAAATTCACTTAATAGAAAGAGCAAATGCGTTGAGAGTAAGTAAAACACTAAAATGTGTGGGAAAGAGGTTACTCCAGAACTACAGTTGATCATTTGTATGTTTAAAACAGTAATATCACTTAACTCTCTGACATTGCTCACTGGACAGGCTGGATGCAGACCTCGCTCAGAAAGTATGAACAACCTGGAACGGCCACTCAGTGAGGAAGAGGAAGGAGCTGCTGTTACCAAGGAAATGACCCGTGTCCGTTCCTACTCCTCACAGATTATAAGGCCAGGGGAAGTGTTTACTGCTCCCCCAAGCAAAAGCCCTCTCTCTGCTTCGCCCCTAAAATCTCTGGTGGGTGCTAGAGATGGCTATCGTACTCCTGCTCTGAGTCAGACTGAGGGAACCATCTCACCCTCTAGCACTGCTGTCCAGCACCCTGTCCTGAAGCAGCAAATGCCAGCCAAGGAAGCAGCGTCCAACCAGAAGCCTGAGCCTGCAGTTACAGCTGTAGGAAATAAGAAAGTTCTCAGCTCATCTGTACCAACCAATAGAAAATGGAGTGGAGACCTGAGAGAGGGTCCTTTTAGCTCCAGATTAAAGAGTGGCCAAGAGAGCACACTATCACATGTCTGTTCTCTGGAGACTGAGCAGAATCCACCTGAAAGTGAAAAAGAATCCAATAACATGTCGACTCATGACATGAAAGACATGAAAAACAAGACAGAGGTCAAGGATATATTGCAGGAAAATCTTCCTAGAGGCCAGCCCCCAGTGTTCCCACAAGCTGGTGGAGCAGCTCTAAGGCTACCATCGCTGCGGAGAAATATATCTCCCTTAGATGATAAAGTTGTGGGCAGGAATCTGCAGCAGATCTCTACAGCACCACATGGAGAACCACCACAGAAGGAATGTGCAAATCGTCAAAGGCCCATTTCTGGCTCCTTCCATTTTTCTTCCTCTTCGGCCAAAAGTCATGAGAGGCAAAGAACTGGAAGCTTTACTGCAGGAGTGGATCAAGCAGGGGTAAAGAGGGAGCCTGCTCACACTCCTTTATCAATAATAAACTTTACAACACAGGATAAACTCAAGGGTGTACAGGTAGGGACATCAGTGAAGGACCCTCTATCTAACACAGAGTCACAGAGAAATGAAAGGGCTGCCAGCACTCCAATACCAACCAAGCCTAAAGATCTAACGCCGACCCTCTCTGCTGGCCGAGAACGAGGAGACAGGCGGGCTAGTGAAACAGGGGTTGAGGCTACAGAGGAGGAGGTTCAGGAGGGAGTCGAGGAGGCAGATGAGGCAAGTGAGGACCTGAAAGGAAACGAGGAGAGCAAAGGTGAAGAGGAAAGAAGTGCATTCGGGGTGAAACTGCGCACCACTTCTCTTTCTCTAAAGTATCGCACAGACATGGCTCAATCAGATCTCAAAGTAAAGCAGCATAGTGCTGAGGTGAAAACACTCGACCCAACTTGGTCGTTGGAATCGACTGCTCCGGCAGGTCAGAACGACAGCAGTGTGGGACCTATAAGAGGAAATATGGCTGCCACAGGGTTAAAGAAGTCTCCCATCCATAAACCTGAGACCCTGATCTCTGCCCCGATCTCTAGCTCTCCACCTCAAAGTGCCAACAGAGATAAAGAGAGAACTGCTCCCATTAGACTGGATGGTGAGTTTCTCTGTCTGTTTTTATAATTTCTTTCAAACATCTGTAAGGTATTAGTTCTTTGTAATTCCCAGCTGAGGGATTAAAGGGACCAAACAACACAAACATGAGAAACTATCACTCTACGATAATTAGATTAGTCATGCTAGAAAGCAATCTGCGTTGTTCTTTTGGTGTGAGTCAGAGCTTTAAGCCAGTGGTCCCATCAGACTGTGCTCTTCAGTTGACATATTAGACTTTGCCCCACTCACTGTTTACAGTCATGCTGTTAGCCCTTACTCAACAAAACAAACAAGCTGCAGATAGCAGATAGTCTTTTTCTAACTGAACTTTTTGTGCTTTTACTGGTAGTAATGGTAGACCTTCTTCCCTGAAGGGACAGGCTTTATTGGTCTGTCCTTTTTGATCAGGAAGGACAAGACACTTTCGTGTATACTGTATGGCCAATAATATGTGGACATATGACCATCTCGCCTGTTTGAGCTTGTTGGAAATCCCATTTCAAGCCCAACCCGCTTTATGGCCATACCGGCCACCACTCTTCTGGCAAGACTTTCCACAATATTTTGGAGTGTGTTTATGGACGTTTGTGCCAGTTCAGTCAAAACAGAACTAGTGTGGTCAGACACTGATGTTGAACAAGAAGATCTTTCTCAGAGCTGACGTTCCAATTCATACTCCAGTTCGAGTCATGTCTTTATGAACCTCACCTTAAGTATAGCATCACAGTCATGCTAAAACAGGGAAAAGCCTACCCCAAATTGCTGCCACAATATCGTATTCTTAACACTTCTTTTCACTGGAACTAATGAGCAAAGCCCAACTCTGAATAAAATACCCAAAACCTGAAATAGGCCCTCAGACCAGATCTCTTCTTCCCTAAACTGTTGGGACTGTGTGTTATGGTAGGTAACCAGAGTCCAGTGACCTTGTGCTTCGCATGACTCCAACCAATATTTGACTTTGTGCATAGTGATCTTAGGCTTGTGTTTAGCTTTGTGAAGGTGAAATCTTATGACAGGGTCATTTTTTCTCGTTAGTACAACCTATTTGTCTATGAAGATAGCATCACTTTATATTTGATAAGAAACACCTCTACAGGAGGAGTGTCCACATACGTTTGGTCAGACAGTATATAAGCCCATGACTGTGTTCAGAGTTAATCATTTTAATTATCACTGATATTTAAAGTCTGCAATACACATAATAAAAGGAAATTGTTATTTCCATATTCTAGTTTACAGCAAATCTTTTTCCTTATGTGCGCTAAAGGGATGTCTTACTATTTATTAACAGATTTGGGGACGTCAGCTCAGCCTTCTTCTTCACTTTTTAAAGGCACTAAGCTTGTACATTCAGTTCCTAAAGAGACCACTCCAGTGCCCTTGACAACTAAAGAGGCCACACAGGTGTGCTCAGTGGAGAATATTCCTGTTCCTACTGCTGTTAAAGAACCTTCTGCTGTTAAAGAAGAGGCTACCTCTGAGCTGTCCTGGATGAGTATGGCCCGTGAAAAGACTAGGAGCCTTCAGCAGCTGTTTACCAGCAGATTGCCTGACTTTGCAAGCCTACAGACAACTACGCGGTCAACAAATATGGCTCCTACACCACCCCAAACTACGACATCACCTTTACAGCCCAGTGCAGGATCTACAAAGCCTATTCATCAACAATCAACTGCACAACCCTCTGCCAGGCCACTACAGACTATTTCTACTCAGCCCCCAGCCATACAAGCATCTATAAGGTCAACACATCCAACCCAAACCCCAGCCATGCAGTCTTCCATCAGACCAACTGAGCCAACTACAGGTCAATCAGGAGTAGCAAATTTCTCTTCAAAGCAGAGTCTTTCAAACACCAATCAGGCACAAACAACACAACTCAGTGCCAAAACAGGGCAATCGCCTGCAGCCAGTTCAGCAACCATTCACTCTCCCACAAAACCAGTGCAGTTCCCAGCATCATACACATCTACCATCCAATTCAGCAGTCAAACAACAGAACAGCAAATACCAACCCAGGCTCAGTCGACCACACAATCTAACCTGCACTCAACTCAACCCACTAGGATTCATCTTTCAAGCCCCAAGTTACCATCTCATCCGATGTCTCAAGGATCAGTCTCTCTATTCTCACAGCCCAGGCCTCAGATTGGTGAAGATGTATCCTCCACACCTTTAGGGAAATCTAACCGGATACCAGTGTCCCAAGGAAAAGGCCCTGGAGAAGGTACAGCACAGAGTGCAGGAGGACTGGGAAGCAAAGCTTTACTCACAGAACGATGGGAAAGTCGAACACCTCATGCAGTCAAGGTGAACCTTTTGGTTTTTTAAATAAATGTTTGTATTTTAAATATAAGTTCAGTACATGTAAGTGCTGTTATAACAAAAGGTCCATATCCCAGTTTATGAAATTTAACATTATTTGAAAACTGCACTTTACAATGTGTGAACATTACAAGATGTAGTATCCTACAGACATGAAAGAAATAAAAGAATGTTTAATACAACGTAAAATTTGTTACACAGATTTTGTAATGACAATATGCTACTTTAATTTGTCCGGGACCTGTTCTTTGCCCACAGTTTTGCCCATGATATGTATATTCTTTATGTTTATATGTTGATAGATAGAAGACCAAAAATCTACACCAGAGTCCCGACCCCATCCTCAGTCTCTGGCTGCGTTTAGAGCCATGTCCAGTCCAAACAAATTCACAGGTACAGAAAATATAATAGTGAATACAAACTTGCTCATGGGCCTATGATCCAGTACACATATACATGTGTATGTATGAGTGTATGGGAACATATGCATAAACAATTATTCTTATGACAGGAATTCTACTTTTGTATGTTCATACTTGGCTCTACAGCTACTTCAGAATCAGCAGTTTCCTCTGGTCCCATGAGGCTGGAAAGGGAGGACAGATGGTCAAAGAGAACAATTCAACCATCATCTTCTTCGCCTTCATCATCACCGCCACCACCACCACCACCTCTCCAGTCCATCAGTGACAGTGGACAACCTTCCTGGATGGAGCTGGCAAAGAGGAAATCTTTGGCATGGAGTGACAAAACTATGGACTGAGAGACAGACAGAAAAAAGCAAGATCATTAAGTTTCAGGAAGTGCTGAAAATCATTTTGAGTTGTCTGGTATACAAAGAAAGAGTGTCTGTGTGGGTGAACAGGGGAGAGGGAAGAATAGAGATAAAGAGCTGGAGTGTGAAAGAGTCATGTATAGATATATATGTATACATTTAAGGGCCTTATACCCCCCCCATCCAGCGCACACATCCCTTTTCTTCTATAATGTAGGGTATGTCTCAGGTTTACCACACTATAATGTTGTAACATACTTCCGGAATATTGATTAAGCAGACCTTTGCATATATTAATAATGAATTCAGATTTATTTAAGCAATATTATGGATCATAAAATTATATGAGGGTGTCATGGTGGTGCAGCGGTTAGCGCTATCGCCTCACAGTAGTAAGGGTCTGGGCGGGCCAGAGTTTGCCTCTTCTCCTTGTGTATGTGTGGGGTTCATTCCTGTATGTCAGGTGAATTGGAGATGCTAAATGAACCTTGTGAATGTGTTTGTGTGTGTCTGGCCAGCAAAGGACTAGTGATTTGTCCAGGGTTTTTCTTCCCATTTTGTCCCATAAATGCTGTGATAAGCTCCAGCACCCCTCTGCAACCCTGGTTAAGATAAATGGTTCAGAAACTGAATAAATGAAAATTAGATAAAGCTATGTATTAGAGGTATATTGAGTGAAATACAATTTTAAAAAATCAGCCATTTATTCAAAGGCTTTGTATTACAGCACTTTAAATCTATTGTATAATAAAGTTCACATATCTTAAACTATAAACAATGAGACTTCATTTAAAAAAATGTATGTGTGTGTGTGTGTGTGTTCTAATGGCTAAATAATATTTTCCTTGTCTACTTGTACACCACCACACTGCTTTCTCTGTGCTATTGAGAAAGGAAATTATGCTAGTCTGTCCAGTTAAACTAGTCCAATTAGTGAAAGCTACACAGTGACTGGAAACACATTCAGACATGTTTTTATTAAAATACTTATGTTACAATGTTACACAATGTCTTAGGACTTTTTACTTATAAACATTAACAAATTAGTATGTATTCTTACTCATAATTATAAAAAAAATATTCTGACACCAGAAATGAAAAACATTAGGACTTTTTTTCAAAGCTGTTGGAAGATACAGCTTCAAGATGTCCATGGTAAGAAGTAATTTTGGCCCATCCTCTTGGCAAAATATTTTTTAATAGTCCATTTGTTGGAAGTGCATAACTATATATATATATATATATATATATGTGTGTGTGTGTGTGTGAGTGTGTGTGTGTGTGTGTGTGTGTGTGTGTGTGTGTATGTAAATTAAATCATATATTCAACTAGGCCTCTCATAGAAATAGACTAAAAGTACATTAAAATAAAGAACCCTGAAATGCTCCTTTTATTTTAAATTGTGCTAGGAACAACAATAAATAATGTTTTTGAATGTTATATTGCCAGTAAATATACTCTTACCTTTCTGTAAAATAATTATTATAATGTGTAAATTATTATAAACTGCTACAATAAGAACAAGGGTGGATCCTGAGTTTGTGCTTTGCAAGGTGGACTTCTGATCTCATCCGTAAAACAAAGCACAAGTGTCACAGAGGGTACTATCCAAAATCTACTTTTCTCACATTCTGTCTCAATTTATGATTTTTTTTTTCGCTGCTCCAGCACAGATCTT
>JBBPCY010000002.1:12167466-12169966 GCA_037974405.1 Brachyalestes nurse | reverse complement strand
CCTCTTTTCTCAGTCTGTCTTGGTACACGGCCTGGCAGAATGGAAAAGGTAAGTAAAAAACAAAGTTCACTGTAGGTCCTAAAATACACTAAATGGACAAAAGTATTGGGACTGTTTTCCAGGGTTTGGGCTAGCCTTACTTCAAGTGAATGGCTTAATCTTAATGCTTCAGCATACCAAGAGATTGGTATGCTTCAATTTTGTAAACACAGATTGGGGAAGACCCTTTTCTATTCCAGGATAACTGTGCCATAAAGTCATGGTTGAATGAGTTTGTTGGGGAAGAGCTTGACTGAACCGAAACAGAGATTGTGAGTCAGGCCTTCTCGTCCATCATCAGTGCCTGAGCTCTTAAATGCTCTACAGAATGAATGGGCACAAATTCCCACAGAAACACATCAAATTCTTATGCAAAGCCTTCCAAGAAGAGTGGAAGCTGTTATAGCTGCAAAGGGGCGAACAACTCCATATTAAAGTCTTGTACAGGGGTCCTCAAGTTACAACAGTCTCAACATATGATGTTTCATGTTTACAATGCTCACTCCCACTCGGCTTACACCGTCAGCCTTGTACTTACGGACGTGGGTGAACTGTTTTGGTTGCGCGTGGTGGGAGAATACGCAGTAACGCAGCATATGAGTGAGGGAGTTTTCCTTTTATTTTGCTGTGGCTTAGTTGTGTTTTTATGATTTTACACTTATGTTAAGTTACACTTATGTTAATATACCCCCTGTATATGAATGAAATATGAAATGTTGTTAAAGTCCCTATTTATGTAATGGCAAGCCATCCCAACACTTTTGTCCATGTAGTGTATTCAGACACCTGTTGTATTGAGTGAGTTTAAGGTGCAACTTTAAGGTGCACCTATTGTTGTCACAGGTTTTGTACACACAGCTCTCATCATCTCCATGGAAATATATTGCCAGTAGAAAGGGACGCTCCAGAGTAGCCACGCATGAGACTTGGGTCTCCTTGCCCTGTGCCAGGCATCAGCTGTAGGGATGTTAAATCCCCAGTACTGGACTGTAGAGCAGTGAAAATGCATTCTCTGGAGTGTGGGAGCTCCATGCCTTACCCTGGGGATGAATCTGAAAGGTTTTTGTCATCGTCCAGTAGAGCTGAGGCTCTTACGGCAGCAAAGAGGGGACAAACGCTCTAATACCCTGATTTCAGAATAAATGTTTACATTTACGTTAACGGCATTTCGCAGATGCTTTCATCCAAAGCAACGTCCGTTCCCTAGCTACAGGGGGCAGTCTCCCTTGAGTAACTTGGGGTTAAGGGTCTTGCTCAGGAACTCCGTGATGGTGTGCTGAAGGTAGGATTTGAACGCATGACCTCTTGGTCCAGAGGCAAGTATCCTACCCAATAGGCCACCACCACCCCAAATGTTGAGAGAACAGGTGTTTATAAGCATCTAGAAATGTCAGGTCAGTCAACTATGATGTTGCTTGATTGTGAAATGCATGTTGTGGTTTCCAGATGGAAAAATTTCTCATTTCACATTCCATCTGGAACATGTGCCCTGCATAATGTACTTTTTTTGGTGTCCCATGCTCATTGCTGTATTGCAACAATTTTCACTTCTGCATTTTCTGGGTGTGCATTGGATTTTTATTTTTTTGCTTTTGTGTCTGAAAGAGCAATAAATAGAAAGGAAATTTGGTCTTTTGATAATTTCTAATAGTTATTTTGTGAAGGGTACCATACGTGTCAAAAACAAATGTCTTTGAGTATTTTGTGTGCTTAACAAGTGTTTTTTTCACATCTTTTTTAGTTTCAGTAAAACAATTTACAGTGCTTTTAGTGCATTTACATCCCTTTTAATTAGTAACTAACAGTTGCATAACCCTATCAGCCCACACCCAGCTGACTACATTATCACTTGCATAAGAACATATAAATTGTTATTAAAGGACTTTGCCGCATGTGAGAAGTTTTAAGAAAATTAAATGATCTACAAGTACCTAGACTTAGATTTCACTTTCACATTTCTGCTGTTAACTTTCAAAAGAAACACATTTTTATTTTTAGATGTTAGGTGTCTATATTGTTCACAAATCAAATCAGTTGACGGGTGAGGATCTGTTAGTAAATTCACTTCTGTCTGCCAGAGTGAACTGAGGGAGTTTTTCTAATGTTGGCTATAGAAACTGATTCTGACTTTTGTTTATGTTCTATGCCACTCTAACACTGCTTTCAGACTACAGGTTGGATATACAAATTAAACTCAGGTATTGGTGTGTATGTCTTTTTAGTGGTCATCTCTTAATAAAAAGTGATTAGGACTGATTTATCAACTTCTTATCAAAGTGTTGCAAAAGTCCTTTTGGTAAAGAAGTTTCCAATATGCAGGCATATTGCCAGAAAAGTATTTCAAGTATTCTTTTAGTGCTATCTGCTAGCTGCAAGATTAAAATTGTACCTGTTGCATGAAACCTTAACAACACTTTCATTGTAGCTGTTACCAAACATTTTAGATTTTAGTGAACATGAA
>JBBPCY010000002.1:12143211-12167366 GCA_037974405.1 Brachyalestes nurse | reverse complement strand
GGACCACATGAAGTTTGGTGGGTTTCGGATGAAGCGTGTCCGAGCAGGACGATCTGAAAGTTGAGGATTTAGGGGGGCGGCAATCGTTTTCACTGTAAAAACGAGAATAACGAATGAACGAACGGCAAGACGAAGCAAACATCTGTGAACAAGCCCGCTGTTCCAGACCGGTCCTGACGGTTCAGAGTTGGCTGCTGTGTGCTTGAGCATTAATGAATGGGTCAGGACTTTTGAACAGTACTATAGAACATCTGCGAAGAACTGCATTCTTAGTGGCTTCGCTCACGTGGTCCTGCGTTCGGACAGCGGCGGTCCTCTGGAATGTGTACGGAATCTTAACTGCGGGATGATTTGGAATCACGGGCACACTTATAATGTTTGTTTGCCATTCCAAGAGCATCAAATCAGAATTTTGTGGTTTCTGCACGTTAAACAGTGTTCTCTGAAAACCGAAGGTACCGAATGTGGAGCCCTGAGGGACCCCACGTGGCAGGAACGCGCCCAGGAGGCGGAGCTGCTGCTGGCGTTTGATTGGCAGCTGGAGGTGACGCAGGTGTGAAAAAGCCTGTAAAAGACGCGCAGAAATGTGTGAGTGTTCCGGCTTCACGGAACAGACCAGCAGAAACACCAGCAGCACCATCGCCGTCGCTTCAAACCTGTTCCTTTGGAGAATGTCCTGAGAGTTACCCTGTTTTTTCTTCAGCTATAAACTGTAGGAATAATCCCGGGGATGTTGCCCCGTCAGCGCGCAGCATTAAGCGCTCACGCCGCCTGACTCTCCATTAAAGCGCCGCGTCACTCCGGTGAGACCTGAAGATTCTAACATTAATAACTGATGAACAGTGCAGGCTAATGGAGATTCAGGATTACAGTCAAGTGTATATTTATACTGTTATACATCTGACAGCCCATCAGGAAGTAAACCCCGTTTAAAACAATATTTACAGACTTTAGTTCTTTTTAATTCCAGAAAAGTGATGATATTGGCCCTCTAATGTATTAATCTCAGTATGTAGCAGTAAAATCACAGATATTGTGTCCGTATCGTGCAGCTCTAGTGTCTCAGCATGTTTATTGTAAACCCCAGATTCTTGCGCTGGCCTCTGGAGTGGTCTTGTGCTGTCAAGGCGGTTCTCTGTCTAGAGACTCATTTGCACACTGCGGTGATATTAGTATCGCAGAGACAGATATTGCGATAAGGATCAGAGCGTGATGTATTGTGCGGCTCCACAGTGGGTTTTCAGAACAGGCCACACCGAGGGCTACAGCTCTGGAGGTTTCTCTTCAGCCGCAGGTCTGTTCCAGCCAACATCTGACACCTAATCCCGATAATCAAGGTGCCGCCTGGAAGACCTGGGTTGGAGCGAAAGTCTGGAGCGAGGCGGCTCCGCGGGGCGAGTGCTTTGGCCGCAGGGCTGGAGCTGCAGTGAGGGAGCGCTGGAGTCGGAGCGCTTCTGCTGCAGCTGCCAAATTATCCTCCAGGCACTTCAGGTTTCCTGACGCATGGAATTCCTTTAAGAGTTTTCTTTTAAGAAGTGGAAAGATCAGCACAAGTTCGTTTTGGAGCCCAGCCTTGCCCAGACAACAGGGAGAGCAGCTCCGGAGCTCCGATCCGGCAGAGCCTTCGCTGATCAGGCTTTATGGCTTTTGGCAGACGCTCTGATCCGATATGTCCTGTCATGTTCAGACAGTCCTGTGGAGTTCAAACGGGCCTTTTGTGTTCAGACAATCCTCTGGTTTTCAGATGATTTCTTGAAGTTCAAACAGTCCCTTTGTGTTCAGAAGATCCTTTAGTGTTTAAATTGACTGTTAGTATTCAGATGACCTCTTACAGTTTAAACTGTCACTTTGAATTCAGGGAGAGCTTTTTGGAGATTTCTTTTTGGAGTTTAGAGGGTTGTTTTGGAGTTTGGGAGGTTGGAAGGTCTATTTAGAGTTCAGAAGGTTCTTTTGGAGTTCAGGATATTGTTCTGGGGTCTGCTGGTATTCAGATGATGCCCTGGAGTTCAGACGATCTCACTGTGCACAGGAGGCCCTTTAGTGTTTAGATGGTCCACTGGTACTGCAGACGGTTCGTTGGTGTTTAAGGGGAGCCCGTGGTCAAGTTGTAAGAAAAGCAAACTGGGAACCAGGGGCTCACCAGTATAAATTCCAGGACGGACTATATTCCTGATTCTGGATTATTCTTTGGCCTAGGGGGCGGGGCTAGCTGGTATCAGGATGTGGTCCTCAAGTGACCTATTGAAGAAATGCGCTGTGAGTCAGGGGATCACTGGTTCCAGGATTCTCCAGGAAGATTCGCCCACCCTGCCAGGACACCTTCGGGCAGCCCCCCCCGCCCCGGTGGGTATTGTTGGGCCAGTGATATCCTGCAGGATCAGCCAGTCTCTCCTGTCCGCTGTGGGTCAGGTGGTTGGGGAGTCTGTGGAATGGTTTGAGTGTTGTTCTGCTTGTGTGATCTTTCAGGGCTGCTGCTCTGTTCCCAGGGTTTGTTCAGAGCTCCGCAGAACGTGGAGAACGCAGCTGAGGGAACCTGGAAGAACAACAGAAGGGGACTGGTGGGGGGGGTTCAAAGATATTTTCTTGTAAATTCCTCGGCCGCTTTACTTTCGTGTCCCAGATCCTTCGGACATGCCAGTGTGTCTGATGCTTATCGGGGCTCTCGCTGTTTTTCGGTCTCTCCCTCGCTCCTCGCTCCTCGCTCCTCGCTCCTCGCTCCTCGCTGTTCGGGGGTATTTTTGGAAACTAATGAAAAGAGGAATCTGAACTGTTTGCCCTTAAAAGGGATGTCTGGGTCAGCTGGGTGGAAACTTGCCTGTTATTAATGTCTTTAACGTCTCTCTCTCTGTCTCTCTCTCTGTCTCTCTCTCTCTGTCTCTCTCTCTGTCTCTCTCTCTGTCTCTCTGTCTCTCTCTCTGTCTCTCTCTGTCTGTGTGTCTCTCTCTCTGTCTCTCTGTCTCTCTCTCTGTCTCTCTCTCTCTCTGTCTCTCTCTCTGTCTCTCTCCCTGTCTGTCTCTCTCTCCAGAGTTGAAGTTAAGTTACAATTACCTCGTTAAATTGTGAGGGAACATGATATTAATGTTTTTACTTGTCACTTTACTTCACACTATACGTTGCTACAGCTGAAGCTTGAAGTCGTGCTGGTAGTAAAAAACATTGTGAAGGTAGTTTGTAGTTATACTATACACTTTTGTGCTGGCATTTGCGAGTTGAATTTAATCATTTCTAAAACTGTGGTTACAGATAGTATCTGGCATTTCCTTTTTGCTTCTGTTCTATTGTATTCTGCTTACCCAGAGATTTTTGGAGAAAGTCCTTGGGTGTTGTATCTGTACTTGACACGCGCATGAACACTGATTACAAATGGCTTTTCTGATGTTCCTCTGGGGAACCGTGAAATAGTTCCATTAGGATGGCATTTTCTCTGTTGCTGTTTGAACTCTGTTGTTAAATCATTTTTTTCTCACCATTAGTTTTTTATTTTAATTTTTATCCCCATTAGAGTTTAGAGTTCTTAGAGTTTAATACTTCATTGTAGACCTATTTAATTTTACCCACATTTTTTGTTTATTGTTTTAATTTAATTTTTGTCCGTTTCTATTTTGAACAAAACAGTATTTTTTTTCCCCCTTTATAGAAACACTGTGAGAGACAGAAGTCCAGTCTTCGGATCCGCTTTAGACCCTCTTTATTCCAGCATGTGGGCCTGCATTCATCCTTGGCAGGGAAAATCCAGAAACTTACGGTGATACACTAAGCATTGCTCAGTTTTTGATTAATCTGTTATTGACTGGACTTTAAATGACCTCAGAGACAATGACCTCACTCTCTGTTGCCAAATGATCTCCTTTTATACTTATTGTTAAAAAGCAGCAGATTTTCTTTTCTTTTTCTGTCAGACACATTTTAATTTCCTGTCCCCTTTCCATAGATATGAGGTTCTGGCCTTAACTTATCCTTATATGTTGTGCCTCTTTTACCCTTATTGAACAAACAAGTAGTTGGGCTTTACACAGTTGCACTGATAGGAATCTCTCTGCTGCTCTGCCTCAGGATAAAGACTTCCTAAAGCCTCTGCTACATAAAATTCATGTGAACCCACCGGCAGAGGTATCCACTTCTCTGAAAGTCTACCAGGGCCACACACTGGAAAAAACCTACATGGGAGAAGATTTCTTCTGGGCCATCACCCCCATGGCAGGAGACTATGTGCTCTTCAAGTTCGACCGACCAGTCAGCATTGAGAAGTTCGTATTCTCTCTGTCTTTCTCTCTCACTCCTCACTCACTCTGGTTTGCCTAGGGATTCATTTACGCGCTTTGTATAGCACACAGTCACGTGTACTGCTCTGCTCTTCCTTAGATAGGTACTTGCGCTTGCTCTGAAAATGCTAATCAGGAGAACACGTGCACACAGAGGCATGCTCAGATTTATCTGTCATGCTTCTGTGTCCTCATTGAGAGTGGGCCCAGCTAATCATAATTTACTAAAAATAAGAACTGGCACTTGCATTTTGGAATGCTTCTTTGACCTTTCAAAAAGTATATGCTGATTAGCCATTACATTAAAACCACTGACAGGTGATGTGAATAACATTTAATTATCTTTACACTGGCATCTGTAAAGGGGTGGGATATAACAGGCAGTGAGTGTTTAGTAAGTTCTTGAAGCTGATGTGTTGGAAGAAGAAAAAGTGGGCAAGTGTAAAAATCTGAGCAAGTTTGACAAAGGATTAAATTATGTTGGTTAAACTACTGGGTCCGAGCATCTCTGAAACAGCAGGTCTTGTGGAGTGCTCATGGTATGAAGTGGTTGTTACCGACCAAGAGTGATCCAAGGAAGGACAACCAGAGAACCGAGATCATTACTGATGATGTGGTGTGAAGATTAGCTCGCCTTGTCTGATCTCACAGAAGGGCTGCTGTAGTACATATTGCTGATCAAATTAATGCTGGCCATGGAAATGTTTCAGAACACACAGCCATCACAGCTTGCTATATAGCTGCAGACTGATTCGAGTGACTCTTCTCTTCTGCAAAGCAGCTATAATGGGCTTGTGAACAATAAAATTTCATTTGCGATTTCATTTGCTGTGTGTGTGTTCGTGTGTGTGGAAGTGATGGTACCAGGACACACTATGGAAAGAGTGCACGCTGGCAGAGGTAGTGTGGTGCTGTTATTCACAGCATTATTGTAGACCAAGTACACCACTTCATCTGGTATTCCCTAATGGCAGTAAACTCCTTCAGCAGGATGCACCCTGCCACACTGAAATGTTTTCAAGAATAGCTTTGGGAACATGACAAAAAGTTCAGGATGTTAAGCTGGCCTCAAAAGTCCCCTAATGTCCGCGTTCCCCAAAATTCCCACAATCTCATCAAGTATCTGTGTGCTGGACCAACAAATCTGAAACATGGAGACGCCACCCTGCAACTTACTGGGCTTAAAGGACCTGCTGCTAACTTCTTGTTGCCAGATATCACAGCACACCCTCAAGAATTCTGGTGGGGTCCATGCCTCATCAAGTTGGAACTGTTTTGGAGGCACAAGAAGGACCTACATGGTATAAAGCAGGTAGTTTTAATTGTACGGCTGATCAGTATATGCTAGTTTATAAATGAATTGCACCTCAAGTTTTTATAAAATTTTTATATGATTTCCCCACTTCTCCCTGCTGCCTAGTTGTATTTGTAGCACACTGAATACTAGTTGTCAGGAAGCTAATTCTCATTTGGATATGGTGTGATGAATTGGATCACAAAAATCAGAGTTTAGCCTACTTGGTGATGGCAGTCTCTACTAACTACAGCAACCTCTGCTGGATTTGTCTGGAGCAGCACTTAGCTTACTGATGTATGACTGGATCTTATTAGCAACTCAAGTAGGGACCTGTTCTGTTAGTATCTGAATGTGCATGTGGTATATGTGCTAGTGATGTGTTGTTTGTGAACGATTAGTTGTTTTTGAAGTATTCTTGATTATGAGTACAGAATGAAGAGTCATCTTAGTGATGAATGATTACTTTTTTCTTTTTCAATTTTCTCTAGGCTATACATACACATGACATGTAAATCTGTATAGTAACATCTTAGCTAGAGGCTTGTTCACAAATTGGTCTTTCTTTCGCTCACTTGTCACATGCTGCATATTCTGCATATTCTCAATATAGGAACAACTGATTCATTCATGAACCCTAAGTCTTTGTCAGACTCTCATTCACTTGTCACATGACTGCTACAGATTCTCAGTGTAAGAACCGCTGATTTGTTCAGAAATCATAATTGCAGGTCTTCATGTCTGAGGCTCTCATTCATTCTTCACATGATTACTGCAGTAGAATGTTGTTACTGTTGAGGAGAACTGGTTAACATTAGCTAGTCAACCAGAACATTTCTGTAATTTTCTGTCTGTGTGTTGTGCATCTACTGAAGGGATGTTTAATTTACCTTTTTGTTGGGACTGGTACCTACACTAAAGGTCTTCAATGACCAAAAAGTAAATAACATAGAGGGAATATTTTTTGTTGTTGTTGTTAGGCAGTTAAAGTAATGAGTCATTTTAACTAAGTACCTAAATAGACTATGGTCCAAACAGTTTCTTAAGAGTCCAACAAAAGTGAACTTGTATATTATACCTTACAAAATTATGATTGAGAGCCATGCTCCTTCTGTTATGGCCCAGATGAGTGCTACAGTGGCACACCACTTCCACCACTTCCTCTAAAAAAAATTGTTCATTTTACTGAATGACATTTAAGGTCATCACAAATGTGTGCTGTTCTACCAATGACTCTTAACGTAGAAGCATACTGTTCTTATGTCTGTGTACTTTCCATGCGTGAGTACATAAACGTATATGGACAGATTTGTGTCTGTACATACATTTTCCTTAACAGTTAGTCTTTGATTGACAGGATCCTGTTCCGCAGTGGTAACCAGGAGCACCCAGGAGACAAAATCGAGAACACAACGATTGAGATTTTGCCCTTCTCGGTAAGCCCCCATCCCACCCCTAAATGTGCATTATTATTGTTAATGTAGCTTTCTGACTTGTGTTCCTTTTTTTAAAGGGGGGTTTGGGTGAGAGAGGGTGAGGGTGAAAGAGGGTGCGGGTGAGAAAGGGTGAGGGGGAGGAGACAGGTTGACTCCATTTGTCCATTTCCGGTAATGCGGTAAGACAATTTGGGACAATTTTGTCCTCAGTAATATAATGATGGACAAAGTCATAGCAAGTGAATAAGATCTGTGGGGGTTTGCTAACATCTGTCATGCTGGAGATGCACCTTGATAAAAAATGGATAATCTAGCCATAGTATTAATGTGATGCACAATTTTATATTGGATAAGGGCATGTCTTGCACAGTTAGATTTATGTACCCATCTAAGTGTCTTATCCCCAAGTTTTGCAGATATTTCCTTCCCCAGGTCTTCCTCCCCCCTTTATAAACTGTAACGAATGTTTGAAATTAAGTTTGGCCTGCTTTCAGAAACTTATCAGAAGTACTCTCATTGGGACAAAAAAAGAGTGATGCTTGTGGAGTAAAAGTTCAGTTTTTGGTGGTGTTCAAAGGATGCAAAAGCCTAGATATAAATCTTAACATGTTTAAATCACTTAATTGGACCAAACTGAAAAAGTATGATTACTGGTTATTGGAGCATGGATGTAAAAAGACTGCAGCCTGAAAGAACGCTTACCCTGCTCTCAAATTCTAAGAGTTTACAATGACCTTTTTAATATGTGGGAAGTGGAAGATGGTTTGGCCAGGGTTTACTGGAATCTATGATTAACCATACTAACGCCAGATTTTTACATTATTTTTCCTACCCGGTAACAAAACCTTGTATTAGGTAAATCCAGCCCCCAGATTGGCTTAGGTCTTTGCAGGTGCTGTTCGTGCAGCTTGGGGATGTTTTTATTTCAAATAAACTTCATGATCTGACTATCATAAAAGAGGGACTAGGCAAGGTCTCAGTTTTATTTATGTTTATTGTGAAGCCAGAAATCAGACTGAATGAAAAGTAACCAGAGCAACAGGAACTGAGATAGAAAGATCAGAAAGCAGTTGGATTTCTGTTACTGGCTTCATATTTGACTGTGCTCAACTGTAGAACGTTGCTGCTTCTAATTTTAGCAAGCAGCAGGTTGAGCTGCTCTGTTAATGAGGTTGGAGCCCACAGTCCTGCTGTGAAAAAAGGGCTTAGTGAGTCTACTGGAGCCTTTGATGTTAGCAAAGAGTTTGCCGTAGGTGTGAATTTCATGTTAGTTCTATTACTTTGCATTTCTTAATATAGTATATGCTGAGATATTTAAAATGGGTTTATCATTTTAGTATCAATCTGTATTTATGATGTTCTTGAGTCACACTTGCTTGCTTAAGGAGCCTTGCTCTTTGATTGTTAGTGAGGATTGTTTCGGTTACAGGATACAGGTCTGAAGACCAAAGAGAAATACAAACGGACAGACGACCATTTCTATAGAATTGGTAAGTTTCTGTTCAAATGTTTTAGTTTGAGACTTGTTTCCTTATCAGATCTAGCATTTAATCTCTTTCTCTCTAGCTGACTTTAATAAAGGTGTGGCTGAAGGCACAGTTGACCCTGCCTTCAACCCAGTGGCTGCTGTACGTCTCAGTGTCCTAAAGGACTCTGCTGTGTGGGCGATCATCAGTGAGGTTAGCCAGTCCTGCACTTTCTGCCTAGTGGAACTTTTATATAAGCTTACGCATACATTTGTATTCTGTTGAAAAGGTTCAGTGGTATGAAACATTTCTGCTGAAAAGTAAACACTATAGACCAGAAGTCATCAGTCCAGTTTTTTTTTTAAATAAATGGTAGTTAACTGAACTATTGATGTATCTGACTGGGTACCTGGTATCATTTCTACCAGTGATTTAGCACCAGAAACTAAGTTCTACTAAGTTTGATGACCTCCATCGTCTGTCATATAGGCTGTATAGGTTCTAAGCCTGTCCTGGAGCCCGTGTACATTTTTGTGTTTTCTCTGCTCTCAGCACATCTGATCCAAATATAATCAGCTATGTAACAAGCCTTTCCTTGGTTGAAGTGGGAATGTAGGTTAGAGATCTTGAGTGGCATAAGTGTCTAAGCTTTTGCTCTATCGTTAGGAGATTGCGAGCAAAGCCAGAGCCACCCATTGCTGCAAGTCTAAGAGAGCCTAATCCGCTTTGCTCTCTTTGAGTGGGTATGATGACCCTCTTTCTCCCACATCACCACTAATTTTGATTCTTGCCAGTGCAAGTATTTGCTAGCTGATGTAACAGAACTGACGCTGCATTAGCAAGAGTTCGAAATATTTATTTTATGTTTATTTGCATATTTATTTTATGTTTATTTGATGAATTGGAACCATATGCAATCGGAGGGTGCTTCAAGATTCCCACCCCTATTTTTGACCAATATTATCTTGTCCAAATTCTTAGGCTGCAAAAAGCCTCACTTTAACATATAGATTTTCTGTACACTCACTGACAAACACATTAATTTGAGAAGTACATGCTCCTAATATCTGTATTCTGTGATCCTATTTCTCCTTGCAGATCCACATAAAGAGAGTTGCCGGATAGCTGTAGGCCTCCACTGGTTGCGGGCCCCTAAGACCCAGCTGTGCTGTATGAGCTCTTACAGCTTTCCCAAACAACAGTGACAAGATCAGAGTGTATGGACGCTACCAATCATGGTGCCACTCAGCGAGGATTGCTGGCTTTTATGAACTCTTCATCCCTTTATCTTCCTCTTTTTTCTCTGCTTTTTCTCCCTCCCGTTTTTTTTTACTTGTAAATTCTCTTTTGTTACTTTCCGCTCTGGTTACTTTTTTCCTTTGAGGATCTCTTTTCGTCAAGTCATCTTTTCTTCTTTTGTGTGTGTGTCAATGTGAATACTACTGTATAAAAAGGATGCTTTTTGAAGAAATGTAACCAGAGGAATTATGCCTTGAGGATTTGCGATCAGTGCTATCATGAAGATATTGAGTGCAGGATTGTGCGCTAATGCTGGTGAGAAGGCAAATGCCGAAGGAGAATGTTATAAGTACTGTATCGTTATGGACTATAAATGACTTTGACCATGGGTCAATTAAGTGCTTTATACTTTACACAAAGTTGTCAGAAGAGAAATCAGTTGAGTTATTTTGTGTTAAAGATGAGTTAACCTCCATTAGTGGTGTTTTTCAACTCTCACTTTTAAGTGCCAGGGCAAGGCACGCTGTTTCAACTTATTTATGTCCACAGAATTGTTTGTTGTAATGACTACTTTGCCAAAATATTTCTTGAAACAAATTTCTAACAAAGAGAAACCATACTGCAAAGCCTTTTCCTGTGTAACAGGAAAGGCTTTCCTTCCATCTGTGTCTTTTGGCAGAAACCAATCAACCACAGCCTTTCAGCTGAAGGGAGATATATAATTATTATTTAGACGATCTATGAAGGTGACTTTAACTTATTTGAAATAAATCTTTAATTTAATTTGTAAAAGAGAGAATTTTTTTATTTTTTATGCTATGAAAAGTACAAAAAAAAAGTTTGGTAGAAGTAAATATTTGATTTGATAAATATTTGGAGTAACTACTTACTTTTTAATGATTGTGACTTAAAATCTGGTTCATTATTTTTTTTTCCTTTGTGTAGTTCCAATGGGTGCAGGTCCCCCACATGTGTGCCTTAATGTTGAGTGTCCCCTAGGTGACTGGAAAGGGACTGCCTCTCTGTGTCAAAACCCCTGTGGTCAAAACCACAGGAGTAACTAAGATGAGAGGTTCCAGCCCAGTCTTTGAGAATCCTCAGCGAGGCCATTTTTGTTGGTCTTTTTTTTTCCCCTCAGGAAACCTCAACCAGGTAACAAAGCTGTTGAAGTCTGATTACCTGGAACAGGTTTGTGGTGACCCACAGTAGAACAAAGATGTAAATAAGCTGAGGATTCCCAAGGACTGTGAATTAGAAGCAGTACTTCCCAGTCCAAGTCCTGGTGACCCACAGTTCAGCATTCAGTTTAGCCCATTTTTTCCTTGCTGTGACACAGCTGATTCAACTTGAAGGTGAATTGGGTGTGTTTGAAAAATGATGCTTAAACTGTGGAGAGCAGTGAGTACCCAGACTTGGATGAGAAACCAACTACCTAAAATTCTTCTGTTTGCTTTAACTTGACACGCTCCTGTTCAGTGCATGGAATGTGTTTTCTTAACATGTTCAAAGCCAAACATGTCAGGATTACATGTGCCACTTGCTCTAAGAACTGACTATTCAAATGCATTGATATTTGTGTTTTCATTTTCCATTTCAAACAGTCCACTGCCATGTCTGTCAACAGCCATCTGTCCAATACTCTTGTATCATTGCTATTTGATGTTTCCTTACTGTTTATTGCTGTATAATAGCTGGCACTGGGTGTGACTTGCCTTTATTATTAGACCATGGGGCTGGTTAAGAACAAATGTAAAAACCATAGAAATATAATGGGTAGTATTTTACATAAACTGATACATGAATCTTATATACTTCACAGTGCAAAATTACTTCAGCCTGCTGTTGTGTGAGTGCTGAAGTACTGAAGTGATGTGAGAGTAGTGGTGCAGGTTTGTGCCATTATCTATAGATACTGTTTGATTTCTATGGTTTTTGACATTTAGCTTCACCCGTATAACTGGCTGACCACAAGGAGGTCAGGTTGGGTAACTACTGTACATATTTCCCAAGTGCTCTCATCTCATTTGATTGTGTATATCTTCTAGAAGGTTCCTAGAAATGTGAGCTGACCTTAAAAATCATGCCATTGTATGACCATTTACTGTATGTATGCACATTTAGCTTGTCAGTGTGTCAAGCAGAGAAAGACATTGTGTGCATGTCACTTTCGATTACATATCATCTGTGTAGGGAAGAATTTGACAAGGGGGAAATCTCAAAATGTGTCTGTTGTGTAAAGTCAAGATATATGTTTACATCTTTTTAAACATAAATATTTCCTAGTTTTGAAGACAGGCAAATATTCAGTTGCTCATATGAGCACCTGTAATAGTGTACTCGGTGAATGTGCCGTATAATGTCTTGTTTCCATGCTTGTGACAAGAATTCTGTTAGGAACAGACTGGACTAGTGATGGCACAGTAGTATGGATTCCTTTTGGCTAGCCCAGGTTAGAGCTTCCTTTCCTGCTCCATGAATCATTGCACAACATGATTTGATATATTGCTGAGTATGCTGAGTATTCCCACTTTTTGCATTTTTTTTTACCACCCCTCATCCCATAGTAAGATTCCCTCTGTCTGGTGCATCCCAGACTTTCATGTGCCTTCATCTGTGCATCTTGTTTCCAGCTGACATTGATTTGAATGGACAGTACAGAAATAAATCAAACTTGAGAGAATTCATGTTTTGAAGTTTTCACTTTTTCAGTCCATCTCTACATGAATCATTGTTTGTTTTATTCATGATCACTGACATTTCGGATATATTTTGATTGTATGTACACTATATGGACAAAAGTATTGGGACACCTAACCATTACACCTGTGGGAATTTGTGAGCATTTACGAGGTCAGGCATTGATGTTGGATAATAAGGCCTGGTTCGCAATCTCTGTTCCTGTTCATCCCAGAGGTGTTGGAAGGTGTTTAAGTCAGGGCTGTGTGTGGCCAGTCAAGTTCTTCAACAACTCATCCAACCTCGTCTTTAAGGAGCGTGCTTTGTGCACTGGGGCACAGTCATACTAGAATAGAAAGGGGCCTTTTTCCCAAACTGTACTCACAAAGTTGGCGTTGTCTAAAATGTCTTGGTATGCTGAAGCGTTAAGATCGCCATTCAATGGAAGTAAGGGGCCTAGCCCACAACCTGAAAACAGGTGTGTCCCAATACTTTTGTCCAAATAGTATATGAGAGAGCGCTGGACTTTAAGGGAAACCCTGCAGCACAGAGAGAAAACTGGTGATTTGGAGGCATCTTGTGGTCAAGAATGGAAATTGAGTCCAATTCACCGACGCACGGGCTGTCTGACTCATCTGCTCCGGTTTCATGCAAATAACAACAAAATAAACTAGGCGTGGAAAAGGTGTGAAACTTGGTATTTACAATGAAATGAAATAAAACAAAACGTTTGACAGGCCGTTGCTAGGCAATGACGCGAACTCCCAGAATGCATTGTTGATCAAATGTGGCCGCCTCCATGGCAGTGCTAAACGTCCCTTAGCCTCGGTTTTATGTCCTCTCATTGTTCACACGGCAGGAGTCTGGCTTTACTTTGAGCTCGAATGCGTTTTGAACAACAATGCCCAAGTACTACGAAGATAAAGAGGAGGACGGTCGAGCTTGTGCTGGAATCAGGGAGGATTTTAAAGCCTGTCTGCTCCAACATGACTGCGTTGTGAAGGTAAGTTAACTTTTCTGCTAGCTGTGGCTAACCTCACCTACAAAAATAACAATCTCGATTCCTCAAAGTCAAATGCGTTATTGTCACTTTAAACTTAAGCTTGTTAAATCTGAATGACTGTAACTTTCATCTAACTTACGCTGCTGGCAGGTCATATTAAAGTAAAGTGGGAAGCAGCGTGTGGGGCGGTAACTTGCTCAAGGGTACCTTAGTGGTGCCACTATTAACCCTGAGATTCGAACGACCTTCTGATTGTATGGGGCAACTCTCTAACCACTAGGCCACCAGCTGTCTAGTGGTTAGGGAGTTGCCCCTGCAATCCAGTAGTCCTTACTCTATTTTTTGGAGTATTCGGTGGTTAAGGAGCCATGGGTTCGAATCACAGGACTGCCAGTGGCACCACTGAGGTACCCTTGAGTAAGGTACTATCCACACACACTGCTTCACTTGGTGAATGGGTTAAATGCAGAGAAAGAATTTCACACTGTGCTGTGGTGGCATATAACAAATTGACACTTTTCACACTTTACTGCATGTGTGTGATTAACAACCATTCATGTTTGATTTCAGGAAGGCAAGAAGCCCAGTGAGTGTCTGAAGGAGGGTCACTGCAAGGGCCTGCAGGTGTCTTTCTTTGAATGCAAAAGGTCAATGGTTAGTAGTACAGTCTTAACTTGCTCTGGTTCATTTATTTTTTAAAATATGCCTCATTGACTCAAATAATCACTCAAATCACTAACATTTACAGACACTCTGGAATTTGGTTTGCTGTGTGATTGGAGCTGACGCTACGCCCCTTTCTTTTTTTTACAGTTGGACACAAGAGCTCGATTCAGAGGCAGAAAAGGTTTCTAATTGGATCTGGCCAAATAATTCTATTTGGGGCCAGAAAGAGCTGGAGCCGAACCTCAGGACTGTTCTCCAAGTTGTAAATAATGGCATACTTGCATCATGAGTTTAAGTATTTGCCTACAACCAAACATGGTATTGTAAATATGGACAGTGGTGACGGTGGTTGTTAAAGATTTGAAACAGACTATTTGTATTATAATATCCAAATGAGCTGTAGAATTGTCACAATTCAGAAATGAAAGCAGTAGTTACTAAAGGCAACACTATTGTTTATATTTATTATCATGTATCTGATTTGTTGCACAGTAAAACTAAGCCTTCTTGTCTGCAAAGTTCTTCTTTTCTGGCAGATGATGTTACCTAATTATTGGGCCTTGCACTGAAGTGTGCAAGAGCAGAAAGACAAATCTGTGCAGTTCTACTCTGCCTCCATATCTGAAAAGTTGTGCCAAACCACTGACTGCTGTAAACATGAATTCCATCGTCTCACTCAGAAGCTTGTTTGGGATTCATTGATAAATTCAGACATACTTTCTACTATAGGTTTATTTTAAGATGTTATCAAAGCAGAAAGCTTCATTCACATGGTTGCACTAGTTGGAATACTAATCCTGTACAAAATTACTTCAAGGCATTCATCATTAGCTGCTTGCACTCAGAAGCTTGTTTGGAATTTGTTGAGAATAAAAATTCAATCATACTTTTCAATGTAGCTTTATTTTAAAGATGTTATCAAAACAGAAAGCTTCATTCACACGGTTGCACTATTTGGAATAATAATCAACAAATAATCATGTACAAAATTACTTTAAGGCATTCATCATTAGCTGCTTAAACTTTTCCAAGTCTACTTTCTTCATGATGTAAGCTTTGTGAGTCTTCTGGAGAATCTCAAGGTGATCTACAATCATCATTCCTCGGGAATGTGTACCTGTGAGTTCCACAGTCACAGCCTTATGGTCACTCTCGATGATAAATGTGTCATCAATGGCAGCTGCCATGGGATAAGAGTCGCAGGAAATGAATCCCTGTCCTGCCACCAGTTCCTTTTCGATTCTCTCACTGTAGCAGGAGTCTATGCTATGTTGAAAGATTCTTTTCATGAACCGAGCTTTTTTTGTGTCCTGGGCCAACCAGCCATCACAGAACTCCTGTAATGGCAGAGTAAAGAGTAAATATTCTTCAAAGAGTCAGACCTCAACTCTTGTTAAATCTAGGGTCCTCGCACTGCAAAGTGTGTTTTTCTCTGAACAATTCTGCGGGAACTCCTCTATCTTCTGGTTTAGTGTGTGTCTAGGAGAAATACAGTTATGCAGCAATATTCCCCTCCAGGATAGGCTTTTTGCCCTACACAGTTGTACACAGAATTATATGAAGGACACAGGTACATATTTATGATAAAAATGTGAACTTTACCCAGGGTAATTTACTGTGACATGTGAACTCCCAACAGGCGATGTAAGTGGGGCACAGGTAATCATTCAGCACAATATATGCTGCCTCAGGGTCTGCTGCAAAGTTGAATTCTCCGCATATCGTTGTGTTACCTCTGGCTAAAGATAAAGATTTACACAGTCATGCTACACATTCAAAACCAAGCATAAGTCAATTACTTCCTTGAACAAAAAAGACCAAGAGGCATAAGTCTGCACTTCTTTAAGACAATTAAGCAAAAACTTCTATAACAGCAAAGCAACTGATGTACCCACCGTCTGTGTTACCTCCCATGATATACAGGCCTTTCAACTTCAGCGGTAAGGTGGGGTCCAATTTTACTGCCAGTGCCAAGTTTGTCAGTGGAGCTGTAGCCACTAAAGATACCTGAGAGAACCAACAGCTGTCCTTGAGATCCTTCATTCAAAAGCATTTCCCACAAACTTCACACTCAAAATCCTAAAGATGGGATGTGAAGCCTATAGAAACATACAACAAGAAATCTTGATAACCATGCTCTGACCAGCAAAAAATACGAACCTCGCCAGGATTCTCATTGACTATGCGGATGATGGCTGACACTGCTCCCTCCTTTTGGATTAGTTCCACGCTGGGAGCTTCAGGGTCTGGAGCATCACCAAGTCCATCCTCTCCATGGAAAAGTCCAGCGTTCATTGTGTTCCCCAGAAGCGGTTTTGATACTCCTTTGAACACAGGGATCTAACATACACCCAAACATGCTCTTGTCAGCCAGCGGACATAAACCAAGCCAGAAAATCCATGTCTTGTGAATCACTTACTAAAGGCCACCAGCCGATCAAAGTCATTATACAAATCCAATTTTTCCTGGTAAGGTGACAATCACATGCTAGACTGCAGCACACAGCATTCAGTTAGAGTTTGATCCTCTCAGCATTTCTTCATCTATTGTGATCTTTTTTAATTCTTGTAGAGGCTAAACGTTCACAAAGCAGTGGTAGCAAGTAATTCTGCATGCCTCGGGAGCACACGTATCACTGTTTGAGTGTATAAATGTTGAATATTATGTGTGTTGAAGAAACACAAGTAAAAACAGGACAAGATCTGTCACTTTGTGCTGAGAAGCACCAGGTGCCTTAGCATTTGGAGAGCAGCAATACGTTAATAAGTAAACTGCATAACAAGTGACTCGATGTCAGTGCAATTACTGCACAAAAGTATTTAAGGAGATAGAAAAATAAATAATTAACTAACAGTACAGGCATCAAAATAGCAGCAAGTCAGTATCAAAAATAAACAATTAAGACACAAGTACAGGTAAGTTTAGAGAAACCAATTTAGAGGGTTACACGTACGTCTAGAGGAAGCAAAAGTCATAAAAGGAGTGCACGACGTAAGACAACTGTACCTCCAGTCGTCCACATGTACTCAGTACGCGCAGGACGTTTCTGCACACGTTTTCCACACAGGTGTTTCCATGGACACAGGTGATCCCGAGGATCTGGACGTCTGGAGCAGCCAAAGCCATCATGATCGCCTGGGCATCGTCCACTCCACAGTCCACATCAACAAGCAGCTTCTTCACCATGATGATGGTCCCCGACAGGTAATGTCCAGTACTGAAACAAAAACTAGGAAGGACCAGAAGCTCTTGTTTACAAAAACTTTCTTTTTTATGAGGCAGAGAGCTTGGCTAAGTAAATAAACAGACGATAAATAACAGAAAAACTCTGACTACAGTGCCCTCAGTGGGTGTCGGTGTTGTTTGTTCTTATCTGCTGAAGATCGCACCGACTTTACTGCTAAACTTCTGAACGTTTCGCCCGCCTTCAAATCACACGAGAGACTGTGATTGGACCACTTGCGTTTCCTCTTACGCATTTCCTCCAGGTCGAAGACGCCGTGTGGTCGTAAGTGTCGGGTCTGCTGAAATTTCACCTGTTGTACTTTCATACTACAATAAAATATACTTCGGAAGACTGTATATTAACTCTAACTCCATATTAAAGTATGTGCGAATGCAATACCATTAAAGTTCCTGATACTGGTAATGATACTTTAATGTTGTCCTAATACTTTTGTCCATATAGTGCATAAACATACATACCTGTACTGTATACTCTCTCACACACACACACACTATATGGACACAAGTATTGGGACACCATTACACCAACAGGGACTTAAGTGACATTGCATTCAAATATATAGACTGATATGGGGTTGGTCCCCCTTTGCAGCTATAACAATCTTCCACTCTCTTTCCACAGGATTTTGGAGTGTTTCTGTGGGAATTTCTGTCAATTCATTCTGTAGAGCATTTATGAGATCAGGTGCTGATGTTGGGTGAGCAGGCCTGGCTCACAATCTCTGTTCCAGTTCATCCTAGTTGCTGGATAGGATTGCTGGATAGGATTGAGGTCAGGGCTCAAGTTCTTCCACACCAAACTCATCCGACCATGGACCTTGCTTTGTACTTTGTTCCCAAGTACAGGTTTAGAAAGTCTAAACATTTTCTGTGTGCTTTTTCAAAGTAAATTGATAGATTATGTGGAAGCAATTTGTTTATGAAGCAATTCTATAAAGCAATAAAAACCTGCCTTAAGAATTGTCTAATAAAAAAAAACTGTTCGATGGGATTTATGTTCAGTTTGTTCATGTACTTTGTAATGATGTTGAATGAAAATGATTGGAGTTAATCAGTGTTACACTGCACATGCTTTTCAGTTTCTGAAGTGGAGGAGCAAAGTCCTTGTCTTTATATCTCAGTACATCTCTGAGAGGAGTCAGAGAAGATAGAAAAAAACTGTAAGCACACCTCAGCAGTCATGGTGTAGAACATGTGGTACACACAATACATTATATCTTTGACTTTTGACCGCTATAGAATTTACAGAGGCATGTCAGAAGAATGTAGAAAAACACAGCTCAAAGATAGCTAATATTTAACAGCCGTTGTGTAAAGTCTCAGTGAATCCTCATTTTTGAGCTTTGGCCCACATGTGTCCATGCCAGGCATGCACAAGGGTTTGCTGTAGGGGTAAAGATGTGAACAAGGTCAACAAGAGGGTTTTGATATGAAAGATGCCTAGTTTAATAAATGTAAAAGCTCCCTCAGGAAGTTATTGTAGTGGGTCTCCGCATCATTTTAGATTAAGCCACAAATTTGTTCACAGCTCACAGTTTGAGTGATGCTTTTTGTGCATTTGCTATCACTTTTCATACAAACATTTCAAGTATTTTAAACAGCAACATATATTTAAAAATACTATAAATGCTACAATATAAATATACTCCATACCCATAAATCCCATGTTAGCACTGTTAAAGTTTCAAAACGTACTGTTCCAAGAGATCAAAAGAGGTTGGAAAATATTAATGTAAAATTATTATATTTGGTACATAAACCCACACAAGTAAGTGGATCTCAGAGGAACAATAAAATACAAGAAACATAAGTATGGGTCCTTTAATAGATAGGCATCACTGCTGGGGTATTTGCTAACATATAATACACAAACATTGCTTTTTAAAAGTTTGTTGTCATGGTAATATGTATATTTTATTTTATTCACTAATATTGGTGTAGATTTAAATATATTAAAAACAGACATTAAAGCTAATTTGATATACACTATATTGATAAAGGTTTGGGGCACACCTGTTTTCCTGGGTTTGGGCTAGACCCCTTACTTCTAGTGAAGGGCAATCTTAATGCCTCAGCATACCAAGCCATTTTGAACAACACCCATGCTTTGTGGACCCAGTTTGGGGAAAAGGCACTTTTCTATTCCAGCATGACTGTGCCCCAGTGCACAAAGCAAGGTTCATAAAGACGTGGTTGGACGAGTTCTGCGTGGATGAACTTGACCTGATCTCAACCCCATCCAGCACCTTTTTGATGAACTGGAACAGAGATTGCGAGCCAGGCCTTCTCATCCAGCCTCAGTGTCTGACCTCATTAATGCTCTACAGAAACACTCCAAAATCTTGTGGACAGCCTTCCAAGGAGAGTGGAAGCTGTTATAGCTGCCAACTCCTTATTAAGTCTATTAAGGACCAACTCCGGTTAAGTCTATGTATTTGAATGCAATGGCATTAAAGTCCCTGTCCATACTTTTGTCCATACAGTGTAAATATACTCTATCCCCCAAGTGTCTGCATTCCAGAAAGCCATCTTTTCCTCCCATGCAAAACAGCAGGGGAGGCTCTACCACAGTACTTGAGTTGTTGGCTAAACTGCATTACAGACCAGCTCCTGAAGTGTTTCAAGACATATAATCCACATATAAACATGATGCTCAAGATGCATGAAATGACCATTTGAAAACAAGGAGCATGTTAATTAGATAATACGGTGTAGCCAGTGATTTCTATGGTAACTGTAGTGGTTGCTACGGTTTCACCGTAGGTCAGCCTTAATGTAAAAACACTGGTCTACCAATACTTCTTCACAACAAAAGGTGTGCCAATTTTGATCAAAGAGCAAAATATTCAAACCTTTGCCCTTTGGCCTTATTTGAATCGTGATCACACAAATAATAAAAAAAAAACTGATTTACTTGATTGCCTCCACAACTACACTAATAAATGAATAGTGTGAGTACTACTAATTATATACTATTATAAAATAACATTTACAATTGCATATAAAACATTGAGTTAATGATTTAATCTTGAATGCTTTACATGGGGTTTAAGGTACTATTGAACATTGAACTAAACACTTTTTCATCAACGAGCTGGTTAAAGTGCCTAGAACCATTAAAGAAGACTAAAGAGGTTAAAAAGAAACTAAATTAGCAGTCACATATGTAAGTGTATGTAGATGCTGAGTGAAATCTTTTCATCGTTACACAAAGCTTTTTTATGAAGCACGCGACACAAATAGGTTTGACACCTTTATTTTATATAGCTGCATGTTTAGATGGAAGTTGCAGCTTTGCTTTATGTACATCTAAGCCCAGCTGACTCTTAAAACCAACATGAGAGGTGGTGGTCAAATTAGTTTAACATTACTAAACTCAAAACAAAATAGATGCACCAATAAGCATATTTATAAGCATGATTTTAAAACACATTGATGATGTAAACCATTCAATAACAACACCAACAGAAAATATAAAAAATATGAAAAACAATCACATTACAATGTCTTTACATATAGTGAAAACGCTAAACAGATATAAAGCCTTTCTACTAAATAGTGCATCATTTAGTTTGTCAGGATTTGCTGCATGCAGACAAGTGCAAGACACAACTATTGTCTTGTGTGTTATTGGTCTAAACATGTCAGCTTACTCCATAACGCTCTGGTCCATAATTGGTTTGGAGTGTGTGTGTGTGTGTGTGTGTGTGTGTTTGTGTGTGTCTGTGTGCTCTCCTAAAATGCTTATGCTGGCCAACAATAAAGGATTCAAGTGTGCCTGTAGCACTTCTCTTGTTATGGCACCTTAGGCTTCATACTGAAATAAAATAGTAAACGGAATAATGTAATGGATTATAAACAAAGAAAAATAAATTATACCATCCCGACTGATGCCTTGTTTTTTTCCCCACACAGGAGCAAGCTTCTCTAATATAATTGTCCAACCCCCCAAAATGACTTGCATAACACAATATACAAAACATTAAACAACCAGTAACTCAATAATTCTCTTACATAACTCTAAAATTAAGTTCATTTCTATTCACAATGTCTGGTTTACTGTACAAACACTACCTGTGCTCGGCAACGGTATGAGAATGGCCTTTTCCCTAAAAAGCTACAACCCGTAAAATGCACATGATGTTATACGTGCTGTTTATTTCTTAAAGGGCTTATTTAAAGCATTAAGGAATAAATAAACCCTCGTGATAAGGACGGAAACGCTCTGCCACATCCCTTACGCAGGTAAAATGAAGGAAAGGTAAATGCTTGTTTCTACTTGTGTAACCTTACATTACAGTTGAGGGAGAAAAGAACAGTAGACACTCTTAAGGCAGCTACAGTACTGTGCATTAATGTGTGATAAAGAACAATGCTCATGAATATATTCGGTGCATTTAAGGATTCAGTAGCATAGCAGACTGTGCCTAATTATCATAGGTGTTCAAACTGAGATTAGTCTATTAACAAATAAACACATCCCTTAATTATTTAAGAACCATGCGCATGTTGAGATGATCGATGATGACATCCCAGTCTAGTGCTGATATATTCAGTCATTTTTTCCCATTTATGTTGCAGAAATGGAGCCTGCTGCACAGGCAAAGTAGCTAAAGACATTCTTAGTAGGCATGTTAAAATTGACCACACACTGCAGTCACTGTGGGATTTCAGTAGATTCCTTCACTCACAGCTCTACGCTGATGCTGGGTGGTTTTGTTGCTGGTTAGAAGATTTACATAGTTCCTTATTTGCCTTCAGTACAACTAAAAATATGCCTTTCCATTAGTCTCCCTCCTGATCACTTTTGCTGTTGTACCCAAAAAGAGCAAAAGAGCAAAACACATGTACATTATCATTTGTGACTACAGCAAGTGTTCACATGACTGCACTCACTGCAGAGTTCCAATCAGTGGTGACAGAATACAGGGGCAGGGGGAACAACCTGGTGAAGAGTGAAGGTGAGGTGGATTAGGAGACGAGTGTTCAAGTCTCTACTTTTCCAAAAGTGCCCTCTGGTGGTCTGTACTGTTTGGGGAAAGCTTTCAGCTGGAGAGAATTGAAGGCGTATTTTCGGCTTCCCACGTTCTTCATGGTGTTCTCTCTCCTGCAGCCCTCACTGGTGACAGAGATGGTGCAAACACAAATATGTATATTTATTGTAGTGTCAACCTGAAACCTGAAATCATATATATTTCATTCTGAAATATGCCACACTACGGACAGAAAACAAGGCATGATTCCTGTTTTGCAGTGACTTTAATTAGCAAAGGCACTCAAAGGACATACAAAGATAAATGGAAAAAATACAGATAGGTTCATTGTCTAAATTCAAAATGTTTATAAATACTGTAAAATTAAGGCGTGCCCAAAATTGCCTTTGGGATTTTATAATAGCACTGATGTTCTGCCAGTTTTAAGAGCACAAACAAAAGCTATGCTTTCTAATGTAAATCCACTGTGCTGAGAAGTAGAATCTGGAAGTATCTTCTCAGCTTAACAGCCACAGCGCTGAATTGTTCATTTCTTTATTAGGTGTTTTGAATCAAGTGATATTACACCCATACTGATCACTTACTGACACTTATGTGATCACCTGCCTTAAGGTATAGCACTAAACTCTCACTTCTGCCACTGATCTTTTTCCTCAGACACTGGCAGGACCTGCCTCACTGAGGTCAGCCTCACCTGCGCATGCAGTCTAGGGCCTGGGTGAAAACCTGCGGGGCCATGCGGTGCTCCTGCTGAAGGATGAGACATTGTTCCAGAGTGACAGACATGGCTGTGCGATCCTTTGCGCTTTTACAGCTGGTCACCCGCACACCGTTAAGACGGCGACACACCTGGCAAAATGGCAAATGAGCAGAAGATCCATTAAGAGAGAGAGAGAGATAAACCTTTATTAGTCCCACAAGTGGGAAATTTGTTTTGCCACGGCAGAAAGTGGACAAATTAAGAAACATTAGACAAAAGAAGGACCTCTTGTAAATGACTATACCTCTGCTGCCTGCCACAAGATGTCCACATTCTTGCTCTTTCTGGTGTTTATATTCAGACCGAGAAATTTCAGTAGCTCTGGTATACAATTCTGACTATGAGACCGAGGCAGACCTGTGGGAAGGAGGAGATAATAATGTAAAGAACACTATTGCAATAATAATTAAACAATTGATTACCACAATCCTAGGCTGTAAGCCAGATTTAGGACTCACAGTCCTCAGGAAGAACTTCCTTGAACTGGTCATAGTACGAGTTGAGCCGTGTCAGACTCTCCATATTGACTACGTCCTGTAGTGATGTGTCACCAAACCTTTTGGGAAACGCAAAGCATATGATTGCGTTGTTACAATGAGGGATTGTCCACTGCACTTAAGTGAATCCACACATGAGGCCTACTAAAAGCAAGCAGTGATAAGAAAAATAGATGATATAAAGGAAAGATCTTTTGCTTACTTCTCTGCAAGTGTCTGTTGCTCATTGATTCCAACATTGAACAGCACTGGTTGAACACGCAGTAACATTCCATTTTGGATCTCCCGTGGCAACACATCAAACATGTTCCCAGGCAGTGGGACGCGCACGTTAAACCCATCTCTGTTTCCTGTGATTAAAGGCAGCATGTCGGGACTAAAGCTAGAGGTCGCCTGGGTGACCTTAAAGGTGACATTCCTTAGGTCCATGATGCCAGTGCTCATGTCTTCCAGCATGGCGAGCTCCTCTCCTTTAAAACATCAACAGAACTTTCCGTGCCATAATCATAAATTATTTTTAATGCAGTTATTATATCCTATACTCTTAATCCAAATGTTAAGATTTTAAACACTTCTGCGTAACATTTTTAATTATGTCTAGAGGGTATATATATA
>JBBPCY010000002.1:12118178-12139107 GCA_037974405.1 Brachyalestes nurse | reverse complement strand
CAAACACACAAATGCATTCATATATATATACTCATGTATATATATATATATATATATATAAAAGAGGCAAGAAGAGATCTGTCTGGACGCACACATTTGCTGATGGACTCAAGTCTGAACGAAATGATTAATGAGCGTGAAATTACAGTGGACAAACACTGGCCAAAGATAAAACAAGATGGAGCACCAGAACTAATGAAGATGAACATCTGCATCCCCAAAACTCACCCTTCATCCTCATATGCACTGATTAGAAAGCAAGCATAAAAAGCAATGATTACTACTGCAAACATATTAGTAAGAAATAATGAAAGGTTTTAAATTCTCAGTGCTAGAGGGAGAGACAGCCAAATGTAGCAATTATTTCCAGATAAAGCAATAATGACCCTCAATCATACAGACTTTCTTTTACACATTCCATTTATTTGACACTGATATACAGCGATCTTAATCCCAACATGAGTGTTCTTCATGCACTTCTAAATTACAGTCTCTACCAAAAAGTAGTTTTAAGCTTATTATGTATCTGGAATCACAGTGCTGTTTTGTTCATTTGCAAAGTTGGGGTAGGAAGTTAATCTTAGACATTAATGTAAGATGTTCATATCTTACTGTTTCTTGGTCTCTTCAAACTTGTGAATTAGTTTCCTTAAGCCGCTGCCTTTAAAACCTTGATGATGTGCAGCAGGGGCTCCAATAGTGACCACATCATAGGTCCGGTCTGTAGGGAAATACACTGCTATAACCCAAGTTTTATCCAAAAGACAATTGAAACTGCATTGCCTCATTAAAACTGACCAGGGACCAACTCAGACAGTTTGTGATTTTTGTGTGTTGTATTATTAAAAGTTGACCTTATATTAAATATAAATATATCTTGTTCAAGTTCTACTGCCTGGTTCAGAGTCTGATAAACCAAACTGGTTGAGAGAAACAAAATAATTACTGACTTACTTGTCAAGCATATTTAGGCAATCTATTATTTAATGAATGATAATATTTATATACACACACACACACACACATATATATATATAAAATATACAGTAAAATATAAATAAGTGAAGATCTTACCATATCCTGACTCGCCCTGTACTCTCATTCTCTGAATGTGGAGGTTGGTGGGGACAAACTCTAACTTCCTCTCTGCTTTCAGTGTACTAGATTTGAAAGAGGGACCTTATAAGAGGAGAAAAGAAGATAGAAAATGGTTTAAAGACATGTAATATTATAACTGGCAGCCTTTTACTAGCCTGTAATCTTAAAGTTATTATAATTGCTAATTATCACATTGTTTACCAACCCCCATTCTGGAGTATTTTCTCACATATACTTCACACATACACTTCAATTCAAGAAGGGACTGTTAAGCTTATTTTGCCTAATGTTTTGCCATTCTTTGTTCTCTTGCTGGCTCTTGTTCCCTTTAACTCATTAAAGTCTGCCACCAGAGCAGTCAGGCCTATCCCTATTGGGTAGTGTAAAATGCAGTAGAATGTGGAACTGGAGCTGTATGTGTTCTACTGTTTTCAATTGTTCAATAGTTTTATTTGCGGTCATGTGATTCAGATGATACATGAATTCCTGATTGAGGACAGGAACTGAAAAGCAGAATGGGGCGAGATGAAAATACAAGGAAAACATGTAAACTGAAAGTCATCATATGTTGGATATAATCCTTATTTTATGAAAAGGAGCAATTTTACATCTCAGTTAAAAGACTTGCCCAGTTATTGAAGAGGCAAAAATAGGCAACAATAAGACATCAAGAAAACAAATAGAATACAAATGTATGGAGGCACACAACATTTTTTGTTTTATTTTCTAGGGTCAGTGGCTTTTCTTAAATGGTCATTAACCTAGCAACAAACATTAAATACTACAGTACCTCTAGACATTAACAGTACAGTACTTATTGTAGGATTGCACACTACAAAACAGTGAGTGTTCGTTATTGTTGCTACATATGGTACAGGAACACAAAATAATAATATAAACAATTCAAAGCAAAGAAACAATATGCTACATAAGCATAGCTATCTAAGTAATGATACCCTAGAGGAAGTGGTCACTGCACACACGCAACCACTCCTCCAAACCACAGACAAAGATTTGCAAGCCATATTTGCCTGTGGTTTTCAGACACTTTCTTGCATTTGCCCAAGTAGGAACTTTGGGTATTTGATAAAAGCAAACTGCAGAGCTTGTGATAGTGATTCCTATGCAGTAAATCCTTGCAGTTTGCACCACAGCAACACAGTGACATGATTTCATATGCAAAGAACCTATAGCGCTCAGTTTGAATGATCTTCATAGAAAAGTATTACCAATAGAATTGGATGTTCTACAGCAGCTGCATATGAGACTAAAGACACCATGCCCAGTGTTGAGTGTTGGCTAGGGGGTATAAACCTATGCCACACTGGGCTTTGGAAGAGTGGAACCAGATTCCAGCCAATGATGGAGCTCCAGCCAATGGCACAGGGATGAGTTGGAGTGTGTTCATGATCCAGAACAAATAATCTGTTATTGGTACCTGACCATGCTCTTGTTAGTGAGTGCAATCCAATCCTTCCGTGTTCCACCATCTAGTATAAACCTCTAGAAGGCAATGTTTTATCAGCAAAAGGGGGCAAACTCCCTAATAATACACTTGATCTTGGAAGAAATGTTGGATGATTAGGCTTCAGACACACAGTTTATGCAAGAGAGTAGTATTTCAAGACACTGTAACAAAGTGAAGTACTGTAGGACAGATATGTGCCTTTGCACCACCATAAGCCAGGGCAGGCTTGAGTGAGAACATTTTCTGTTGCATGTCTAATATCTGGGTCAATAAGAGAAGGATAATGTACACTTACCCTTGTACTCATGAAGGTCACTGAGTGTTTCCTGGTAGGTGAGGATGATGGTCTGGTACTGAGTGATGATCTGCCTCCTCAGATTCTCCCAACATGGAGATAATTCACCCAACTCCTCCAGCTCGCACACCCTTTTGTACACACATATGCAAAAAGCACAGAGTCAAATGCTTCAAACACATGCGCCAACACACACTTTCACACATTATGGAACATACCTGGCGGCATCCTCCTCCAGTAGCAGTTTTACAAACTGTCTGGGTATGTGGAGCGACAGCACACTCTCTGCCATCTGTTCCAGGACACGGAGGTGGTTGCCATCAGTGGTTGGAAAGCGATACATTCGCGATATTGTTCCTCCAAATACTGCAGAAATGCAGGAATGTAGCAATTATTTGTTTATAGATGAATCCACACTAATCAACTAATGTGCCACATTTAACCAAATAGGTCATTCCCGTCTGTTTTCCCTAGGCAGGTTGATGTCCATACCTCTTCAGTTAATACATTATCAAATGTATGGAATCTTTAGTTATTACGGGATTATTATTTTACTGATGTTCAAATGAACAATTATATGTGCTCTAATTGTTCACTTTATATCTTCAAGTCTAATGTGTAATGTCTATATAGCAATGGAGATCTCAACATTATATGCTTGTTTTAATGCATCTGAGTACACATAATGCTTAACGCTTAAATTTTTTGGTTTTGTGTTTTAATGAATGCAGCGAGTTTTCACAGGCAGCTGAAATGGTAGGGAATGTGGAAGAAGTGTTAGTCATACAGCCCCAATCACCATGTTTCGCCTCATTTAGTTACACACTGGGGTGCATATAGATAATGAATTCCATTTTATCATTTGAAGGACTAAAAATAAATATCTGCTTCCAGGCACACTATCAAATTTTAAAGATTTTTGATCTTGCCGTGAATGTTACAGTGTTTTCTCACACAGGCCAAATTAACGGACATTGAAGAAGGTTCAGATACTAACCTGCCTTTAAGAGTGTGTCTTTGCATAGAGAAGCAGATTTTGCTCTTATGCCCATGGATTCTGTGAGACTCTCGTCAACAGGCAACACCATCTGTAATGAACAGCGCATGCAATGTATGTGAAGATACAATGAAAGACTGAATGTATATATATCACTGACTTAATGAATGTGCTAAAATAAATTGAGACTATAGTAAGACTGCATTGTTAATGGCTATCTTACTCAATCATCCAATTTAATTATTATTCTATAATGTTTTTTATTCACAAAGCAATATACAATATGTTTGCATCACTGTACAGTATAAACTCTACTCACTCTGCCATTAACCGTGTCTGTCCGAGTCAGTGGAGCCCTCTGGTCTTTCTTCTCTTCCATCTGCCAGGCTATAATGGTGATATTGCCTATCCTCTCATTCTCTGCTGATCTGAACCATTGAACAAATAACAATCTAATCAACACGATACCTCAGACTGTTGAATTAGTGATTAGTGAATTAGGAGTTTTAAAGTTGGTTATCTGTTATGCTCTGTACAGAGTTCACAAACCGAAGTATGAGGTGTAGCCTGCGATGTTTGTCCTGCAACAGTTCTTTGACTTGGAACATGGATGAACCAAGCAGATACATCTGTTGAAAACAATGAGACCAAAACATACACATGACTAAATGATGCAAACTGTTGATAGGGTGACTTGTCAATCAGTTTTAATGCAATAGAGTTTTAATGATTTTCATGTAAAATTAGAGCCTCTCACCGTTCCCTGTGAACGATCTTTGACATCATAGACGGAAAGTTTGACTTGAGTCTGCTGGGTGATCAGAGAGTCTTGGAAGAAAGCAATGCTACTAAGGAATATTGGGTTACTTGTACTCTGAAAAGAAACAGAATCGCTTTTTTAAAAATGCACTAATCAGCATATTCCAATGTACAATTTATTGTTTGTCAACTCAAACAACTCAAATTCAAAAATGTTTTTCATTTGTTGCTGTGGGGTGAGGGGGGCTAACGTTACGAAAGGTTGTAAAGTTAAAAATCCTGGAGAATTATTGGAAAATATCAAAAGGAGAAGACCAAAAGAGAGAACACTACAATATAGGAGAAACTACTCTACACTACTCTATACATAGTTTATGTTTAGCTACTATCTACATAACATATCTATCAGCTGTAAATCTGTGGTACGATATGTAATAGAATTGAATAGAAACTCAGGTGCAGCTCCACACATCCCCCCACCTCTATGATCTCAGTCTGAGCATGCTTCGTCCAGAAAGCTTGAGGAGGAGTGGTGCAGCTCACTGCTACAAAGCTACTGGGTTTACGCTCCATCGCTGGAGTCACTAACTCACTGCATGCTAGGAAAATAAACAGAGAAGAAAAAGTCAATGGATTGTAACCATTTTGGTGGGTTATCTATCCTGAATATGAAAAGTCTACCTTGCCCATAGGACAACAGAATAGGACATTTCTAAGCTTCCTGTCAAACACGATGAACGTAAATATAGTGTCTTTCTAACTGAGAACACATCAGCATCTGAACCATAACAGATATGTAATAATGTAATATTTTGTGCATGACCTTACTGAAAGAATACCTTCAAAACTTTTAAGATATTTAGAGTGCTATTCAGTGCGTCATCATAGGAATTTACAGACATAAATTGTATGGGAACACAGTTTTCAAGTGAAAGATGTGCATAACTTCATAGGTTGTTACTCTTCCCGATCTAGACAACAAACAGTGAGGTCTGTGTTTTAAATGTCATATTTGTACATTTCTTTCTGCTACTCACCCACACTGAACTCCAACACCGGCTCATCAGGATCCTGGCTGTTCCCTAAACAAAATCGTCATACAGTTGAGCTGCTGTATGCTTAATGTTACTATATGAACATATTTATTAAAAGATGTCATACTGACAATAAGAACATCCTATAAATTGATTTTAATTATTTCTCACTGAGACAAATGAAGCAAATCTTCATGCAAAAAATATGAACTTCAAAAGTGAAATCATTTGTTTCACACTGTGAACACATGTCCTTCCTTATAAAACAGACATGCTTTTAGGATTCATGTATCTAGTTAATTTCTAATTTTCTGTTTTAAATATATAACCTAATATTTGAAGGCTCTCTGAAATCAAGTCACATAATTCATAAAATCATTCATATGATGTTACATGCACACAAACAGTATGCAGAGCAGTATTTCTCTCATACCTGCTAGTGTGAGGCCCATCATTTCCGAGGACAGGTCGAATGTGTTGGCGCGGTACACAGACCAGGGCCTGTGGCGAGGACTGCGCTCTCTCCCCGCCATCTTGGCTCTAATTACACCAAAGGCCACTGAGAATCAGAGAAGCAGAGCTGGAGAGCAGTGGATGTAAACCTTCTTATTTTCAGCGAATTCCTCTCAAATCCAGGTTTGCTTCACTCCATAAACTGGACTCTTGATGGGGAATCCGGAGAAAGACTGAGAGGAAAGAGATAATAAACATGAAGCTCTCAAAACTGCCAAGGCCAGCTGTGAGACAAACCAAGCACAAAAGACTCAGGATTCACTTGAATGTGAGACAGCAGAATATTTTATACCGGTGAACAGGCCGTACATTATTCATCTGGGTTCAAAGGAAGCCATTTAAAATTAAAACAGGATGCCACAGATACAAGGGATTGGGAAAACAAAGAGGAGACACTTTTTTCCTGATTGGATAATTCATGACCATGAGGAAGTGTTTTACCAGTTAGAAGATTTGATGTACTCTTTTTACAATTACCCACAGAAGTATTCTCCTACCAAACTGCTTTCATACATGGAACTTGGAGCTTATTTTCTTTAGTCATCATAAACTTTAAACCAATTACACTGAAATAAGTGGAGTTAAGTTGTGGATAAGTTGTTGACAGTGGCATGGACTGGCACTGTCTTACGCTGTAAGAACATCTCACTCTTTGCTTGAGGGGAGATTACAGGTACCGGATTATATTTGCTCTGATGAAGACATCATGCTAAGATCACAGGCTATCAGGCTGCAGAGTCTGAAGGACCCCCCCTCCTTTCTCACTTCTCATAAACGGCAACACACTGGGATAAAACAGGGTTTTACTGACTCTTCTCTTTTGATGGTCTAGAGGTGATTGATTAAAGCTTCCCACTGCCATGGACACAACACTAGAAATGATGCAACATTGACATGACATATCACAGTCCTCACAGACGAGGGCACAATTTTGTACTGATCAATACTCTGATTTATATAAAATCAATACTCTGATTTTATTTCACTGATGAGCTGAACTGCTGCATATGAGATACAAGACAACAGATACAAGATCAAACAAATTACCTCAGTATATCCCAAGCATAAAATTCGTAATTGACCCATGCTTGGGTCAATCAAACGATGCAAAAGTCAAAAGCATGGCTTCATTTCACCAGAATGAGAGCAATCTTTTTTTATAATTGAAACATTTTTTAAACTAGTTTTGTTAAGGGATCAGAAACCTTAAGCATGCCCAGCTGCAATGATGGCCGCAGGTTTTTTGGGAAAATGATTAATGCTGAAGCTGTTATAAAGCAGCAATTCCAGCTCAGTTACAGAACTTTCAACAGTTTAGCTTTAATTTAGCTAATATTCACATGCAAAAATTGACAGTTAATTGTGAAAACAAAAAAACTGTACATTAAACTGATTAAAGAAATGTGAGCATCTAGCATACATATATTACTACACACAATAAAAAAGAAAAGGACCACCCCTATATCAAAAGGTGCAGGAGGCAGGAAGATGTTATTAAATTTGAACTGTTGTTAAACTGTTTTTTCCTCTTAGTCCTTCTTATTAACAAACACATTCAAATAGCCAAAACTGCAAAACATGAACCAGTATTAAAAAAAAACCTATTTATATAGTTAGTCTATTTATAAAAATGTACAGCACCAGATCAGCATCACTGGATTTTCTGAAATAGCACAAAAGAAAAACAAGGAGAAGATCATACAAGTAGGCATAAGTCTGCAAGCTGATATCTAAAATTGGAGGGGTCAGAACTTGGTGGAAGGAAAACGTGTAGAGCAGCAGGTAGTGGGCTGTGATTTGGTACTGAATGGTTTAGCTGGCTCTGCTGCAAGAAAACAGTCACCCAACAACCCACCAGCCATCCATCTGCCTTTACTGTGCTGCAGCCTACCTTATATCTCTGAGAGAGTGCACCTTAATACATATACAGAACAACATATATGTTTACAGTATAAGAGGTTGCAGTACAATTGATGGATTTTGTACTTTGATAATAATTACCTCACAGTAATATGTCATTTTAAACTTTCACATGATTCCTGTACAAGTAGAAGAGGCGGCATATTATTATGAAGCCAATGAAATTTTACTTCATGATTGCAGTTATAAAGCCTTGTTTTGCCCCCTTTTTTGACAGTGTATTGGCAAGTTATAGACTTGATCCTGGAAATATAGCCGGCAAACCAAATGTAAATGTAATTTACTACATGACTATGTCATTTACTGTGGAATTACTAAATTACACTTGAACAGTGAAACAAGATGATATAATGCTACACTTATACGGTATAGTGTATTTATTACTTGAATTAATATTCTTGAATTCTGAAAGAGTAGAATGCTTTGGGGGTATGTCTACTTTTTATTCATTTGTGAAGTACAGATATGAATGTTGTATTTCACCATACTCCTAATCCAGGCAAAACGTTTTAGAAAAGTACTGGTATCTGTACCAGCAAATATGTGCATGAAAGTAACTGAAAATCTGCACTGGCCCACAAGTCCCATACATCCATTATTTGGAGACAGCAGGAACTTTTCAGATACTGATATTGTTTTTGTTAATGAGAGTCAATTCAGATACTGATATTGAAACCATGACTTTTGGCCAGTACTAATCTGATACATTTTCTTTACAGGCTACTAAGCTTTAAATTGTTGTTTGCCAGCCTCCATTAAATTTCAAAAAAGAAGAAGTAGAACTGCTACCAAATGACAGTTAATGTATGTGTGGTGTGGTGGCGATCAGCCGCGACTTTAAAAACAGAAGAACAAGCAACGTCAAAGACTATTAAAGCTAGGTTAAAGCTAGAAGTTAGGTATGGAAGTCAAAAACTCTCCTCTTAACTGTTTTTCCACTCATCAGGATTTTAATTCAGACTGCTGTGTTTGCCTCATGAACCGTACCAGAGTGAGCACACGGATTTAATATCAAAAACCAATTTAATATCAAATGATGTTTACTTAGTGATAAATGTATGTGTGTATGTGTTTGTGTGAGTGTGTGTGTGTGTGTGACCTGCAGTGCTCTTTTATGAAGTATGACTCATTCAGTCACTATTGTGCGTCAGAGTCTGTGCCTTTATCAGCCTCCACGTAGCACAAGAGCTTCAGATCGTTTAGAACTCTAATAAGGAGAGAAAGGCATGTGATATTTCAACAGAGGACCAATTACAAGTGCTTAAAAAGTATTACTAATTCAACAGTTCTATACTTATTTTGGCATTACACTATTTCTTGTTCCAGTCAGACTTCTAGCTCATTTAGAGTTCAGCAATGAATCAGAAATTCACCAAAATAAGCCAGCTGGCTCACTGCTGTAACAGACCCTAACCCCACTTCTCCATCCTTCAAAATCTCCTCCTCGTCTTACAACCACATCCTGAGTGTTTTGTCCATTAAGGATGTTTGTAGGATCCTTTTTCTCACTCTTTGTTCTTGAGTTTGTCTTTTAGTGCACTGTTCCAAAATAGTTACCTAATAACTACTGCTAGGGATGCACAGATCCAGCTTTTCATCTCTCAAAATCTGAATTTGAGGCAGTCAGGCAGGATGACACACTGATCAGATAGATACCTGTATTCTGTTAAGGTACTTGTGTTTTGTAGTATTATATGCAGTCTTCTTCCGCATTGCTCAGACAGTAAGGCCATGCTGGAGACATACACCAATGTTCCTGAAGCTTTACAACATAACACTGTTTTATATTAATATGACAAAAACGTAAGTACAGTATCTGGTGAGCTTGTGTGTGAGATGTGATAAGGTGTCTTGGTGCTTGATGTACTGGCAGTGCATAAGTGGAACTGGCAGGTTAGTATCAGTTTGTCTCTCCATGCCTATTTTGCAGATATGACGCAGAATGTAAACAACCATCAACAGCCTTGAATGTATGTGTCTCTCTCGCTCGCTCGCTCCCTCTCTCTGTATTCTTACGCTTAATCCTTTCCCACTATCTCCGTCCTTCACTTCACAGTCATGTTTCAAGCTTTGCAATATGTGCATCACCTATTCAGACTATTTCAGCACAAAATGAATAAGGCAGCAATGACCTAAAGACCCAGGTTCATTACACTAATTAGAAGACCAACAGGGAGCAGTAACATGAAAGGATTTTGGGGGGATTTGAAATAACCCAGCTGTTAAAAACTGTAATAGATGTTAAATCTGTGTTAAGTAAATACATTCAGTTAGTCACAGTATAAAATTAATCACATTTTACTTCTCATTAGGCCACCCTCTTGCCTCTGCTGACCTTCTATCATCAAAGACGGTTTGCAACAGTCAGCTGATACAATACATTTTTTATTCAATCCTTTCAAATTCAGCTTAAGGGGAAAAAGAAACTTAGGCATTAATCTAAAGATATAATTAAATTTGATCAATGACACTTTGACAAGAACCAGGAACAAGACTTGTGATTATGAAACACTCAAAACGTGTTTAGAGGCAATTAAAATGTAACTACATATCAAAGAGGAAGTTGACTGTAATTGAAATACAACAATATAAGAAAATGTATTATAGATCTGTACACTCGTATTTATAGAACACGTTGCTGCAATCGTTATTTCCTTTGTTTCTGTCATCAGTTTAGTGACTACTCCGTTAGTTTAACCCTATTGTGTGTCATTAGCATGGGGCTTTTCAACTAAAGGTCAACATCGCAGCAAAAAATCGAACTTTTTGTCATTTTCACCTGTTTTAATGTTCAGAGTAAAAGTCTGTATGGACATGAAATTGAACTCGAACTCTTCCAAACCTGAACTCTATTGTGTGCACTAACAGAGATGGCCTATCACTGATCCATTTGTAAAAAGGCTATGAAGTGCTTGAGTTGAGTGACTGAAAATATTTGAGAGAGTACAATATATTTGGGCAAAATTAACAAACGAGAGGAAAGACCTGCTGTGACCTTTCCACCAATCCAACAAGCCCAACCCTCAACAGTACAGGACATTTTTTCAGCTTGGTCTGAGCCAAAGAGAGAACAACTAAATACTTTCTTATTTTCTACAGAACAGTATTTTTTGATGACATTAGTAGGTAATTAGATTAAGATAACCTGAGGTTTGTTCTGACACAAGAAGACAAACACTTGTACGACAAAGATATGACATGCTCTTCCTTGCACCCCTAGTTCACCTGCATAGGATTCGTTCCACAGATCAGATGCACATCATGAACTGCCGAAAAGTAAGTTCATTCGTGTGTGAAAGCCCTTCTGCATGAATGGGCATTTACACAGTCCTGTCTATGGTGCAATATAAATACACATCCTCTCTTTTTTTGCGGTGTTATTCAGCTGGGACCAGTTGTATCCCTTTTCTTCACTTGTTTAGTCTCAAAGACTCATGTATTCACAACGTAAACATACACTGCTACAAAATTTACAATAAACAGCATGCAATATACCCCAGGATACACATATTTGAAATAAAACAATAATTGTGGAACACTAATGTGTGCCACAAAACAAAGCAGCATCTGTAGCACTAATCCCTGTTTTGGCCGGATTCTTATCAAAATGTAATTAGTGGAGCCGTATCCGTAAAAAGCAGCCAGCTACATTTAGCGATGACTCATTACGTGTAAGAGTAGGATTCTCCATGCTTGCCTTTCATCTTGATTCCTCTATTATTTCGTGCACTATGAATGAAAGTCTGCCCTCATGAGCACCCTCTGTACTGCTATGGCAAGCGTGTAACAGAAGTGTGTCCATTTTGAGCTAGCGCTCACTGAAATAAATAAAAACAGACCGTGGGCTGCTAGATAGGCAGAGAATGGCACATTAACATTGGAAATTAAAGAGTTGGGACCAGCAAGGTATTGTATTTCATGCATTATTTAGCAGGGTTTGAGATGTCTACAGACTGCAAGCCTGGTATCTGCTCTCATGACCACTGACATCCTCTGGGAATGTACTGTACAATGATTAGATCACAGCACTAATTTGTTCATGTTACAGATCCATGATTTACAACCGCAGCTGTATTTGAGACATCTGCACTCTTTAATCTGCGTGCTATGGACTGCATGCTGAGGCTGCTGCACAATACGGAGATAATATTAATGTTGTGATTATTTTGTCACACATTGCAGCTGCATATTAAAATGCGTCAGTGAGGCAATAATATGATGCTAAAGACTGACTTTCACTGTTTTGACCAAACTATATACTTTTGTTTAATAACCTAAATGTCTTACAGATCTACGATTAGTCAAGATGCTCACAGCAAACAACACTGTGACTGCAGCCATCCGCATTATTAGCATTCATTATAATATTTTTGTTTCTATCTTTGTTATGTGGTAACATTTTAGACTGAAAAGGCAAGTGTAATAATGGTTAACATAGGATGCATTTTGCACCCTGCTCCTGAGCATCTTTCTCTTTGTCCGGTCCAGTTTCTAAAGGGCCCTTGAGTGAGTTCTTGGAGTTATTAGAGAGGAGGAACAGCCTGGCTGTCTTGCAGCTGTGCATGGAATGAGCAAAAGTGGACTCCCTGATGGGGCACAATCAGCCTGACAGATCCAGCATCCCTCCCAACTCCAAAAGCACTGTCAGTATCGGCTGCACTGCGGGTTCTTGTGCTATCTCTGTCTTTTGCTTATTAAGCTGGTTTTTTTTCAATCTCTCTATTAGTCTCTTTCAGTGTTTTCCTCAGTCAGCTCTCATACCTCAAAGACCAGTAACAGTCATTAACTGTCACTCTCACTTTAATGACACATGCTCTCTAGGCACCTGTCTGAAGCTGACAAGGCTTTTACTGCATAGACTATAAAACCTTTCCTCAAACCTAATTTTCACACCAGCATTACAGGAACAGTATGATTCTAATATATAAAATCCCTAAATCATACGGTTGGAAACTTTGTGGAAAAACGTATGCTTTTCTTCTCATTATAGACACATTAAAATAATACATGTGTGAAATTTGTGACACCGCTAAGTAATTGAGAAACATGGTTTAAAAACTTTCTTCAGACTGAATTAAAAAAAAAAGTCTGTCAGAAGACGCCACTATGAGGATTAAAAGCTGTAAACCTGTTCTACTTGAACTGCATTAACTACATAAGCATATAGCTTTACATTCTATTTGTGGGATTGTGCTCTGAAGTCCACCTACGTAGTCCTCACTACAAGACACTACCATCTTGATCACAACATGTGATGTTTGATCTTTTTCCATGATTTTTCTGAATCACACTGTATTTTCCTGCTTTTGTATGACAACCACTCATTTGAATACAAATGCATTCATTTTCCTCTTCCCACAAGGAGAGGTCAGGGCACAAGGTCAGCTAAAGCTGCTTTTGGCTATGAAAGCAGTAAGTTTCAACTCATTCATTTCTGCCACAAGCGCTGGCTACTGACCTAGAACTGTATGTGCTTGTGTTCTTGTTACACCAACATCTGAATCACTGCACTTTTGGCTCTGTAAATATAAATAAAATCCATTAAAAAATCTGTAGAAAATCTTCAATATGAAGTACACTAAGATATATACACAAATGCTGGGTATAAATACTATAGATAAGTAACTTACAGTTCAGTGAATTTCTAACTACACAGATGGCAGTTAGAAGAATGTCATTGCACATAGTAGAGATAAGTTGTATATAAGTGGTATTTATCTAATTCGTGATATTCACATGGTAAGACTATTGTGTATACTGAGAAATTGCACATAATTAAATAATTTATAATTTACTATTGCATGTGCGGTAGTATTTGCACCACATGCCGTGGAATTAGACCACAAAACTCTTCTATGCAACTTGTATTTAGTACACATGGCAAAGAAGAGTCTTAAATAAGCCAGCCATCTCTTACCCTCATTCATCAGGCCTGTGACAATAGGTTTATTACACACACTGGAACCTGATGCCTGGTTTTGATCATTGACAGTAATTTCTACAAGAGACCTTTTTGTACTTTTATCACTACACCTTTATAATCTATTCACTTTAGCTCTTCTGTGGTCTTTTAATTTAAATGCAGTTGAATTACACAAAAAAGTGACCATTCAAAACTGTGTTTTTGGGATTATGGAAATGAACGAGCTGTTCCACCAATCAATTGCTCTAAATAATCATAGTAATCACAGTAGGTCTCTGGCCCACATACAGGCAGAATATTGGTATGGTAAGAACTACTGCCAATGAATAGACAGCTCAGTTCCACACATCCAACCAGGAGACCACAATGAAGAAGAAACGCTGAAACAGTGAAGCACTTGTCTTTTTGACAATGGCATTTTATTACTGAATGAACCTGCCTCACGAGAGGAGCAGTTCCTTAGAGAACTAACAGAAAGGAGGCCTTCAGATCTCTAGGCTGCAGCAGCAAGACCAACCAAAGGCGATGGACGCTTCGTCCAACAGGAAACCTGAGAGAAAAACCTTTAATAGCCTATAATACAGGCTGTCAGCCTTTAATACACCTAATAATCTCAAACCGCAATGAGCGATTCAGCTTTCCTCTCGCTGAAACCCGGAGAGTATAAACAACTGGGGGGTCTGCGGTGCAGACAGACAGGAGCAGCTCCTTTAACACCTCTCTCCTCAAAAATAAACCCATCGAGCTGCGATGTCATCTGCTGCTACGCGAGGGTGAGATACAATTGTTTGTTTATTGCTTTTCCTATATATCATATTTCCGATCATTTAATCCCACACCAACCAGGGTGCATCAAACGTGGTGCATCTTTGATAAAAAGATACAGGAGGAGACAGACTTACGCCTCAACCGCATACACGCTCCATTACCACGACGCTCGTCCACGGTTCACCTATTTTCTCCGCGTCCTGCCAGTCTGCAGCTCCTCCGTTAGCTCTGTGATGTTCAGCGCTCCAGACTCGCCCTGTTATTACGTCACGCAGCCTGGTGACGTCAGCCCCCAGCCCCGCCTCCGTCAGATGCGGTTTCGCATCATTTAGTGACGACACATTTACTGTTTATTTTAAAATCAAGGGCCTCAATACAGAGCCCCTCTCCCACCCTTTTTAGAGTCACAGCTATGTTTCCAGGAGGACTTTATGTTAGATGCTGGGACATGACTGTGAGGATTTGATTGCATTCAGCCATAAGAGCATTAGTGAGGTCAGGTGCACATGCTGGCTTTAAAGTTTCAGCCCCAAAAAGGTGTACCAGTGGTCATTGCCAAATATTTCTAAGATCTATTATGGACAGTTATTTTGACAGTGACTGTTATTCTTCTAGGAAAGACATGACTGTGAGGATTTGATTGTATTCAGCTACAAGAGCATTAGTGATGTCAGGTACTGATGCTGGATCCCAGGGTTCACCCTCAAAAACGGTGTACCAGTGGCTGTTTTCACAATTTTCTAAGGTCTACCATGAAGAGTCTCCCTACCCATTGTGGAGTAACAGTTATTCTTCTACGAGGGCTTTTTACCTGATGCTAGACTGAATGAACGCAGTAATTAGGAGCAATATAATATGAAGCTTCTGTGCATTTAGTTTCTTATGAAAATTTTGGCAGATGTTTGAGCAGGACTGAGCCACAGATGTTCCTGCAGTGTCCGATCTGATACTGGCCGTGAAGAAACACACTGCCGGCTAGTGGTCAATACTGGGCATCGCAAGCAATCTACGTTCACTAATGTAGTAGCGCGTGTGTATGTATACATGGCTTGATGGTTTCTCTTGTTTTACTTAGCTGGAGAGAAGTCTTAGTAAAGTAGATATTTAATGATAAGCTGCTTTTTATTCTTTTTATTAAGTTTTTGCTCATATATATCTCAGACTCTCACATGCTGTGCTTAATGTATCTGTTTTGTTGATGAAGAGATCCTGTACTGCTTTGCTGCATAATTCTAACTTCTAAAAAAATAGAAGAATAGTGCTTAATAAGCCTAATCTGACATTGTTAAATGTAGTAGGAATTTGTCTACTTGTTCTTAACCGCTGTCCTAGAGGCCCCTGCTCCTTATAAGCTACTCAATTACTTAACAAGGTAGGTTAGGACAAATGGATAGAAGACTCTGAGGAATATTTGGCCAAAAATCAGATTTACACAATGTTCCACTTACCAAAGACGTAGTCAATTACTGTACTTTGGTGTCCAATTTTTGCTTCCTTAGTTTAGAACTGCAGCTGCATAACTAACTTTGCTTCAAACACTAGAACTCAGAAGTCATCCAAATAGCCCATTCTGTTTCTCCAAATCTGTTTAAATTGCGTCCAGGTTTAGGTAGCACAGACTTCAAATTTGTGACTGCCTTATGAATATCAGGCCTGGTGTTGTGGTCTCCTGTAGTATTTACAGGTCATTACAGTCTATACTATACTCAGTATGACCTTAATAAAGAGATGTAGTTGAACGGGTTGAGAGAAACTTTGTTTGTTTTTAATGTTTAAAGATATTACTAAAAGGAAAACAATAGTTTTTATTTGGAAATGCAAAATAAAAGAGACTTAGAATAGACACATAGAATCAGTTAATGTTTTTGGTAAAGACGTTGGCATGCTAAAGCATTTTTTTCTCTAATGGCTCAACCAGCATTTGTATAGCTCTAAAACATCTTTACTGTATTGATTTATTATTGACGGTTCATTTGCCGCACAATTTAGTTGTGTACACATGTTATTGGAAAATATTATTTGAATGATTGCAGACATCCCCTCTGTTGGGGACATTTACACCACACACTGCTTCTAGAAATCCACCAGCATTATGGATGTTCTCACCCTCCCCCACACACTTCCTTCTCCATCCTTCTATCTGGCAAAAGGTTTCACAGCATCTGGGCCTTCACTACCAGGATGGGGAACAGTATTTACTGCCTCTGTACTTTTTTTCTTAATCCTTTTGATCACACCTACTACTCTGGATGGTTGAAAACTAGATGTGCTGAATAACCTGAGTTTCGGAGAGACACGTGCAGGTGGCCACGCCCACCAGAGTCTCTCGGGCTGGAGTTGCAGGTGAGTGCAAACGAAGAGGGATCGGTTGTACAGCACACCAAAGACTAACAACGGATCAACACATCTCATAACTCATAACACATTTTTTTATTATTTTCCTATTTATTAATGTATTTTTTATTGGAAGCGAAACATCTCACCACATGTCCTCTAAACATCTACAGAAGCGTTTAAACCGTGGATGAGAAGATGGGATTTTTGTCCTTCAGACCAGTTGTGAGAGTCTTGGTTTCCTGCGTGGTGCTGGTACTACTGGGTTTGGGCTCGAATGCAGAGACTTTACCAAAAGAAGAAACTACTCATCCTTCATCCAAACCGACAGCGCTTCAGGCAGCAGATACGGGTGATCAGCCGTTTCCTGAGACAGAGCATGCCCACCTCCCCCTATTTACCATCAACTACTCACGGGTCCAGATCCCCTTTGAGATCACCTTATGGGTGTTGCTTGCTTCGTTTGCTAAAATAGGTAAGCAAACACACCGGCCTGAGAGCTACTTGATAAGCAGTTTCTGTTACTCTGCTCAAAAGAACACCTTGCCAGATTGATCGGCTAGTAGAGTAGAGGATTTCTTCGTTATTAGTGTGTATGATCATGTGGAGTAGGGGACACCGGGGTTGGTTGTCACACTTTTTTACTTAAATTTAATTTCTGCCCAAACCGTGTATAGTAAAAATTCCCTTTCTATACACAATTAATGCTTAGTGTGTCAGGTACAAATGGATAGTCCTTGCTCTGGTAGAATCCATTCTTTTGGCTGTCAAAGGCACCTTGCGCAGATGTGACAACCAGGTTGTCACACCCTGTGGGGTTGGTTGTCTCTGTGTTATTCTAATGGGAAAAAATGAAAAATATAGACATTTTTTAAAATTATACAAAATTTTTAATTTTCAATGAAATATCAAACCAAACCCATCTCATGTGTAAAAAACATCAAATAAGTTTAATTGGTTCCTTTTTAGACTCTTTAGATTTAAACATGTAAATGTAAAATGCATAAATATAAAACACCACAGGGTATGAATGTAAAACACCACAGGCTATGAATGTAAAACACCACAGGCTATGAAAACTACTACTACTATGAAATCTGAAGAAACTCGATTTCTCCTCAAACTGAAATTCAAACAAGCGGCATAACTCGTACAAAAATACGGAGCACAGGGGCAGCTACACTATCTAATTCATCACACAGAATAAAGAAAGGATGATTCTTAATCAACATTCACCAATCACTATCCGCCTCAGTATCACAGTTCTAACAAACATAACCTGGCAGACCAGGTGTGCAGTCTTTGTGGGCCCACGCCTTGCACATGATGCACTGCAGCATTCCTGACAACCTACCCCAGCTAACATTTTTAGCTGTTTTGGAGTCTAGTCCCCACATGTATTAGCCTAGCTAAAAAAAAACTAAACTAAATTATATCTCTCTTTATACTTTAAAATGGTAATAATTATTTTACTGTCAAGCCATAGTGTAATGAGTTAGAAGAAAAACATGTACATTTCCTCAAAATTTACTTTTGCAAAAACAAATAAAGTTGTCTCACCTCAAGGTTATGGTGCTTTCACCTCCACTGTCATCATAGATGACCTCTGACGCTAATTATGAACATTTCTGTGACAACGGTTTTGATCAGCACCTTTTAATAGCTGAGATATGATGACTGTGACAACCAACCTCGCTCTCCCCTATAGTCCAGCCTAGTCAACCTCTGTGTGTTTTGGCATAGAGGGTTATTTAAACTCTCAACAAGCCCACGGGAGGCAGGGCTTGTCAGCGTACAGGTAAGAAAGCTGCTGACTTAAATACAAAACACTGTCCTGTAAAAGTTGCAGTGGGTGTGTAAACACTATGTGTAATACAGGGAACTCTGAGACCAGTTTGGGAACCACTGGCCTCATAAACATTAAAAACAATTCCCTGGTCTCTCTACATTGCTAGCCCACTTAGCTACCCTTGAGGAAGGTACTATCCTCACACACTACTTTCTGGGTGACCTCTGTTATTGGCAGCCTACTGCTTCACTTAGTGAATAGGTTAAATACAGAGAAAGAATTTCATGCTGCGAGCTGTGCTGTGGTGTGTTCATGCCCGCTTTACTTAACATGCATTAGCACAAGTGTTAGCCAGCTAGCCTACATTAACTGCAGACACACATCAATGATAAGTTGTAACTTGAAGTTAAACTTATGCTGTAGTGATTATAACGGGTGATGTAAACAGGTTTGGTAAACCTGGAGCACACAACATGACTGCTAGCATGACTGCTAGGCTAAACCATAGTTAAGCTAATCAAAACAGACCCATTAGCATAAAAACAGAGAAGTAAAGAAATAAACATCAAAGTAAGTATATTTACTATTTCTTGTAGAATTTTTCTTGTAGAACTGCTCTGAAAAAAAATATTAATATGTATGTATAGATGTGTGTGTGTGGGAGAGAAAAAAACATACACACATTTTGCCAAAGTAACAGTACTCCACTTCCCCAAAATAACTCCAAAAAAGGACCATTCATATTATTTACCAGCAAACTCAATAATTTACACGCTTCATAAAGTTGAAGGTTATTCCACAGTTTTGTGTGATTTTTCACCCCCTCGTCACGAGTTGCCAGTGGTAGAACTGAGTTCCAGTTCGCTGTGGAAACAGGCTGCAATAGTGAATGTGTGATCATATTGAAAACTCATGATCCAACTGAAATAGAAATAACAGAGCGGAAGAAACATGTCTCCATTCATCTCATGCCCCAGGGGTCACTTCCATCTGCTGGTCAGTAAGCTGCTCTTTTTTGACGGTGTAAAAATGCCACATTATATTGAGATAGAGCAAGCTTCAGAGTGACATAACCAGTCACCAGTGGTTATGATTAGTCATTATTTTGCATAATGAGCCGCTTTACATGAGTCATATCGTAATGCTAGCTTCCTCAATCTCCAGGAACTGATTAGTTCCTCCCCCACATTAGTGCTGCAAAAGAACAAGAGGCTAGTAGTTAAGCAGTGTAAACATCATTTTGGTCATTTTGCATTTAGATCTGCGCTGTAAAACAAGTCCAGCTTTATCCAAACACTTTGCTTGTGGTGTAAGAAAACTGAGGCAGCACATAAAAGGCCACTGAAACACACTACTGCATTATTAATACCCTCATAACCAACCAGTATCACAGGAAGTAGACAGATGAGTAAAATACTAAGGAGGCTGCGCCTGCTGGGAACCGAACAGTCACATGATTTTTTGCCCCCAGGACTCAAGATTCAAAAGTTTTCAAAGCAGCCAGAGGAGTTGTGACGCAATTAACACAACTTCACAGTTCTACACTGCAAGTGAAATCATGTGAAGTCTAGTCAGTAAGGGATTAGATTTAGTCTTGGATTACACTATATTTTAAATGGAGATATCCACTGACCAGAAACTCCAGTCCAGGACTAGACGTAATCCTTTTTTGGGGAAATGTCCCTTATGTAATATTTCTCTATGAGATCGCTCTGTCTCTCCATCCACTTATTCTACCAGGATGGTGTGGGGGGTGGGGGTGCGGGGTAGTGATGGAGCCAGTCCCAGGGCAAAGGGTGGACATGCTGGACAAGTGTCCAGTCCGTTGTTACATGAGAAGTCATTTTATCAGGTAAATCTACTCAAGAAATAAACAAGCAGATGTGTCATTTCACTATGTATCAGATGTGTCATTTCCAACAACCTGAATTTGACAATTATGAGATGTGTTGGCTTGGACTGAGATTATTTCACAACAATAATAGAAATAAATTAAACAATAGTGTCTTTTCCCTGGATATGTTATTTAAA
>JBBPCY010000002.1:12052627-12107368 GCA_037974405.1 Brachyalestes nurse | reverse complement strand
GTTGCGGAGCAGGGAAATCACCAAAGTGTGCTGGACCACGTCCCTCCGGGACCAGGGTTTGACACCCCTGCCTTAGAGCCTAAACTTTGTGAGATTGAGACTGCCCAGCTTTGTTCTGTGCTCTCATATCTCTCTCATACCTGTATTGAGGAGGAAGATGGCTGCACAGACAAATGAGGACAAGTAGAATCCTCCTTCATGTTCAGTGAGGTAGCCTCCGACCACTGGGCCCAGAATGAATCCCACACTGGAAGCTGCATTAAAGTGACCCATCACCAGGGGGCGCTCTGTTTCGGACACGAGATCTGACAGCAGAGCTCGACAGATGGACAGGGAATGTTTAAACAGCCCTGTGGAAAGGAAGGTAACCATTACTGTTGATAGTACAAACTTAACAGTTTGCAAGTATGACTGCAAGATCAATTTCTGCATGTACTTCAATCATCCATGACACTGTAACAATATCATCAATGTCACTTCACCTGTTTTTGTTTTTAATGTTATGGCTGATTGTTCAATCAAAGATAATTATTTCTAATCTCTGAAACGTTTTGGATTTATATTTAATGTAACACTACACAGCTTACCCACTGGTATTCTGGCCAGCACAAATAAGGCAATACTAGTAGACATTCCCAAAAGGCCATATCCAAAGGCACTGATTAGAAGGCATGTCAGCAAGGAATAGTGCCTCCCCACTACATCGCTCCAGCTGCCCTGCAAGACAAAGTGTCGGGGGAACAAAGAGACCAAAGAGAGTTGTGTAGAATGGTCTAAAATTATATTCAGCTAAAAGTACTGGAAGTAGTAATGACTTCTTCAAATAAATGCAACTTTAAAAAAACCCAACAATAAACCAACAAAAACTTAAGAAGGAGTATAGAAGTATCAAGTCAAGTACTACCAAAAACATCCAACATCTTTTAGCACAGGAACTAAAGTCTGTTAGTCTTATTCTTGCTTTTTAGGATCTTTAGGTCTAAAAAACCTAATGCTAGAGTTAGATGAGTGACCAACTACAAAGCACTGTAGATGCTGAACCAGTGTTATAAAATAAAGGGAAACAGAAAAAAGAATTAGTAACTAAAATGTAGTTTTGACTACTAAAAATAGTTTTGATTCATCACAAGTATACTAGGTAGACGTGAAACAACTCATTTGAAGATTACAAAGGTATTTACAATTGGCCATGTTTAATATTTCTGTCAATCAGACATCTTGTTTTCACAAAGAGTTAAACGATGCACAGTGTCAGCCAAAAAAGCCTTTAAAGCTATTTATATCTGCAGAAAGTATGTTTTTAGCACTCTGTAACATTATAATAGTTACAAATACATATATAATACATTTGAGTTAGATAATATCTGAGTTAAAGAAAATTTCTTCAGTGCATGAATTTGTTGACTTTAATCAGCAGCACCTGGTTTAAAGCAGGTATTGGAAGGTAACTGTAAATACTGGGTTTTCACAAGGACATGTTTCGAAATGCTCACACACTGAGACAAACATTTGACTTCTGTTGTTACTAGTATTTATTTTCATGTTAGCATTTCTTTGAATAAAAAATGCTTAAAACCCAGATAAATATCTTTACACATTCTTTTCTCACATGCCAAAGATTTTTGCACAGTAGGTGAGAACAAAGGCTTGCCGTTGTTAATGTGCCATACAGGGAATAGTACATTTAAATAGCAGTGGACACTGGAGTTTGTCACGTTGTGAAGAGGGATGATCTAATTGCTTTAATATACTTTCTGTAAGACACTGGTGCAGGTTTAAGTTTGACGCCAGTGTTTTGCCTCTGCATGCATATACATAATTCAGCTTGACAAATTCCAAAGCTTAGTTCCCCAAGACAAGCCCTACAGGCACCTCTATACCAGATCTCATTAGTGTGAGACATGACACAAGGGCACACATATTCACACACTACGCTACATTAGACACACAGGCAAAACATGCTGACATAATGCAATCAGAGCCCAATTGAATTTGCTATGTTCCGCCTGTCGGCTGCAGGCGTATCACAGAGCACTGGCTGTTTGTCTCTTCCGTGTCCGTGCTTAGCATCCAGCAGAAAACAAACGCTTCCTTCACTTCTTAATTTGCCTCATGACCCTGCAGTTTAAACCCAATTTGAAGTGAGGAGGAGGACTGGTGAACTGATCTGCCCCGATAACGCATACGTGTCGTACAGTATTGTACCAAAATCCCCTGTTTGAGGCACTGAGTAAAACTGTAAAACATGTATTTCTTACATTCTTCTGTATCATGTTTATGTTGTAATGATAGCATGGATGTGTCTAAAGAGTAAAAAATCAGGGCGCTGTTAAACTGTAATAATGCATTACTTACGACTATAGTGCTGGAGAAAAGCTGTAAAACCCCGTAGGTGGAACCTGCAGAATGAAAAGAAGAGTTAACTCTAAAACCTTGCTTGTTTTTCAGCTGGTCTACAGTCAAGCTAGTGATTTTTGTTTGTTACGGTATTAAAATGTAAAACTTCTGTTTACTCAAAATATTAATACATGCAATAAATAAAATATGAAACAGGGTTTGGTAGCTTTCAGATGAATAAGCAAATGAGATACAAATGACACTGATATGTCGGACAAAACAAGCAAAGCACTAATGTTTTAAAGTTTAGTTTCTGTTGTAATTGAGATTTTTATATATTTATGTAGTTTGGATTGTTGAAACTTAATAATCTTTTTTACATTCCCAAAATAAAGATAAATACAAATAAAAAAAACCTTCTTGTAACACACTTCCCTGTTTCGGACTCTTTCAACAGGACTTTTATTTTGATAATCCTGAATTCCCCACTTCCTTACTCCTTACTTTGATTTGTCTCATGACTCTCATTAGACTCCCCTTGTCCCTCTTTACTTAAGCCACCTATACTATGAGGCATCAGTTCACTGTTATAACTACCTGCCTACTCCTGTCTCTTTGTGTTGTGGTGTTTTATGCTTCTTTTCAAGTTCTGGTTTCTGGTATGCCTGATTTGTGGTTCACCTATGTATCTAGGTCCCTTGTGTACTGCAAGCTCCATGACAAGGCTTATGTATGGCAATATCAGGGCTTTAGCCTGTTTGATCCTTGTCTAAATCCCGTGTGTGTTTGTAAAGGCTGTTGCCCGTCTTGCAGTGCTCCACCTCCATCAACCCAGTTACCCATAACACACTTCCATGTGACACTTCCACTCCCAACATATCTATTTACCTTCATCTTTACATTCATCTTTAAAACCCTAATTACAATTTAGAAAGGTCGTTATTTTTGCATTTTCTAAAAATGTTCTTTTGCCTATTAGTCACATTGCAGAGCATTCGAATGTATATTTCATTAAAACATCTTATTGACCCAAAATTTTAATCCAAAATGAAAGCACTCTGAACAATATATCCTTGTGCAAGGACTAGCACTCTGTGCCACACATGCATCATAATTCAAAGGAAGACTCTTAGTTTCACAAGGTAAAACAATTATTTTTTACTTCTTAAAGTATTTTAAGCAAGACACAGTCAACACAGTGACCATACTTTAACTTCAGTATAGTTTCTCTGTACTTTTCTGTCCATGGTTATAAAGTACACAGAGATACTGAAAAGATTCAAACCCAAAAGACAGGAGTTTTATGTTAGGTTATATCCAGTGCATGTGCAAATTCATACTTCATTAAGGTACACAACCACATTCTCAAGTATTGCACATTCTTAAGTATTTCCCTTGTTCCCTTTAGTTTTTTCTAGAATCTCATTTTTGCATCATGGTATTCTAACAGGCACATTTCATCTCCTTATCCCGAAATCATCAGCTACAGAGGGCTGGGGTAATGTGGGCCAGAGTCTAAGAAACTGGCCATACAGTAAGGAATCACATATTAAATTATACATTTTGCATGGCATGATCCCTTAAAGTAATTTCAGAATGGGCTGGCCAAAGAAATTGAGACCTTGTGATCACAATAAATTTCAACCTTAGGGAAGAAGTAAAAACATGACTTCATTTCAAGTAAAGGTATGGGTAGCACCAGAAACAACCCACTGATTGAAAACAGGGTGTATTCAATGTACAAGGTTTACAATATCCACAACATTGAACTATGACTGAGGAGTCTCTAATATTGTCATAATTAGTGCATTAAAAGGTCAACAATACTGTTCTGCAGGACGTTTCACTCACTGGACACAGCAAGATACTCTCTACTGTTGTTTCCTTACATTCTCCCTTAAAATGCTCCAAGTAGGCCATCTGCTATCAAGAATACAATAATTGTAGAATTCTCACACAATGTTATATCTAGGCACATTTTCCTTCATATGATGTCCCGATCTACTAAATATTTTGATGTGAACTCATCACTGAAACAAAATTATACAAACTAACATGCCTTTACCCATATAATTTGGATACATATTCATTATTAAATGCTGAATCTTTTTAAACAGGTGCATTCTAAAGAAAAGTAAATAACTTTCCGCAAGTCTTGTAACTTTTTAAATACTGGGTTTCTTCAGCTTTTTGAATAAGATGAATACCACCAAAATTATATTGTAAGTGCATGACAAGGATTGTCTTAATGGGGTAAGATGGTCTCTAAGTAGATTTTGTGCACAGCTTCATATAAATAATGTTAACATGCTTTTCAGTACAGTTTTGTGATCAGCACAATAGCAGACCAAGACAAGGGTAAGACATTAATATTGGTATTAGGTATCAGGCCTGTCTCAAATATCCTTTGGTGCTCTGCTGGCCTGCTATCAGTCCCTAATTCACAGCTAAAATCAGCTACCCACGTCTTTATAAACTGACTGGATAATTGATAATGAACTAATTAAACAATTAACTAATATGTTTAACCAAGGGTGTGAAAAAAGGAAAAACTGTATTAGTGCTTTTGGGAATCAGTATGTTATATCTCCATGTGAACATAGTTCCTACTCACTATTCTGTTTGACATGTAGTTGAACATAAGGACTGAGATAAACTTACCCACAATCCCAGCTACTGTAGGGCTGGCTCCTAATGCCTTCACGTGATGACTCAGTAGAGGGATGATCATACTGACCCCAAACAGGTCCTGTGCAAACCCAAACAGAGCAGGACATTAAACAGATATGCTTTGCTAACCACCAAATGTCTACATGTCTTGTATAAAACAAATAAATCAAGCTGAGAAGGTGTATGAAGATGAGCACATGAAGGACAGCATGCCTGCTAGAGAATACAGTGATTTTTTTTTTTTTTTACTTTTAATTTTCTTATAGGTTACTTTTTAGGTATGAAACAAATATGGCACTTTCTGTGCTTCACAACCTACTGGCTTAACAGACTAAACTTTAAGATAAAAAATAATCTTGATAAATAAAGGGTAATTGAACAGTTCTCTATTTCTTTTAGGTGTAGTAGTAAATAATGGTCAATAGCTGCACATTCTCCATTGGTAGCTGTGATGGAAGTAAGACAGTCTTCATTCCAATGTACTAATATTCCATTCACACATGCCAACATGCAATCAAATGTTGTTCATAGTTTAACTGTGTAAACTGCATACTAAGTTAATGTAGTCAACTCGGTAACTACTATACATTATTGAGTGACTACTATGGAATTATGTAGTAATAACAGTGAGGGACTGAAACTGTTTTCTTTGTACACCTAAAGGTGTTCCAATGAGAAACTCAGAAGTCCGGTTTTGCAACATTTTTTCTAACGAACTCGCCCAGGGTTAGGGCAGCCAAGAACATGATTAAAGTCACACCATACCTCTACCAGTGTCACGGCACTTTCTATTAAACTAACAGTTTAATTCTGGGTAAAAGCACTCCTGCTTTAGAGTGAGCAAACAACATGAAAAGGATGAATGAGGAGAGAGAGAGAGAGAGAGAGAGAGAGAGAGAGAGAGAGAGACAGCAAGAGAGACAGACAAAAAGAGAGACAGAGGGAGGGAGAGAGAGACAGAGACAGAGAAAAACAGAGAGAAAGAGAGAGAGAGAGATAGAAAGACAGAGACAGAGGGAGCCTTTTCCATTGTTGCTGCCACAGGACATCTGTGGTCTTATTATTCCAAGTTGATAAAATTATGTTATGGTTCTTCAGAGTGAAATTTTAGATAAAATATCTTTAAGCCAGTGAATAAAAAATAGGAAAGGCAAGTTTTTGACTGTCATTAGGACAGTTCATCAGCAGCACCATTATGTGTTCTTGAGAGGTCATGTGAATGCATGAGAGGGGACAATACCGGTGACAATGAACAGCTCTTCCAGTAAGACCACTAACCAGACACTGGAGAAACTTCTTCAATATTCAGTTTCTCTTGATTAGTAATGGTTAAGACTGTTGATTACAAAACAACAGTGACAGTGGCCTATGAAGGGCACAGGTGCTACAAATGTTTCGAATCCTGGTTTGAGTCTTATCTAAAGTAATAAAAGAGAGAGAGAGCAGTGCCAGACAGCATCTTCAAAATAAAACAAAGCTACTCACCATGAATCCTACTACGTATATGCATATTATAATCCTGCTGGTTCTCTTGGATTTCTGATAAACGCTACATGCTGGGCTGTTCATTCTCCTCCCCTGCACAGACAACACTACACGGAAGCTCTGCATGTCTGCACTCATTTAACAAACACTCCCAGCCTCTCCACCAGGCTCACACCACTTTCACAGAAAAGGGGGTGATCGTGGATTTTTGAACGTCTTGCCTCACTACAACATATCTACCCCATATAAACATTCGTATGTTCATGCGTATACTGAGTTGTCATTGTAAAATAGTTCTTGTATAAATCTCTAAAAGTATGTCACCTGCCACTCAGCTTTCATTGGTAACACCTAAAGCCTCCTGTCGTGGTACAGTCCGAAATCTGCGTCATAGTCTGAGGGTACACGCGCTGCGTTTAAAGCCCGTTAATCAAACAGACCTGAGGGAGCTCAGGGAATTTGTTTGTTTATCTTCAATAAAGCACTAAATCTTCAACAAGCCGACTTATACAGGATACACAGAGGTGAATACAACTAGATACATTATCATTATAATAAAAACACTTCATTTTTTAAGCTGTGTCACAAACCACACACTTCAGTACTCACTACACTGCTGATTAAAATTGTATATAATAGACAGTGTGGTAGTAAGCAGTTTGGGACACAGCCTTAGAATTTGGCCTTTTTTGGACAAAAGTATTGGTACACACCTCTTAATTACTGAATTCAGGTGGCCCCTTACTTCCAGTGAAGGGCAATCTGCAATCAGGAAGTCTTGAGTTTGAATCTCAAGACTGCTAGTGGCACCTCTGAAGTACCTTTGAGTAAGGTACCGTCCCCACACACTTCTCCCCGGGCGCTGTGTTCCTGCCCGCTGCTTCACTTGGTGAATGGGTTAATGCAGAGGAAGAATTTTATGCAGTTCACATTGTGTGCTGTGGTGTGTTCACGTACATGCCAGAATGGTCACTTTCACTTCTTAATAATGCTTCAGCATACCGAGACATCTGGGACAATGTCATGCTTCCAACCTTTTCTATTCCAAAATGACTGTGCCCCACTGTACAAAGCAACCTCCATAAAAACATGGCTGGAGGAGTTCAGTGTGGAAGAACTTGACTGGCCCCCACAGAGCCCTGACCTCAACCTCATCCAACACCTTTGGGATGAACTGGAACGGAGATTGAGAGTCAGGCCTTCTCATCCAACATCAGTGCCTGACCTCATAAATGCTCGACAGAATGAATGGGGACAAATTCTCACAGAAACACTCCAAAATCTTGTGGAAAGTCTTCCGAGAAGAGTGGAATTTGTTATAGCTGCAAAGAGGGGGCGGGGGACTCCATATTAAAGGCTATGTATTTGAATGCAGTGTCATTAAAATCCTTGTTTGTGTAATGGTAAGACGTCTCAATACTTTTGTCCATATAGTCTAGATAGATAGACAGACAGACAGACAGCCAGACAGACAAGACTGAGTGGGTGTGACATGGGGCGGGGCACTAAGAATGTTGCTCATCCCCTTTTATTTTAATACAATTCAAATAAAAGCTAGCTAAAGGCAGACTTCACTGTAGCTTTGACAGTAACATACTGTATGTAGAATGTAAAACAACAATAAATAGCAAATGAATAAACAAAATACACCAATATTTGTACTTATGTTTATTAAAGAAAGGGCCAGCCTAAACATTGTACTGCATGGCAAATGGTAATGTTGTAAACAACCCGCTAATTCCATTTCATATTATATAGTATTTTCTTTAACATGGACTAAATCCCACCCTAGTGATATAGTATAATACTATGGTTGGGAAAAGTGAAAGTGTACTCCCTGGGGTCTCAAGAAACTAAGGATGTTGTTATTATTTCTGTTTATTGATCTGAGAAACTCATATTGAACAGACAGCAACTCAACCTGCATCCTTTCCTGTTCTCCTTTCTTAGTGAATCAGATTTAACACTCTCACCTCACACCCTGCTGCTCCACTTTTTCTGCCTCTTCTATGGCTTCCATGGTTACACCAAGTTTCTTCTGATGGAATATGTATGTATAAGATATTTTTTTAAAAAGGGACTTGGTAGATGGTCAGTAATTAATTTTTATCTCTTCTGGATGTGCAAAATGCTTGATTAAAGGCACAAACTTTCACATATTCAAGAATAATCAATTTAAGACCTCACCTCACTCCCCACACCTGCCATTCTCCTGATTTATAAATAATTATTAATTAAAATAAAGCACTGATTGGTAATTATGTCTTGAACCGTTGTATACTAACATGAACAATACTCCTTTTAAAAGCTCACCCTAACCTTCCTTGTATATCATCGCAAGCTGTTTTCATAGTTATAATTGGCCAGCTTGACTATAGCTCAGTGTTACTAGTTCATTAGCTAGGTTTAGTTTTGACACTGGAAATCCTTTCCTCATTATACAAGTAGCCACACTGTATCAGTTACTGCATGTGAAAATACATCTAAACACTGATGAGACTAGTCACCACTTACTGTATATATTTTATATACTTAGTATAGTAGTTACTAGTATAGTGTAATTTTCCTGTCCATGTTATACATGTATGTTGTACATGTATGATTAAAGTACCTCTTGTAACCTCAGTGTAATACAACATTTATTCACAATACATTTACTCTAAGAATTGTGCAATTACAAGCCTAGGCCTCACCTGCAACCTTTCCTCTCCTCCACTGTCTGAAATAACTTGCAGGTTTGCTTGTATCACCTGAAAATGTCAGAATACTGAATGCGACTACTAACCTATCCTCTACATGACCTCTACATGATCGGACTGGTTCTGTCACCTGTCAAAATTGACACTGATGCATGAAATATTAACAGTGAGGAAAAACATTAATGGCTTAGTCAGTACTATTATTATCTCTATATCTTAGCATTTGAGACAGACGGATAGCCAGACTTTTATTATATAATTGGACACTACATATTGAATGCAGAGTCAAGCCAAAATGCAGAAATACTCACAGATGTGTCACATTTAAGCTATTGTGGTTAATGTGAAAATTAGCATGTGCAAAATTTCAAGTTCATTCTTACTGGGGGGAGATAATATAATAATAATAATAATAATAATAATAATAATAATAATAATAATAATAATAATAATAATAATAAATTTTATTTATATTGCACCTTTCATACATTTGTATGGAGCTCAAAGTGCTTTACAGAGAGCAGTCAAACAATAAAAGAGAAACAATAAAAAAAGAGAATAATAAAAAAACAATAAAAATGACAGCAATTTAAAAATACTTAGATTCAGTTGGCAGCAAAGATTCTTAATAGCGCCACCTGGAAGGCCTGGAGAGTATGGTTTTGCTGTCACTGTTATTTCTCCTGTGATGGTGCTGGCTTTGCTGATCCTCTCACTGAGGTGCATGACAACCCTGCAGAGAATCCTCTAGGAGACCACAGCTTAGAAAACAATGCTGGGCACAACAGACCAATAAAGTAACCCAGTAACCGGCTGCTCACATTAAGATCTGGGCCCTCTAGAACAAAGAGTCTAATTTGGCCTTTCCTGTGCATCTGTGTTATCAGTCCTGGACAGGAAAGGGTTTTAAAGGTGGAGATCCACCACTGATTCATTTGTCTTGCAGATATTAAGCTGCAAGTGATTTTTCCTACATCACAAAATAAAATCTTCCACCGAGTATCCTGTACTCTGACTCATCTCCATTGCAAACGCACCAAGAGGAATTCAAAACTGTCTCTACGTATGAAAGTCTCTGAAATAGTGACCTAGTCTTTTTACTAATACAAATTGCAAATACTTATCTTACCATGGATTATGAAATTGAGTTAAGAGATTGGTTTAAGAATAAGAAATATCCACAAATTCAAATAAACAAGAATTTTTCCTAACTTACTGCCTTTCTGTACACCCTAAAGTACTACTGAAAACCAAAGTATGTTCAGAAGGGCCTTCAGTACATACTGCTAGAAATCAACTGAAAACCAAAGTATGTTCAGAAGGGCCTTCAATACATACTGCTAGAAATCAATTGCTTGCTTTGGATTTTGGACTTTGGGTTCTTGCTTCACTTACGTAATTGCTGTAGGTGTTTCTACACCATTGTATTCTCTTACACTTTCTCCCTGAGGTTCCAAGCAAATATAGGATGTAAAAGAAGGTTCAGGATAATAATGTGTATGGGGACTTTTCCCAGACTCACAGCACAGTGCTAATTGATTGCTGGTTTCTCTGCTCTCTGCTAAATATCCCACTCAGCAGATAATGAACTTTAATTTTAAATCCCTGTTACACCTTTTGAAACCAGGCATATTTTCTGATTGTCCTGACTGATTCCGTTTTTGAATCAGTGGATGGCTAACTGCTCCTCCAAGTCAGGAGACATTTACAGTTTAGAAGAGTTAAATTCCAGAGAAAATAACACTTTTTGGAGTGGTCCCACCCTCCTGAATCTTCTCAGAACAGAGTTGGGTGATTACTGTGAATCCAAAGTGGCAGAATGTCCATGGTAACAAGTATATATTTAATTTTTGGAACATTCTCTCCTTCTTTTATAGTTCTTTACACTTAGAGGTCTGTGGCTGGGTCTGAGAGGATGTTAGGAATGAAAGCTCTGGTGTATTTATTCTCCTCCCATTGCCAGCTATCTAGTCTCAAGGGGCGGCCTTCAGTTGTCAGAAGATATTTTGGTCCATACCAGTTCCCCGCCCCCAATAATTTTCCCATTCCCAGGCCACACCTCTATGAGATCCAGCAGGCACCTTCAATCAGCAGTCCAAAATAGCACAAGGGGATGGCCCCACACTGCAGTATGCATTGGAAGCCCTTTCCCCTCTTTCCTATTCCCAACCCAGATTCATTTTGACACCAGCACTGTGGGACAAGGGAGTGTACTTCAGGACGCAGGGCTCCAAAACAGAAGAAGACTGTTACCAGCACAGCCTGATACTGAAAACTTCTTTCAGATCAACACTTCTGAAAGAACCAAGCCAGGGACTTCTGTTAACATATTCACATAGCCACATATTCAAAGAGTGGGATTCCAACAATGAAGCTGAGTGTGGCTTTGTTTTTCGCTGGGCTCTTTGGTGCCCTGGCAGCAGTCTTCATCTTCCTGTCCTTTGGTACCGATTACTGGCTCTTGGCTTCTGAAACTTGCAGCGTGGATCCTGAGGTAGGTGGTAACACTGTTTTAATCACTGTTTGATATAAAAAAGCAGATTAATCAGATAGAGCATGCTTAAAATGTGAATATAACAATGTCATGAAAGCCAATTTGTCGGTTAAAGTCCCAGTAAATTTATAATGTAATTATTATAGATAATTATAATAGAATAATACTTATCACAATAGTCTTTTTAGATGTTACATCTAAAAAGAATTCCATCAGACACATTTGTGGCTTTTTTGACAATTCAGTAGTTCCTAAAAGCATGCAGTGGTCCAGTGTATAGGTACATAACTGTTTGGGTGTGGATCAAGTCGGGATTGAGACTTTGCATATCAGACGTCACTATTTACGGCCTCAGTGGAGCTCAGAGGGCTGAATGTCACATGGTGTAGCATGATACCACACTTGATGAGAAATGAAACTGGAATCATAGTGCAATGTCTGCACTGTCATGCCAAATCTATTCATGGCAGTAACACACATTGCAGTTGTTTCCAAGGGGGCAACTTTTGCCTCTGAAAATGTGCTAGCGGAAGTGAGAAGCCACACGCCCTTTTTGCAGGTGATGTGAGAGAAGACCTATTTGTTTCTACATAGTTGAATCTATCTAGTTCTAGTGACGTGCAAAATAAAATTACTTGTGTAGATTTGGGAACTGTATTACCCCTAGCACAGTTTTTTTTTTTCTCAAATGAGGTCTTTAGTGCTAGAAATGATGTATATTGTGGCTTTTCATAATAAGTACAGATCATTGTGAGATTGGCTTTTGGTATAATTGTTTTTTAACACCCTAAATTCATGTTTTTTTTGGAAATCTAGGTATAATTGTAGTATTGGAGCTCAATACTACGTGGTTGAGATGTTTATCTATAAATATTCCCAAATGCTACAGCTTCTCACACACACTAAAGTATATATATATTTATACATATATGTACAGATGCCCTGTGCCCTGTGCTCTCTGACCTCTGTACTCTTCCACAGCACAATTCCACCTTTTACCATGAGGGCTTCTTCTGGCGCTGCTCTTTTCCAGGCAAAGTTAAAGAGGACAGCATGCTAAAGTTCTGGTTCAGTAAGAAAGACCTTCTTGGTTGAATGTGATAAACCAATTTTTACTTTACCTTTATAAGATATATATGATACTTTTCCTTCCATCCTCTCCATCTACTTCTCAACAAACTGTACATATTTTAACTTAATCAAAAAATCTAAATCTAATAACTATTATTTATTTATTTAAAAGTGAGTTATTTATTTAAAACATGTGAATCATCTATGAGAAAAAGTAACTGCTATTTTCTTAAGCAACAAATTAATTACAAACTAATTTATTTAATTGATAAAGAAATATAGGTGACTGAACACAGTCAAACCTAAATGCAGCAAGTTCTGGTGAATGAAAATATCTTTCAGATTTAAGATTTGAGTTATGTTGCACACTAGAACAAGATCAAAAGAAAGTACATAGCAGAAAAAAATTGTCTGGAAAGGGTTATTTTTGGACATCACTGAACCACAATGAGAGCCATTATCTAAAATTGAGAATGGTAGGAAATCATCTAAGAAGTCATTACAGTTTAGAGGAGAACATACAGGACACAAAGGAACTGCCAGGGCAGAAGTAGATTTAACAGCTAAGAGAAACATTAGTGCTTGCCACATTTGCAAAAAAAAGCATGTGAACAGTCCCTAAGCATTTTTGGATAATTTTCTATGGACGGATCAATCTAATGTGTAGTTTATCATCTTTCAAACATAGTGGTGTCAGTGGAGAGATGTGAGGATGTTTTGCTGGCTTAGGTCTGAAACATCTTATTATTAGAGGAACCATTAATTCTGTTCATAAAGCTACAAAAAGGCTGATATGAAACTGTAAAAATTACAGTTATAGCCTTGGTTGCAGTTATTACTGGTACAGACGTTATACATTTAAGACGTTATACATTTTAAGGAGCAAAATATGTTTTCTGTTTGAGTAAGTCTCTCTTCTTCTAATATTACATTTTGTTTAGAGATCTAAAAGCAGTAATTATACAAACTATACAAAATGCACGGCACTGTAGTGCTGGGTGTTGCATATTGGCTTCAACTCAAATTTAAATCAATACACGATCAGTTATTACATCACAGTACAGCAGAGGGGAAACCTCAGGGCTTTCAGGCATTAAGGGAAGGCCTAGTGACTTTTAAATTCATTTTATGGAATAGAATCATTCTGCATTTGAAATTCTTTTTTCTGTTATTAAGTTTGGTTGAGAAAAATAATTATCCAATCAGATTTTTTTTCTTCTGTTTTCCCTGTATCCAGGTAGATATCACCAAATAAGCTGGTTAGGACTTCAGAAGCTGGATCCTAAAATGTCAGATTTACCACTGAAATAATTAGGAAATTACAGAATAATCAGCCAGTCATGTTTTGATTTACAATGAGTGGGACCAATTTCGTGAAGGAAAAGTGTCAGTCTATGTTGTCTAGAAATCCTTGAAACATGACTGTTTCTGAACACAAGAGGCAGCCTTATCAGTGGGTTTCTATCAGATGGTAAACAGCAACTCAAAGCCAGGACTTTTTTACTGAAGGAGTCACTCTTGAAATGCTACATACACAATATATGTTAGTATGTATATTGCAAGATTAATATATGATGGAATATCAGACCTTCAGATGTCTGTGTTTAATCTTAAATGCGCAAAAAATGGTCATGTCCAATGCTGTTAGCTTGGTGCTGAATACAACCACAATAGAGGTGCTAGAAGAAATTAGTACTGTCTTACAGGTGTGATTTTTTTAACGTGTTATATAATAGGCACGGTTCACTACTACAGTAATTATTGTATTAAAGTATTGATCAGCTTTAATATTATTTGTTTTGTCCCCACAGCAAATCAGCCATACTCCAAGAAGTGCATCCATGCCTATTTGTTCCCTTTCCCTGTGTCTATGGAGACCCACAATGCAACCACTTACGATTCTGCAATCAGTAAGAAATGTTCCATTCACAGATTTGCAGTCACACAAGTGCATGATAAAAAAGTGCTCTACAGTCATACTGGCTGTACGGTCCTCATATAAGAACTGCTAATTTGTACATTAAACCTCTAGTATTATGAATGCTCACTAATTATTCAAGCTAAGCATCATTACAGTGACCAAATAGTGACTGGTTGTGCTGTGTAGTCTACAGAGGCTTCTGGAGCGTCTTTGTGCTACTGGGAGTGACTGCAGTTGTACTGGGTGGCTTTATCATCATATGCGCTGCTCCATTTGCCAGTCACTGCCTCTACAAGGCGGGCGGTGGGCTCTTCCTTATTGCTGGTGAGCTGAAACACTACAACATTAACAATTTGATTATATTCCTCTGTTTCAGTGTTGTAAACATACCCTCACTGACTTTGAAATGCGTCTAACGTTACTCACAGATCAAGGATTACCCTTGTGTGGTTTGGCTAATGTTAGTCTCATTAAGCTAATTGTTAGCTAAGGAACCTTGAAAATACAAACTGCTTTAAAAATATATATTTAACATTCATAATTGCAATGTTAATGTTCAGGTTATTGTTAATGTCCGTTTTAGTAAGTAAGTACAGTAACGTAGTAAAACTGCATAAGCAGTCATGTGTTTGCTACAGAGTAGTTTGCTGCATAAAGCATGGTAAAATAATAAGTAACAGTTGAAAAAACAGTTGAATTCTGTGCAGGTTTTGCAGCTGCCATCTACATATATGTTGACTTCAGAGCCAACAAGGGTGTGTTTAAACTGTATTAAAACGGAGGGTAGGTGCATGTGTCCTCAAATAGAGAAATCCAGAAAAAATAATGGCAGGAAGTTTGTGGGTATTAGTACATAATTTTGACCAAAGAGGGGATCAGAAAGTCATAACAACAGATAAAGAGAAGCCAGTAAACCAAATAGCACAAATCGTTCTGTAGTTTTTCATTCCAAACATTTATTTAAATGTCCTTGTAGGTGAACATTTGTGACATGTTAGAGTGACTCAAGTTAGCAAATCAAAGGATGGTTTGGTGTGTGCTTTGAAATGGCTGAGTCAAAGTCTAGACTTTAATCCAGCAGAAATGGTGTGGCAAGATCTTAAACGTGGTGTTTGTGCAAGAAAGTCCACCAACATCACATCAGCAATTCTGTAAAGCGGAATGGGCAGAAATTCCTCCAGGTCAATACGTGGGACTGATTAACAGTTGCAAGAGGTGTTTGGCTGTAATGATTACTCCAGAGGGCCACACCAAGAGCTGAAACTATCATTTTGTACATTAATGAAAAATGGTTAATGTCATTTGTTTTATCAGGTTGTCTTCATTTATTTGTATGGCTTAGATGAAAATTTGTGCAATCATGTTTTCCAAATATATTTCCTTAAGGCTTAAGCAAAATTAATAAACAAAATGTTTAATTGCGAGCAATTCCAGTGTTAGAACCAACAATATTGTCCTCATTTTCTCCTATTGGAACCATTTTTTCTTCTTTTCAACCATTTTCTATCATTCTGTCTTTTCATTCTCTCATTGTTCTTCCATTTCTTTAGGTTTCTTCCTCCTTGCTGCTACTGTGATGTATGTGATCTGGTTGGAGTTGATGGATGTAGTGAATGAGTATTTGGCCTACAATTCTCATCTGTGTTCAAACTTTCACCTGAACATCACCTATGGCCTCTCATTTATGTTTGCCCCAGTGGGCGTGTTCTTCTGCCTGTTAGCTGGTCTGCTCTTCCTCCTGATTGGTCGGTCAGTGCAGATGCATTAGCACAGCCCTTAATGACATTGAAGACAGACCTAAAGTTCGATACGGATTTATATCAATGGTTATGACTATATGACAGTCAGAATACTGTGTTGTCAAGAAAGGAACACTCAGAATGAATGATTTTGGGTACTTTTATTTTATTCAGTAGGGAGGTGGGGTAAGGGATAAAGGGATAAATGGATGGAAGAATAAAGGGAAAGGAACAAGTTTGTGAAGAAAACAGGTAAGAGGTGTTTGTGAAACAATTTAAATGGCTCTGGCCTGGCTATGTACTGTTATATGATTACCTTGTGAATTTGTGTGGCTGGATATAGAATGGTTTGGGATCACAAGAATGTGTGTGTGTGTGTGTCTGTCTGTCTGTCTGTCTTTCTGTGCGGGTGTGTGTGTGCCCGTGTTGGTGCCCTTACATAGAGTAGATGTATGACTTCATGATATATATTTATCTTTCTTTTAACTGTGTGATTCATTATAAGGTCTAAATTAGAAAACAATGTATAGCAAGCTCATTAATGTACATTTACTAGTATGAATTACGTGGACTAATCTTGTGGTTATCATGTGTCTTGTCTACGTTCCTCTTCACATAAAGGTTATTTTTATACAAGCTTTGAATGTTTATGACCCAATGACGTTCTTAGTTATTGTAGACCCAGGATATTTTCACACGTCTAAATGAGTGAAACTCCATGCTTAAAATTAGTTTTGCTTTGTACATAATATTGATTTTGTTTTTAAAAAAGTGCTGTTTAAAAACGAATTAATAAACACTTAAATAAAAAAATCTCATATTTCTTTTGATGATTTCACAGAACACATTTCTGGGTCTGTTTTTCCCAGCACACTCTGAGCTTAGTGTTGGAATATTAATTTCACTGCAAAAAATATAAAAAGCTGTGTATCTTGCCTAAAACTCTCATTCTCAGAGTTTTCGGAAGAGAATCCACAGGCCAGTATCCACAGATGTGTAGCATAGTCTAAAGCGACACTCAAGAAAAGGTATTTACTCTAGCACTGCTATTCTGTGAAATAATGCCTCAGTAACTGTTATGTTAAATCAAGTTACATTATTTAAACACTACAGTTATATGGGACTCTTATTTGATAAAACGTGTGTTCAAAACACTATGCTAAGGAATGGTCATCCAAGCAGAGTTTAAGACTCACTGGAAATTCTTTGATCCAGTGAGTAAATCTATTTTCTCCTTTGATTTGTAAGTGATCTGTGGGAGCACTCTTGGTTTATTAACTATTTGTATAATTTATGTAATTTATATAAGGATGTAGCAGAAATTAAACTATTCTAAATATAGTTTGTCAGATACTACTCCCACTTAAACTTGCATTATATGCATACCTCTCAAAAAGACATGGGCAGAGTCTAAACATTTCAGTTCTCAGGGTCATTGGCCAAGAGTTGACCCTAGATGAATTAGAATCGAAGAATCCACTCTTTTAGAGCTGACTCCCCATCACTTTTGTTTCATTTATTTTATATTTCTGACATTTGTTTGTCGATTTGACAGATACAGCTAGGTCTCCAGTTAGGTCTAAAATAGAGTATCACATGAATATTAGCACAGCAACATAAAATACCATTAGATTTAAAGAAGATTTCTTATTTGCACACTCACACTGATAGTCCTAACATTATAGCTTTACAGCTAACTTACATTAACTTTACAAAGTGATCATTCAAATATCTACAGTTACTTGGAACCATATGTAGAGACAGGACAATATATGTTTTGCCCTGAGAGTGTAAAAATAAGTGCAAAACAGCTCATGCCTAGCACTATCACCTCACAACAAGAAGGTCTTGGGTTTGATTCCTGGCCTGGCATTCGAAACTTGACCTTTCTGTGTCAAGTTTTAATATTATAACATCTGGGTACCCACGTGGGTTTCCACTGGGTACTCTGGTTTCCTCCCACAGTCCAAAGATATTCACATCAATTGAATTGAAAATGCTAAATTGTGTTTGCCCTGTGATGGACTGGTGTCCTGGCCTTTCATCCTATGACTGCTGGGCTAGGCTCCAGCACCCGTTGCAACCATAAGTAGCTCAGTTAATGAATGGATGTATGAATACAACTAGCTAACCAGCTAGCACTCCATGTTATTTTATAGAGTTTGTGGTGGCACCATCAACATATAATTCTCCTTTACATTTTGTGTACTGTTAACTGTGTCCTCACTTGGACAGTTAAAAATAGCTAACACTGCTGTGTTATGTCACCTATTGTTGGGTTATAATTATGGTAAGACCTCTGGTGTTTTTCAGTTTCTGTTTTTTTTCCATTATTTTCTTGGCCTCGTATTGGTAGTGTGTGAGGGTATGACCAGAGCTGTACTCACTGTTTATCTTAGTACATGTGCATTTCAACCATGTCTGTCAGTCAGTCAGTATGTCTGTCATTCCGTGACTCCGGAAGAGATATTAAATCTCTTAGGCCTTCTGGGTGGTCCAGCAAAAAACAAAAAAGAACAAAAAAACACTAAAATGCACAAACATTATTAAGTTTGCTTACACATGTAAAAAAGGTGGTTAATACTAGTTACAACCCACCTCTGTAAATATACACAAAGCATACAATTCTTCTTTATATACACTTTATTCTGGTAATATACACTGTGTAAAAAGTTCTGTATTGCAGTAATAATTTTAGATCCTCATGCTCAAAGGTGAAGAGACAGAAAAGGATGCTATGTCTGAGGGCAGTGTTCACACAGGGCTTATAGTGAATTTAGATCTGTTGTCAGAAATACATTGACAGGGGATGAGGCAGTGGCAGGTGATTCCATTTGATGCATGCAGCTTTGGGAAATATGACTCAACCACATGGTGTGTGACAGCTGTTCTGTGTGTGAGGGCATGGGTGTGTGAGTATGTGTGCCTTATACTTTCAGTATTGATTGGAATCTATAAATATAAATAAGAAAAAAGCTCAAGTACGTTTCATTTATTTAGTATTAAAATTGCACACATTTTGGCTCCATTCATGAATGTCCAAGGCAGATGGTGGTCCAATGTCAGTTTGTTTGTATATCATATGTGTTCACAGTTTAGTACTGACATGTTTTGAGCTGTATTGGGTTACATTTTAGCCTGCTTTGGTCACTGTATGCTATTTAAAGATCTGAAGGAACGCATATAACACACAACACACAGGGAGCTGAGGAAAGAGAGCTCATCCACTTCTGGCTTCTGAACTCTGTGTAAACATAAAGGCAAGCTGGTACATGGCTACTGTTTCAGACTGACAGTAAATCACAGCAGATTTGTTACACCACGCCTGGCCATAGTAGCCACCAGAGGTCAGTGTTGCATTAGGTAATAATGAGCTTTTTGCTAAATCATTTAGTATTAGGTAACATTGTGTTGGAAATTTAAGAGTGTCCACAACTATCCCGGCTTCTTTCTAAATATGTCAGATGTTTTTTTTTGTCTTATTCAGCTGTATCAGCAAGACTATAAAGGTGGTGAGTTCAGACACAAGACCTGTGTGTAAGTGTGTGAGCATAATGGGTTGTATATATATATATATATATATATATATATATATATTTTTTTTATTTATTTATAGTTTTGTGAAGCATTAAGTTTTGTATTCCATTCTTTGCACAATGCAACACTATACATTCAGTTTCATTACCCCAAATTATTAGAAGTCTAAATCAGATTACATTGTGTATTTCCTGCATATATTCCATTCTTCTTGTCATAAGCCTCCACTGTGGTCAACACAAGGCTATTCTCACTCTGTGGAAAGCTGTGAAATAAGAATGAAGGGATGGATGCTAGAATATGTACAATGTGTGGAAGTGCAGTGTTGATCATTGTGCTGTGTGTGTCATCGGGAGGTGTGAATTAACTTTCAGTCTATGTGGAACAACACAATCATTCTCTGCAGATGGCTTATGGGTAGCTTATCAGAAGTTGTGGCAGGTAATCTAAGTGCTGCCACCCATACATTTGCTTATATCATTGCTTACAGATGGTCTGTGGGAATATGTGGATGGAAAAGGCTGTTGGAATGGGATGGTTGCACGTTAATTGATTGGGGGCAGATAGGGAGGAAAAATATGCTCAACACATGTCAGGATTTGTCTGAGTGTGAGAGGGGATTTGTGAGTGTGTATGTCTGTATAAGGAGAGAAAAAAAAATAACAGACATATTTATAAATCAGTGAGCCAAGCATAAGTAATAAAAAAGAAGGAACTAAAAATGTATGAGAGGAAGGGAAAGAGAGAAGAAAAAAGAAAATGAAAGGAATGGAGAGAAAGTGAAAAGGATGAGGAGTGAGAGAGAAAGTAAAAGAGAGAGGGACTGAGGAAAAGGAAGAGAAAGACAGAAGAATAGAAAAAAGTGAAAGGGATTGAGATGGAGAGAAAGGAAAAGGAAAAGGAAGATAGAGGAAGAAAGAAAGTAAAAAGGGGAGAGAAAACAGAGAAGAGAGAGAGTGAGAGAGAGAGAGAGAGAGAGAGAGAGGGCTCTTCTCTCATGTTCCTCCTGCTTCTGAGTGTATGGTGCTGTTCTGTATGTGTGTGCTGTTGCAGGTGCTGGTCTTGGTGAAAATGTCATTAGTTCCTGAGTCCCAGGTGATTGTTGTGCAGTTCCACACGATTAAGCTAGATAATTGTGTGTTGATAGCAGGAGTGTTCACAGGGCCTGGTGGAATACATTTCTTCCATGGCGAGCTTCCCATAGACGGCATCAGGGCAGAGCTAGAGGGCTAAAAGCTCAGATTAGGGTGGAGGCAGAGCTGAAGGCTAAAAACTCTAATTAGAGTAGAGGTGGAGCTCAGAGATCATGACCTCCCTGTATAGTATTGAACAACCTAGAGTCTAGACATGATCTTAACACATTAGAGCTGTAACGCAATACTGCAAAACTGGGTTAATTTGGGTGCTGTAATACATGGTAAACATATGTGACCTTTACAATGGATTTCATGATGAATAGACCAATAAAAATTACTTAATAAAAAATTTAATTACATAAAAAAAATCCTTTTCCTATGAACTTACCATTTAGAAATGGCATAACACAAATGATGTTTAACACAAATGATTCATAATTTATGAACCATTGAAACACAAATAAAAGGGATTTTTATTGCAGTATAAAAAATATACACGATTCTGGAGAAGAACTATAAAAAAGAGGAAAAAATGACATGAAACACTAGAGGGTGCCACTCCACCAGGTGAATAATAGAACCATTTACTTTGTAGTAATAGTTACTGCTGAAATTTCTGCATTTAATTTAGTAGTGGTTCACAGACTGGCTTTTTTTTATTAGCAGTAACACTGTTGGAACATCTGTTCAAAAACCTCTTGACCAAAGGATCATCATTCAGAGGAACACATCCTGTGAAAGTACTGCAATATCAAGGCTGCACTGTTATGTTTTGTCTTGTAGATGTGGTTTTACTAAATGACCTAGATTATATAAAGAAATTAAAGATGTAATTGAGGATAAGGTGAAAATCTAAAAGCATTTTAAAGAATTGTAGCCATGAAGTTAAACGTAGACTTAATGTATCTACATTCAGGCTAAATGGTAGAAAGTCATTTTTTCAACGTGAAAGGCCAATCAGAAATATATACGCCAATAGAACTAAAGTATTGAGGTATTTTACTTGATTCAAATGTACAGATTGCTTATGCATGAATGAAATATATCACACATTTAACCCAATTATTAAAACACTTAAATATTGCACTGAAATTTTGGATGCATATGAAAATGATACACAATCTTTTTCTAATGATGTCTCAGAGTTTTGTGGGAGCTTTAACTGTCTATTGGGTGAATGGGACAGGTGTTAGCAATCAGCGTTGACAGAAAAAAAATTATGCAGAGTGTAAAAGTAAGTCCATAGCTGTTTCAAAGCCTAAAAACACTTTCATGAAAGATAGTTAAAAACGAATTTTTTAAAGCACTTTTTTGGGCTAAGTTCTGAATTTCCTTTGAAAAAAGCCAAACCAGGTTTCTTGTTACTAAACCTGTAGTCCACAGTGTGGCTTTCACTTTTACAGTAAAGCAGTAGATCACTATGGAGTTGTGTGAAGTGTGAAGATTGAGGTGTGGAGTTCACTGTGAGATCAGGTCGCTGAGTGAATGCCGGTAAAGGGAAAGTTTCTTTTGTTACTTTTCTAAGTAGGCTAATAGGCTACTTGAGGCTGACTTTCGGCCTACAGCCTTGCATGTCAGTGCAACAGAGAAGTCTGTGGAAAAAACAATCGTAGTTCTTCCTCTTTCCTTGTTCCTGAGGCCCTATTTATATAAAAAAGTACTTGTAATCCCTTTTGACGTTTGATTCAGATTTTGTTAGGCTTGCCCGTTGGAAAGTTGCAAGTATTTGAATTGCATGAACAAAAAGTGGCACGTCTTATTAAAGACTTGGTTTTGTTTAGAAATGGTTTAACATAATTTCAGAAACAGCTCTGAAATAATGAATAAACAATGGGTTATGTAAATAGGCGCATTAATTCAGAGCATGAGCGTATAATTAAGCCTCATAATTCCAGATGAAGTGAGCTGGTGGAGGTGTGCTCATGGAGAACAAACAGTAGGCCCAAACCTGCATGCTCTCTGAACCAGTGGCACTGAGTTTAATGCTTCCAACCATGAGCAAGTGTTGCTCAGTGCACTTTAGGATTTGCCATCGAGACCGAAAGGAAAATAAGCAGCACTTTAATGCGTTCAAAAAGGAGAAAAGGAGAAGGGGTTGTGTGGTTCTGTGGTCCTCTAACTCTTCAGACGTATGATGGCACCTCATTATTGAACCATTTTTTTTTATTTAATCATCAGCCATGGTTTAATAAGATTACAGGCTCTTTTCATATTTTGTTAATGTGCCTGTACGCTGCAATTAGAGAGAATCTCCTCGTGGCCTACTCATTCTATTTGATGCAGTGGTAAGAATGTAGGCAATGTCTCATCATATAAGCCAGTTTCAGCTGTCCGTGTCATCGCATCTGTTCAGTGGCACACAAAGGGTTATTGTGGACTGTTGCTCTGCTGTGCCAGGCTTTTGATTTTAATTGCGGTGGCACTCATCTACTCCTCTTCACTCAAAGACTCAAATGCCCCGTTTGAAATCTAGCGTGTGAGGCGCTGATTTTTTTCTCCCCCCCTTTTCTCCCCTCCACTTAACGCTTGTGATACATTAAAAGGTGTAATCCGACTGAAATGGAAATTGCGCTTCTTGAAAACAAATGATGAGAGGAAGATGGCAGGGCGAGCGTCGTGCTCCATCAGAGAGCCTGCGAGGCGGGCCTCCTTCTTTCACTCCCAGATTGTGCTGGGCTTGTTATAGTGGTTAATGGCGGAGCTCCCAGGCAGGTTGATTACAAGGTTACCGTAAACAGTCCTTTTCAGCTGTGGCGAGTGAAATTACAGGTTGTGTTTATACTGTATGTGTGAGGCTAGTTTGTCCCTTTGGCCGTGATCTATATTGTGAGATGCTTAGTGCTGGGGCAATGGCCTCAGCTTTATTTGCTCCCAATCATTCCTATACAAACACAAAACACAGGTGAGTCTTAGATTCGCTGTGAAAACAGACTTGCACAGCGACCCTCAGGAGCTTTTGGTTCAGTTCAGGGCTGATCACTCGCAGTTGATACGTTGTTTGTCTGATGTGCTTGATTTGTTTATTTTCTGAATGCAAAGTTTTTAAGCCAGGCAGCCATGATCCAATACAATACAGTGCAGTCCACAGTGTTCATTAAAACATATAAACCACATAAAAACATTTAAAAAGTGTTATATATTATAAAACATAACATTTGAACATGGGGATATAATCCAATATATAACATTTAAAATATGTAAAGATATGTTTTTTCAATTAAAACACAAAGTTTTAGTGGTGTTACATAAAACGGTAACATTTGAAAAGTAATTATTTGGCTGCAATTTAGTCTAACCCTGAGATTGCTGAAGCACATTAAGCACATTCAGCAGAAGGTTTTCTTGTAAAATATCGCTGTGCTCTTTGAGAATGCTACAGTGCCCGGTCCCCAATGCTTGCTAATCTTTTCAGTCCATTTTTAAAAAATTCTGTACAAATTAAAACATGCAAATTCTGAATGCAATCAAATAATAACAAAGAGCCAAAGATTATATGATCAGTTACCTCACACGTGGCTTGAAATAATGCAAATTAGGGCATGAGATATGTTGTAATTAGCAAAGACGCTTTTGGGCTTTGGCAGTTTAATGTGTGTATACAATACTTCACTTGTGAAGTGCTTGTGAAGCACTAACTGATTCCAAACACACAGTGATTTAATTGCTATTTGATCAGAGAAGCATAATATTGTTACAGCCCAAGCCAAAGCAAATTTGGTTTGTTGTTGTCAAATATTGTTCCTTCAAAAATGAAAGCAAGAATGCTACATAATAGTAATGTCATCTGAGCAGCTGAGAACTGTTAATGTCTTCTTAAACTTTAAGCAGCATGCAGCCATTGCACAGCAAAGTTTACCTTTGATTTTGTCTTCTTAGGTTTCCAGGTGGCATAATTTAGTAGTAGGCCACGCTCAAAGCAAAGCTCAAAGTGTCTTATTTTTTTCTGATATGTTAAACTGTTAAATAATAAGAATCATTCACAAATAAAGGCAAATAAAGAACACTGAGCTATGGCAGGTTTTGAGTTTGGTCCCTGTAGAAGAAACCATTTGTTTTCAGTTAATCAACATGTCATTTGACTGTGGATTTTCAAGCCTGACTATAGATTTATTTTGATATTTTAATGTGTTATTTCTAAAAACATTTTTTTTCAGGTGCATTTGGTCTACTCTACTCTTTCTTGGATGCGGGGTTCCCAAGTGTAAATAATAAGGCTTTTGTATCAGAGGAAAATTTGGAGAAATTGTGACTTTCTGCATGTGAATGAGCTGCAATTAAAATGAGTGGAAAAAGGGGGGGTGGTTGAGCCTTATGTTTCCATTGAAATAGGTTTTGAAATTGAAACAGGTTTTGGGCACTGCCCCGGCAATAGAGAATAAGCAGGCATTTGGGTGTTGGAGTAATTAGTTTAATTTAAAAAGGTTTGCCTCACAGCAGGTAGAGGTGAACAGTGGGGACTGCTGGAGGTCTGTGGGCTTTGATTGACATGTGAGGGGTTGGGGTTTGGATCATGGCTTTAGGTCATACAGGGCAAATGCAGGCCTCTTATGGGGTAAGAGATCCTCAGATTGGGGCACAGAAACAACTGTGTTTTATTTTTTCACAGCTCCGTATTCTCTGATTTCCCATTGCACAAAAAGACACAAAATCATTATTTATGTTTCTTCTGTTCAGGTTATAGTATGAGTTAAACATGTTGATGCTTAGGGTTGTGATGTTATAAATCTGAAAATATAAATGGATAAACTCCATCTATCAGTTCAATTCGGAATATATTTAGAGGGGTTAAAATGCACCAGGACTATATGGGTCTCATCCCTGGCACAAAGGCCTGTGCTCTCCTACGTCATCTACTCTTTTACTCTTTTCTTGTTCTTATTAATTCAAACAATGACTAAAACATGTTCCCTTCGTAGCTGTGGAGAACGTAAATGATGTGTGAGAACTTGCAAACATGGGAACTCTTACAGGGTGTCCTTTTTTTCTGTGAATAGCTACCTGCTAGGTCAGCCAACTCAGTCACTTGTTTGTCAGTCAGTCAGACAGCGGAAATGTCAGAGTGATAAATGGATAAAAAGATGGACAAAATGCGAATTCCTGATATTCTGCTTAAAAATGCTTCATTTTTACTAAAAGATGGTTTAGCGTTGATATAAGATGCAGTGTGTAGCAGATTGTAGCTAACAGTCTAGTAGCTAACTAATTGTTGCATCACGCTACCTGGCAAGCTCTATTGTGAATTACAATGCCAAGCAAGCATGTATCGAAGTCTATAGGCATCATCAGAACATTCATACGTTGAGCCGAATATCAGGGCAACTCAAATTACTATTGGCTAGGTAATGCATGGAAATTTGACCATTTCCTACTGTACTGACCTGTAATGAGTCTAGTGGGTTGCACTGCTCATTGATTGCTGGCATGCCATTAATCGAACCCCCCGTGTCTTATACACTCCAACGTGCCAGTTATTGACAGCCTAGTGGGAGAGAATGACTTTGATTAGCGTTTTAGTGTGATTAGAGCAGAGGGTTGTCTCACCTTGTTATATGTTATTTATAGTTGGTCAAATTATATCAGTCAGTTTTGTAGTCTGTACACATGTGTACCCATGGAAACACTGTCATGCCCACATATCCCAATGTGTATGCATTTGTATATACGTATTTTAACATAAGAATAAGCAAACACACTTGTTAGACAGACTCTAAAGTGAAACTCAACAACCGGCCTGTTTACTAATCCTGCAGCTCCAGCTTTAGCTTGAGTGGACTGATAATTCAATGTAATGACCCGGTTATTTATCTCAGGGTCACTGACCTCTTTTGAAGGATGATCAAAGCGGTAATCTCTTCAGTAGTGGACTCATCTGTGAGTCGCATCGGTATTGTACTGGACTTGCGCGTTGTGGCAGGAGGTAACACACATTTTCTAATTTTCTAATATATTACGTGGAGACAATTTGTAAAAAAAATCAAAAACAGTTCCTCATTGCGTTCTTGGTCGACAGTGTTCAAAAAGGCTTGTGACAGCTCATGAAACTCAAAAAACATGACCACATTGGTTTTATGAGGGTCCAGTTCCATAACAGTGGGGAGTAGGGTTGCTGCATCCCCCCAAAAGCGATGCTTAGTGATCGATAGCTCTAAATCTAAACCATCGCAACCCCACTGACAAAATAATTAAGTGCTCCCCCCACTCACAGTCTTAGTGAGGTAAAAAAAATTTGGTCCAAGGTGGGAAGGCCATCAGTGTGACCACTGTATAACATTAACACTGTTCCAAGGAGATAATGCTGCTGTTACACGGAGACCAACAGTGAAGTTATAAACAAATTCTTTCAGTGTGAGTGCACGAAATATGTCAGCTGAACCTGCTTAAAAAACTCTTCACTTTTACCGGCTTCATGATATGGATGGACTAAAAAGGACAATGAAAGATACCAGATGATACCAGACCCACAGACACTTATTAAGATTATTTAGTTTTGCAGAGTACTTTTGAATAGAGTACCTTTGAATGGATTATTGCGCTGACTGTGTTACAGTTCAAAGATGAACGTATAGCCATGCACTTTCAATGTAATACTTGGAATCGGTGCAAAACACACACAAAAAACACTTTGGCTTAGTCATTGATGAAGTCACTTTGTTGTTGATCGGTGCTCAGGGTTCTTTGTAAGAGCATGAAATGGAGAAATAAACACAGAATGTAATTTCTCTCTTCACATACTACCAACAGATGTACCTTAAGAGTATATGAGTGAGTGTATGCAGGTTTTGTGAGTGATCAGAATACAGTAATGAAAATTTGAATGACAAGACAAATTGTGCAGTGTTTCACATACTAATTTGAGCAGCTCGAGGCGCTTTTGAACACTTTTAATATTATTCAAGATTTTTACATTGAACAGACTTGTTTTATGGGAATTAAGCCTAAAGTACCTGTTTAGGATTCACTGGTTCAATTCATATTTTACTTCCCAGCTTATGGATAATTCCTCTGTAGAAATATCAATTATTTTTCTCATGAGTTTCAGATCCTCGTCTCATACTGGGCTATGAGACTGCAAAGCCTCAGCCAAATGGGACAAATGGTCTTAATGAAAGTGAAACGTGCAGAGAAAGTGAAACGTTTTGTGGTGTTGCAGGCCTGGGAGGAAACACAAACTCATACGTTAAGCCGTACACCATTTGTTGACCAAGATATAGGCCTCAAATAGATTTGTGTTGCAAATTTCATAGCAATTTTCCTCAGAGCAAATTATGTTAAAGGAATTTAAATGACCAGCTTGTTTATACAGGTTATGGTAATTGAATTCAGCCACTTGGAGAGTTTGTCAGTATGACAATAACATATTAAAATGTTATGATAATACATATGTTAATGATTGTGAACATGACAAATGTATGTGTTTGCTCTGCATGCGAAGCATAATGTCATACACATTTATGCTCTTGTTGTCATGTCAAACATATGATGATGAATTAGGTAAATTCTAATTTTATGGAAATTACATTTTAAATAAAGGGCAGCACAACAAGGGATGTTATCCCCAGATAACACTACATTATACTAATTGTTGATTTTGGTAAAAATGCTATTCTTGTATGCTTTTAAACTTAAAGTGTGTTGAGCTGCCACATGTATGTAAACTACTCTCTAAATGAATTTACTGTTATAAGAACAGAAGTTTGTGGAAAGCAACAAAAAAGAATGGCATCATTGGATGATGCATTCTCATGTTAAATAACATTCTGATTCTGTGTGCTGCAAGATGCTGAATAGATTTTGCAGTCCACCAAAAACAAAATGAGCATGCAAGTTAGAAAACCTAGCATGTCTTTCATCTGACTATTTTAGCCACATCTGGCTAACATATGTACTGAAATGTTACCCTTTGACCAAGGCCAAGCTCTTTTTGTTAGGTAGGCCAGATATTTTCTGCAAATTCAGCCCAAACTTTGAAGCACACTCCAGTGTATGTTTTTTTCTGATTTTATTGCGTGTGAATCCTGAGTTTGTGATATGTGTGACTGTCCATGTGTTTGTGTTCATTTCCGTTAGATGTGTATGTGGACGTAATGCTTGTGTGAGTGGACCCCCCCGCCCCAATACCTTGTTCAAACCTAACAGGCCATTAGTGGGATTGCGGGCCTCCAGCATTTCAAACACCTTAATTAGTTATTCAGCTCCTTATTTGTGTTTGCTTCCCCCTCCGGCGCCTAATTAATGCTTAATGGAAACTGCTGAACTGAGCCTGTGGAGAGCTCATGAATATTGAAATTAGCCTCAACGATTTTTTTAAGGGGTTGCAGAGGGGAGAGAGGTAAGAACTGGTAGCAGTGGTATTCATCACTGTTGTAGGATAGTAGCTTATGATCTCGCTGTACAGCTATACATACACACATTTAAAAACACTTACACTGTTGAATTTCTACAGCAGTGTAATTATCACCGAGCATTCAAACACATGAAAGGAATACATTTGAGAATAACACAGGCTAACACGTATACACATCTAGTGCAATTTACTAGCATTTGATGTGCATTATTGTATTTGATACTTATCACAAGAATAGACCACTGAGGAAACTTACCTGGCCCAAATATGCCAAAAAATGTCCCAACTACTGTTTTATTTTTAGAATTAGAACTTTGCCTATAAATAAAATATCCTCAGAAAACTGTGTGACAGGGACCTGAAGGTTTAGACATAATTATGGGCATGTAAAACTGAGCAGCCTCAAACTCTCATTATTGCCAGTCATTACTTTAAAGAAATGTCTTTTTATGAAACATTTTAAACATTTATGCGATGCCATTTTGTCTCTTTTACCTACCCTAGTTTACACAGCTCATGCCGTAACCCCAGGTAGTGCATCTTGGTAATGTAAATGTAAACATGATTATTAATGTTACCTTGCAGAAATGGCCTGTCATATCCGTGCGCGCTGAGAGTGACTGCATGCAGAAAATCATTTAAAAATATACACTAAGATGGAAAATTTTCCATATTTTATGAACACATTTATAATTCAAATGCCCTTTATTCAAATTCGAGCATTTCCATTGTTATGATTATTCAAGTTCATGAAACAACTGCATATTTAACACAAGTTCATTTGAATAACATTTATGAAAAATTATGCCCATTTTTTAGAGAGAACAGGCAAACAGTGTCTGTTTTCAGACCAGTGGGTAAATCCAGACTGGCGCTGGACTCACGTACTTCTACGTTTCCGCAAAACATTTTTCAGAGGTTATTCAAATGCTGTTTGACTTGTGACAAGCCGGGTAATTCCTGAAACAGAACGGGGCCCATCAGTGTGTCCTGCATTAACATAACGAGAACTCTTCCCTTTCCGGCAGCTCAGCTCTCCTGACGTTTGAGCCCCAGCCTGGAAAGTGGGTTAAGAGGAGCCGGGTACTCGTCGGTTGAAGGCTTTCACACTGAAAAGAGCTGCATAGACGTCCCGGCACGTGAGCCATAGTAAACAAAATCAGTTGAGCTCACAGAAGCAATCAGATCCCCTGCAGTGATAGAAAACTGTGGAAAGGCACCGGGGCCGTGGATGTGCCTGAGTGCTGCAAAAAGCTGCTGAAGCTCAAAGTCATTGTGAGGCAAGGGTGGAAAAGTTACTTTAGCTTTTAAATACATCCTCTAATGATGGTACTATGACAGCCCTGGTTTTGAGCATATTTTTAAATTTTGAAGTTTTCTTGGGTGCAGTGTTACTCAAGATAGGTTATCACAATAAAAAACATATCTTTCTAATACAAAAATATAAACCTATGAATACAAAGCAGCATCGGATTAGCAAACTGAGCAGTTTTGAAAGCCTTGTAAATATAGCTTTAGAAATTAGTGTATTGTGTAATTTTGTGTATGTGATAACAGAAAATGACTCACTCATTTCTTTCCTCTTCAGTTTTTCTGAAAATTCATCCTCAAGGTCCAGATTCTTCTGCCTCATCTGTTGGTTGTGCCTCAGTTTGAATTTGAATCCTCTTTCCTTTCAAATAGTCTCATCTTGCTAAAGTCCTGTTGGTTCACTATGGTTCATATTAGTCCCCTCACTCCAAACTTTGAGTCCGCCTTCTAACCGGTACTGTTCATTCTTATACCCTCTGTGTGGTTATGTTTTTAACATATCTCTCGAATTGCAAATAGACTTATTGTGATCTCAAAAGGGATTGACATTTGAAAGCGGTAAATACATTCAAATAAACTGAATCTCATGAACTTGGTGAGCAATGGTAAAGCTAAGGCGTAATTAAAGTATAATATCTGCAGCAGAAACGCAGTGGGGTCAGTGCATAATATATCACCATGCAGATGCGGAATGAAAATGTTCATGTATTCATGTATTAATTTATACATGTGGATGGGCCCAGAGTCAGACTGCAGACCTTCAAGCATGTGAAGAAATCCACTTTTTTAGCTTGTTTTTTTGTGCTGACACTGCTGTCAGGATAACCTGTAAGAATCTTTCCTCAGTACTTTTCTGAATGGAAATAAACATCGACAGACATGATCATAAACACGACTTGTTGCGGAAGACCTTCGTTTTAAAAATGAGCACTTTTCCTACCGCTTTAAAGGTGAAGTTTAGAGCTGTGAGTCATGGGTCACAGAAGAACAGGCAATGAAATATTAGTGGTGATAAATAAACATTATTTAAGGGCTCCGTCAAGCCCTGTTAGATATCCTCGACGTGGTTCAGTCATTCCGTGTTCCCAGGGCAAGGACTATTTAATTATCACACTAAATGAATAATCAAAAAGTCAATTTCCAAAGAGCCCCCTGCTTGCCTGCATGAAGAAGACAATTGCATTTATAATATCTGTATGCAAAATCTGTCCCCCTCCACCACCACCTTAGAACCCCCCACCCCATATGCCTTGGAGCTGTGCAAAACAAATGCATATAGATCCCTCCCCCCCCTTCCTTGATTTAAAGTTGTCCTTTACAGCTAATGAAATGTTGTAGCAGTTCTCGCTGCCTGGTACGAACAAGGAGACTGATGATACATCATGTACTACACCGGCATTTAAGCGATCTTTATTGATCTGATTGTGCGAGGCGTGTCAAAAGAGGTTAATTATTCAATAATTGATTGTTTGCTGGACTTAAAATGCATGCAGATTGTGTGCATGTGAGAGAGAATGAACCAGCCAGTGTGTACTGGATTTGTGCATCACTTTACCTCCACACTCTCATGGCAGTCAACAGAACTAATTAGATTTATCCTCGATGTGAAAGCTTTTGATAAAGACAAGGATACTGGTGGTAAATCTTATAGATTGTGGTGGGAGGCTGTATGAAGATACAAGGAATGAGGCCTCAGCCACTAGATGGCGATACAGATTGGCACACTCCAGTGGGAACTGAAGATGCTAGGACTGCTGCAAGCTTCTCTCATTTCCAGTGTGTTTATTTGATATTACATCAACTATACAAGTTAAGAGGCTAAACTGCGAGGTAGTGATTTTATTTATTTTTTAATCATTGTACCAGATTTGCGGATAGTAGTTTTCTCTTTTCTATCACCTGGTGTCTTTTTTCAGTTACTGCTAAACTGCTAACCAACATTTTTAAAAAGTATTCTGAATATCAAGTTATCGGATCCCTCCCCCAATTGTTTTCTTTAAAATGTTTTTTTAAAGATAAAGTGTGCTAAGGTTGAGGGTAATCAAAACTGACTTGAATCAGAAAAACAGCATGTTCCTTGCTTTACTTTTCTCCATTGCCCTGCTGGCAGAGGCCCATCATTTCTCCTGCTCAAGGTTTCGCTGTCTTGAAATGCTACTGTGCTCTAAAGCTGCATCCCTGAGATGAGTGTTAAATCAACATTGAGCCAGGGTTATTCTAGCATGATCCTGGAGCAGCTCTCAGCAGGGGTGTAGTTGTGCATTTAGCAGAATGCCCCTGTGACACATGAATTTTAATAGCAAGAGTGTCAGCAGTGCAGGATGATGCTAAGTCCCCTCGATACTCCCAGAGCCAGGAGCAGCAGCAGCAACAGCAGCAGCACTGGCACCCGCCATGCCACATTCTGAGCCTGTGCCAGAATTCCTCATATGATAGATTTTCTCATGAGGCTTTTATATTATTTGGGGGGATTATGTGCTGAGAGACGGGAAACTTGGAATGCTCTCATTGGGAAGTGTGTTGGACACAATCACTTGTCCAGGTTTTTTTTTTTTGCCAATTTTTTATTTTGTAATTATTCAGATGAGGCAGATTTGCATGAGATCATGTTGGTGCTGGATGATGTCGAGAATGTTCTTGCCTAAATTCTCACTCCCTGTCTCCGATTAGATCCCCCCTTAATTTTTTTTTTTGTCAGTTTCTTGACTTTCTCCCCATCTACTTAAAACATAGTGGTCCACTAATAAGGTTCCCTTGCCTCTGCTCGTTAACTTGTCCTAATTAAATCTCAGGTGTTCCGTTGTTCATTAATGAGTCTGCAGTGGCACAGTGAGAAGCCCTCACTCCCTGGGCTGTCTCATTCTACTCTGTTAGAGCTTTTTGGGGAGAGAGAGAGAGAGAAAGAGAGAGAGAGAGAGAGAGAGAGAAGGGGGGGTTGGTTATTTTTTGCCAGTGTGCATCTGTGCCCCCTCCACCCTGTCATGCCCTACAGACCCATTCTCACACATTCTGAACTGTTGGCATGGTGACACCTGTCTGTTTGGCTGCGGGAGTGGCGTCTGTTGCCCTGGAATGGAAAGCACCGGAAAGATGCGTTTTTTTCATTCGGATGTGGGTAGATGAATAATATCATAGAGGCTGGATTGAATTCCTCACTGTGCTGCAGCGTTTAGGGTTTTTTTTTTTTTTAAAGCTGTCTTCTTTGATGCTGATGCATGTAGCAGCACTGCTTTCTGCTTTCTTAAAATCAGATATATAATGTGGACTGTTGACTTTAGTGTATTATATTGTACACAATATCAGTTCTTGTGATTCATGAAGTTTGCCTTTGGTGTCCTTGGCTTGTCTGATGAGTCAGCTGCTCTTTTCAGCTCTCTTTCTGTTTTTCCCTCCCTGCTCACTCTCTCCACCCTCGTTCACCCTCTCCTTTACCCCCCCCCCCTTTTTTATCATATTTCTTCAGGTTTTCAAAAACAAACACCATTAATGAACTACTGTGCTGACATATGCAGAATGCCCGACAACTAATTTAATACTAGTGCTGCTGATCGAATCTCCCTGTGGCCTGCGTGTCACCCGCTGCATCTCAATGAGTGCGTGGAAGCGTCTGAGACAGGCAGGGTGACGCAGAACACAACGAGAGCTCCCCATTCAGATAATGATCACAATCAGGCAGATATTTACAGACTTTGTTTAATGTTGGATTATTGTTTTTGTTGTTGTTTTTGTTTTTGTTGTGGATGGTTATGCTGAGTGCTCTGGTTTTCCAGTGTTTTTATAATCAGATGTGCTGCGAGGCGCAGTTAGTTAGAATGCACAACGGCTGCGTGGCATTGGTTGCCATGGGGGCAGGCCAATGTCGCTGATGTGCAGTAAATTGATTTCAGTGGCGATCTGATGGATGAATTGAAAATGAATGTCTTCATAGGTGACCTCTTTGCCGGCGTCCCTGTGATTGCCTCCCCAACGTGCCTCATGTTGATTGACAGGTCGGCTAACGAGTTCTGCCTCTGTGCGCGTTATAATTTACCTGTGCAAGAGCCCTCTTCTACTACCTGCCTAACACACACGCACTGAGCTATGCAGTCTTCACGCATTCGCTGAAGGAAAAAGAGAGAGTAAAGGAGAATAAAGTGGAGCCTAAATATAGAAGCCCCACACACACAAAATATTAAATTGTTACTGTATTCAGTTTTACAAACAGATATTTGTTAAAAGAGAATGCACAAACAAAATAAGCCTCCTGATTGTCAGATTAAAGAAGATATGCCTGAGGTGGTATTAAAAATAAAGACCACCATATTTAAGCAGGACTATCACTGTTGTCTGGTACATCAGTGATAGATAGGATTTTATTATTATTATTATTGTTATTATTATTATTATTGTTGTTGTTGTTGTTGTTGTTGTTGTTGTAAATTTTCATAACCGAGATGCTATACAGTGAAGTACAATGAAATGTACCCAGTAAACTGCTGTTCCTGGAAAGCTGCCACTAACAATAGTTTTCTTCTACACTGCCAAATTAATGATCCTCTCTGAGTGCCTATAGCTGCACAGAAACAGGTCATTCAAGATAATATGAAGAGGTTTAAGAAAGGATGCATTGATCCAATTTTTTTTTTATCTCACGAGATCGTTTCCGGTATCTCAGGGTGTTGACTGATACGGAGTACCAGTTCGATACCAGTGCTCCATTAATATACGAACATTGTGTATCAAAATGTAGTAGCTCTGGTTCCAACATTGAGATTAGTAGTCAGAGCTTTAGAGAGGCCTAATTCTGTAGAATGAGGAACCTTTATCCGACAGAATCATATATTCATCTAAACTATGCACATATACTAGTACTACTCTTATTAATTTAGGTTTTAAAGGTTTATACCATATTACATAAACTTTTACAAAATGTGAATTAAATGTGTGCACTTACGTACAATGTCTTGCCAATATATTCCCCTTAGTGTTTGTCCTGTTTTGTCAGATTACAACCTCAAATTAAAATTGATTTTTGAGAGGTTAGCACCATATGATAAACACAATGCCTCAAACTTTGTAAATGCAGAATATTTCATTGTAACACAAGCAATAATAACAATAAAACAGAAATAGAGTATGCATAGGTATTCACCCCCAAAGTAAATATTTTGTAGAGCTACCTTTGGCTGCAAATACAGCTGCGAGTCTCTTGAGATATGCCTCTATTAGCTTAACACATCTATCCACTGGGATGTTTGTCCATTCCTTAAGGCAAAACTGCTCCAGCTACTTCAAGTTAGATGGATGGTGTTGGTGTACAGCAGTCTTCAAGTCATGCCACAGATTCTCAATTGTATTGAGGTCTGGGCTTTGGCTATGCCATTCCAAGACATTAAATATCCCCCTTTAAACCACTCTAGTGTAGCTTTGGGAGCATGTTTAGGATCATTAAGCTGCTGGAAGGCAAACCTTCATCCCAGTTTTAAATCAATGGCAGACTGAAACAGGTTTTTCTCAAGAATTACCCTGTATTTAGTGCAGTCAATTTTTCCTTCAGTCTGGATCAGTTTTCTTGTGCCTGCCGATGAAAAAATCCCTAAAGCTTGATACTGCCACCACCATGTTTTGCTGTTGGGATGGTGTTCTCAGAGTGATGGGAAGTGTTGGGTTTGCACCACACCTGGCGTTTCTCATGATGACCTCATCCAGCCAGAGAACTTTTTTCCATGTGTTTAGGGAATCCACCCCATGCTGCTGGGCAAATTGCAGAAGTGTTTTCTTATTTTTCTGGCCACTCTTGCGAAAAAAAAAACCTCCACTTTGTGGAGTGTATGGCTTCAAGGGTCCTACTGTCAGATAATGCCATTTCTGTTGTGGATCTTTGCAGCTCCTTCAGTGTTATCTTTGGTGTCTTTGTTGCATCTATGATTAATGCCTTCCTTGCCTGGTCTGTGAGTTTTGGTGGGTGGCCTTCTCTTGTCAGGTTTGTAGTAGTACTATGTTCTTTCCATTTTGTTAAAATAGATTTAATGGTGCTCTGTGGGATACTTGTTTTTTTTTTTAAATAAAATCCCTGATCTACATCTTCTCCTAAACTTTGTCATCGAGCTGTTTGGAGTGCTCCTTGGTATCATGTTGCTTCGTTAGTGGTGATGCAGAGTCAGTGGCCTTTCAGAAGACTTTTATTTTCATTCCATTTCAACAGATATGACAATGTTGTTAAGTCCATTACATAACATCCTAATAAGAAATGTATGAATTTATTCATCCCCCTTGGTCTTTGTCCTGTTTGGTTGCATTTAATTTTCAGGTTGTAATGCAACAAAACAAGACAAACACCAAAGGGGGTGAATGCTTCGCAATACACTGTATTTCATTTCACAAATGGATCTCCAAATAACCAATGATGTTTTTCTTGATGTTTTTCTTCAATTACATTGTGCAAAGAACCCCTTTTGATACCTTATTTTTTAAGAGTGTAGCATTTGTTTTTCTTGCTTATTTAGTAAGAAATTCAGAGTATCAATGCAGAGAATCACACAAAGGTGAGTGCATTAATATTATACCTCACTTATAAACAGAGACATTAGCAAATGTCTGGACATTGTGACCCCTGAATCGTGGCAGCGCAGTCTAGAACCATTCTGGAAGACTGGTTCCTGTGCATCAGTATGCAAAAACTTGAAAAGTTTGTGAAATTCACTTTTATGCTCAAGAACATAAAGCTAGTAAAAAAACACCCAAACCACTGCATTGCAGAAAAGCACTGCTTGAGGGCTTGAGGCACAATTTAGTTATCAGCATATTTCAATTAGCAATTAGCATGAGATGCCGTTTTAGGCCGGAATTTGGGAGCTTTCTCTTTGTGTGCTGAACCAGTCAGGTATGGAGGTGAACCCAGAGGAAGTGTGTGAGTGTAGGAGTGGAGTTTGATGGAGGTGATAAGGAAAGCAAGGTGACCTACTGTTAAAAGCTGGGGGTCAGAGTGTGGAGGGGTCCAGCTGTTCCCTCTGACAGTACCCTGGCTGGAGGAGCTCTTAGCCAGGCCAGGGGGTCTTCAGATTGCACGTCCGTAACCTTGCCCCTCTGCTCCCGCTGAGCACTAATGGAGGAGGGATTCTGAGTGCGCAGCAGACCAGGACATTCTGGGAAGAGAGAGAGAGCAGCTCTGAGAGACCACTGGATAAACCTGGCTAATGTTAACAACTACCCTGTGTGTGTTTTCAGTCTCACCTTACTCCGTTTAGCTAATGTGTGTGTGTTTTCAGCCTCTATTTAGCTTTCCTGCACTACTCTCCAAATCCCTTGAGGCGAACAATAGAGTCAATCGATTTGTATCAAGCTGGTAATCTTATTGATGTCATGCCTTTTGTCTGCTTGCACTTGTAAAATATTTTTACAAGATGCAGTATATCAGCAAGAGATTGTGAGAACTCTCTCTAGATTAATGGTAAAAAAAACCCCAAACTATCATGCATTACCCTTACAGGAGGGCTTTTTAAATTATAAGCAAAGGATAAAAGTGTACTGGTCATCAGGTTCATTGTATGTGACATGAGAAAAGCTGAAGGTATGGCCAGATTCTAGGAGGACCACATGTGCCCAGTAAAGACTGTTTCAAGGAGAACCATAGCAAAGGTACGACACATTCCATTTCAGGTAGTGTGATTATTACACTGGCTTCTTAACTCCTTCTTGCAGACTCATAAAATTTAAACTGAAATTGCTGTTAGTTTAACAAGACTTTAAACAAGCCTTTCAGACTAATTCTTTTCCTTCATTCACCTGATGAGTATCATTGCTTGCTTGATAAAGAGTTTATGGTGAAAGACTGTTGTAGTTGAAATGTTTCCAAGTATTTCCTTCATGTGAGAGGTCAAGAATATTTGGTATTATAATGGAGATGGTGTCTGTATCATGCATGGAGCAATGGAGCAAGTTAAACTCTGCCTAAGAAAAAACAGCCTTTATAAATGTATCTTTTCAAAATTTCTTGACATCAAAGCAAACGGGCAGAAGGGCTATCTTGAATTTGTTGAAGAGAAATTGTACAATGTAATACATTATATAATTAATTAGATGTGTCCGTTATGATGTGTACACAAAGTCTGTCAACCAAAACGTCAATACCTGTGTACTGCTGCTGGTGTTGCATTGTTATTCTGATTTTCAGTTTTAGTGATGCTGAGAAATAGGTAGCATTATGTCCATGGCAACATTCTGCCCTGTATAGCAATGTCCATTTAGCAGGGTTTTTTGTTTTTCATATTCTGTTTTGTAAGCTTCACACATTATCGTAAACCTGACAATTAATGCAATGTAACTTGGTGAGTGTTCCAGAAATGATTTACATTAGGTTCACGTTTATAATACGGTGTAAAGGCAATCAGAACAAGCTACGGCAGTCACACAAAACATGCTTTTAGGATAGAGTATGTGAACCTAGCACGTTTGGTATTAACATTTTTAATGCAGGCTTAAAGACTGTATAAATTATTTATGGGTCTTTCAATATCAACTAGATATTGACACTACTACTAGTATACTGGAAGTGTAAAATGTAACAGTATTAAAAGAAAAAGTAAGTGTTTGTTATAATTTCAAAATTACACCCATCAGCTTGAATAATGGATGTAAGTTGTCAGTATCATTGATAGGGTCATTGTGGAGGTTCAGTGTGGTTTACAGTGTTTACCGAATATTCCCTGTTGGTTCACAGACATTTAGAACCGCATTAACAATCCTGTCAGCTCGCAGAGCTAGTGGGACCTGTGCCAATAGCTGGAGTTATGTGCCATATCTGAGAGTCTTCAGGGGAATAAAGGTGTGGGAAATGACAGGAGTGTCACTGCTTCCTGGGATTGATTTAGCTATGAGATCTGTTTCCACTGTCAGCATACGATGTGCCTGCGTGTGTTTGTATGTGTGTATTTACTGCTGTGGCTGTCATCTCTGTCAGCATTATCTGGAAGGAATGATTGGGTGGTGATGTCCTATTAGACACCTCCAGTATATTTTGGAGGAAAAAAGGTGTTGACTGCTCCTCCGGGGCTGTACCGCTAGGTAGATTTAGCTCTCTAGCCCATTTTCCGTTTCTCCTGCCTTATCTTCCCGACTCTACTCTTTCAGCCTGTTCTCTCCATTTCTCTCTCACTCTCATACTCTACTCTACTTGACACTCACACACACACACACACACACACTCTCCCTCTCCTCTCTCTCTCTCTCTCTTTCTCTCTCTCTCTTTTCTGTGTCTCAGTCAGGCCCAGATGTCCCTCTGTACTCCTTGTCTCTTTCATGTAGCTGTTAATGAGGGAGTCACATATGGCCTTCACCCTTGTTAGGAGGACTGGGTGACACTTTTGGGGAGTGTGGGGGAGGTTGTTGCTCGGGTTGGGGAGCGTGTGGGTGGGCTGCAGCTCTGTCTCCCTGGCACATCGGGGGGATGCGGAGGGCGCTGTTTCAGCCACAGCGTGGACCCACACTTCAGTGCCTCACTACATGACTAATAGTTAGCTAATAATTCATATTATACTTTAGAGGAATGGTTTTCACAATTACCCACTTACCCCTCATGTAATCAAGCAGCCAAGAGAAGTTGGACGTCCAAATTTGACTTCTTTAATTTAGAACTGGTGCTGCAAGGCTAACGTTGCTAACAAACATAAGTCTTCATTAGTCTAGACAAATCTTTTTTCATAAATACACCCCCAAACCTGCTCTCAAACCATAGCCAGATCTTCAGTAAGGTGGTGCACACATGTGGATGTATTTTAAGATTCAGTATAACTTCCTGGGACCTGTAAAAACTAGCAAAACTTGAACTTGGTTTGGTCTGTATTTGTGATGGTTATTGCCACAAAACTGACACAAACTATTCTGAACAACTATGAGACTTCATTTAGTTTGATGTACAAACAGAAAATGGGTTGACAGTTATTATAAATGCATAAAAAATGTATGCATTCTGCCATGGACTGGCGATCTGTCAGGGTGTTTCTCTGCCTTTCACCCTGTGACTGCTGGGATAGGCTCCAGCACCCCCCGGATGGATGGATAGATGGATGTATGCTCTCTAAAAAAAAAAAAAGGTACAAAAAGAATAGTTTTGGGATGATGCCATAGTTGAACCACCTTCTGGTTCAGTGGATCGCTATTTTATTTTCAACCTGAAATCATGCTCTACTTTTTTCCTTGTTAGTTCATGACTCTGGTTATGGCATTTAAAATAGAAAATTATTTTTTCCACAGTTTTCCTACTGTAGTGACGTTTGCCTACTTCTGACATGCCTTCTGATTTCTGACTGACACCATACATTTGTAGGCAGGGAGAAATTGTTCAACCAACAAGATCACACCCCAGGAGCATGTGTTATTATCTCTGATTCTCATTTAATTAAGAACCATTTTTTTTACAAGGATATAGAACCTTTTCTAAAGTTTAAATGTCCTCCAGATAATGTGAAGGTTCTCCATAAATGTAAATGTTTTCATAGAATTGCATGTTTGAATTGAAAATTATGCATAATTGAAATAAGTGCATTTAACAATTTATAAGCAAGGCCAATATTTTAAGTTAAATGTAATGTGGGTTATATTCTTGGTTCATAAGGCACCTAGCATGACACACGCAGCATTCATTTGCAGTGTATTACTAATAATCATCTCCTTTTCTTTATTAGTTATAGATTAGTATCAGTGGGGTTCTAAAGGTACATGCGATCTCGGAGTGTTTGGAGACATTTTGTGGAAATGTCTGTGTGCCTTCCCAAAGCAGAAGATTCTTCCTTTGCTTTCTGATGTGTTTATGCCACAGAACTGGCAGAGGATTAAAACAATTCTAATCGCTGCTGTGTACAAAGAGAAAGTTGCGCTGATGTTCACTCAAAACTCTCTCTACTTCAAAAATAATAACACTCGAAACGCTTAGAACACAACAAAGAGGGTTCAAGAGGGTTCAAAGAAATTTGCCATAAACAACTATAATTTACTTTGCTCGTGTTATTTGAATATTCATAATCACCCCAGGTTTCACCTCTCATGAACAGGCATGTGTATACTTTAGTGTGCTGAAATCTCGTTCATGACAGGGTGGAAATCTGGAGTCGGGAGTACACGTTACATTCATTTAAAGATACCTTCTGCTTTCATATATCATATTTATCAAGTCAAACCTTACAGAGCTTGTTACAGGGAAATGCATGGCATTCATTGTTTGACGCAGGCTTGTAGCTTTATAGTTTTGCATCGCCTAGTAAATAACATTACTGCAACAAAATTGCGTTCCAAGCAATTCTGGATTGTTTCTATTCTTCAGAAATGAGTTTTTAGGACGACAGCCACAAAGTGAACAATATCATGGCCCTCTTTTTAATTGGTGGATTCAGCTACTTTTACTTGCCCTCTTCATAAACACAGGTGTTCGGTTGTGCACACACAGCTTGTAGAATCTCTGTAGAAAAGCGTTGACAGAGAAGCAGCCACACATGAGCCTAAAGTCATCATGCCCAGTGCCAAGCATTGGATAAAAGGGCACAGATCAGTAATGCAGAGGAACAGAGATATATCAGTTCAAAGAACTCAGTTCCTCTGCATTACTGATCTATGTCCAACTTATGTACGTTAGACATAAGTTGGAGTGGTGTTTGAGATCCAGAACAAATCATCAGTACCTGACCTCACTGATGTTCTTGTGGCTGAATGCAATCAAATCCTCACAACAGTGTTCCAACATCTAGTATAAAGTCTTCCCAGAAGAGTAGAGGCTGTTCCTGCAGCAGAGACATGAAATTAACTGGTGTTTACAAATTTTGAACATGGTGTATTTTAGTAAAGTTGCCTCAGTGTTAGCAGTGAAAATGATATACGCCGGATTCTGACTTGAGAACAGACGGCTGGACACAGTTTGATTTCATCATTTGTTTGTGCTGATACCACACATGTTCATACTTTATAATGGGAGCTTGGAAGCCGCGTCTGCTGTATGTTTTTGTTTTGACCAGACTGCTCTTCTCCCTCTGGTTTTTCAAGAGTAGCCATATTCATGAGAGCAGCAGTTCAAAGCACCTTCCACCTCCACTTCAAACAAGTATAAACTAAATCTTTCTCTTTTTTTCCCTCTTCTTCTTCTTCTCCTTCCTCTTCTTCGTCTTCTTCAGAGTAGCAGTTTCAACTCTGTCAGACCTCCAGAGCAAGGTCATCCCACGGCTCTCTGCTCTTCTTACAAGAGCCCCCTTTTCATAGGGCACTCAGACGCGGAGCGAGATAGGGACAAAAGGATAAGAAGGAAAAAAAGAAGAGAGAGAATAGTTAAAAAGAGGCGAAGGATACATGAGAGGATAGGTGACACGTGAAAAGAAAGGTGAAGGGGGGGCAAGAAGGTTGGGTGGAGGAAGGATAGAAGAAGAGGAACGGTTGGACCCCATAGATGGAGACAGAAGGAAGTGTGAGAAGAATGAGTAGGTGCTCTTCCAGCTTGGAGAACGTGGAGAGTGTGGACGTTCTCTGCCCATTGAAAGCTTTCAATCATCTTCTGACCTGAGGCCACAATAGAGACATGAAAAGACAAAGGCAATGAGGTTCTTGGTGTCAGTGCTGTTTACATGAACCCGAGAGCCGGCGGCATGTCCAAAGGATCCTACTAAATTAACGAAGGTCTTGTCGTTTCAATAGGACAGGAAAAAAATAGAAACACAGATGCGCATACACACACTGAGAAAGAAAAACTCTGCATTTAATCTAGAATTAGTACCACATAGCTTGATATTTAAATTCTGCAAATCTGTGTTGCACATTTCAAATGATCAGAACATGTTTTTATCATGTATGGATTATAAAAGATAGAATTAGTCCTTGCTCTATCCAGATGATCATACTAATGCATTAATGGAATTAACTAATTCGTTTGATACAGTTAACTGATGTAATGATACAGTTAATTCATGTAATTGTAGTACTTTCTTGTCAGAAAACCTCTGTAAACATTTGACCGCATGTAGCAATTAAACATTTCAGTATTTTGTTGCTGATGGACCAAAATCTCCAACCTCCAACCTCCAACCTAACCTTATTGGAAGTTAATGAAACAAGTTTTTAATTTAAGTACGTTAGGCCATTTCTTTTGGTTCTTTCATTCTAATATTTTATAATAGAAAAAGTGAACACCAAGAAAAACGGAGATACAAAGTTTTGTATTAATATGTAAAACTGTTTATCTGAGCAGTTTTCTTAAATTAAATCAGAATAAGGAAAAAACAAACAATATATTTTATTTTATGTGAGTAAGTTAGCATACTAGCTCAATACTTAAATTTACCACTAGTTCAGCGAGTCAGTCCTTCATGAAGTTCACTTAATTTGTGTGCTGCTGATGAAACTCATACAGTGGCTAAAATGTCAGAAACCAAACAATACAATTACGTAGTTGTTATTTAAAATAGAATTCTAGACTAAAATCTGCAGATATAGTCAGAACATTTATTTTATTCACAACATAGATAACACATTTAACTAACTACTTATTACTGTCAAATAAACATGTTATTAATGTATTTCTGTATAAATATTTTAGCCCTTAAACTGCTTATTTATTATGGTTTGGTTAGTACATAGTTTTTTTTTTTTCTGAAAGAGCAATGTGGACACACATGAAATGAACAGTGAGAGTCCAACAACCAAGAGTGTTTTTTTCACCCTACACATCCAGTTCATCAAGGTCTAAGTGACAGTTGAGCTAAAAATGTTTTCATGTGTGTTGGCTGGGGTGTGTGTGTGTGTGTGTGCGTGCGTGTGTGTGCTTGCGTGCGTGTGTGTGCGAGCGTGTGTGTGTGCGTGCGTGCGTGAGCGTGTGTGTAAGTGTGTGTGAGTGTGTGTGAGAGTATGTGGTGTGTGTGTGAGTGTGTGTGTGCGGGCGTGTGTGAGTGTGTGTGTGATTATGTGGTGTGTGTGTGTATGTGTGTGGGTGTGAGTGTGTGTGTGAGTGCGAGTGTGTGTGTGCGTGTGTGCGTGTGTGTGTGTGTGTGTGTGTGAGTGCGTGTGTGTGTGTGTGTGTGTGTGTGTGCGTGCGTGTGCGTGCGTGTGTGTGCGTGTGTGTGTGTGTGCGTGTGTGTGTGTGCGCGTGAGTGTGTGTGTGTGTGTGTGTGTGTGTGTGTGTGTGTGTGTGTGTGTGTGCGTGTGTGTGTGTGTGTGTTACGCGTATGTATGTTATATGCATCATATCATAATTGCCTAAATCATCAGTGACCGATACATTTCTGAAAATGATCTCTGACTGTGCATTTGAAGTTCAGTATAGGCCTGTGCAACAGATGGCAAGACCCCTCAATGATTCTCTGCACTGTTTAACACGGCTGGGCTTTTTCTTTTCGTCTTTCAGTTCAAGAGGATGTTGAACCGTGAGCTGACGCACCTGTCGGAAATGAGCCGCTCCGGCAACCAGGTGTCCGAGTTCATCTCCAACACATTCTTAGGTGAGTCGGATCTGTCATGGCTCACTCCACACTTCATAACACACGCTCAGCCAAGTGCCTGTGGAGGTCTGGGACATGCGGGAACGGAAAGAGCTCTACACTTCATAATTGCAGTTGCAATAATAAAAATATGGAAAATCGGGGAACGCAGACAAGGCTGTGAGACAGAGAGAGGGAAGGAAAGAAAGGAAGAAAAAGGAGGGGGTACGGTAGCTGGATGCCTCGTGGTTTGCCTGCAACGCTGTTTTCTAACCAGTCTGATCTGGTCTGCAGCCTGCCGAGAGAAAGCCAGTGAGTGAGTGCGTGAGTGTGGAACACAAGGGAGAGGAGTGGGTGGAGAGGAAGGGGGGAGGCAGACAAAAGAGAGTAATAGAGTAGGGGGAGAAAGAGAGTCGTCCGTGTTTGATTCCAAGGGGTCACCGTACTCCCCTCACCTTTTCAGTTCAAAGCTGTGCAGCCCACTGCTTGGTTTTGAATGGGCAGGTTTTCTGCAGCAGAGCACACAGAGCCTGCAGAGCACACAGAGCCTGCAGGCACACGAAAAACGATGCAACTGCAGAATTATGAGAAGGCGTATCATTTGAAAAAGTGAAAAAATAAACATGAGATGTAATCAGAAAAGACCATGTCGTGCCACAACAAACAAACAGGACAGATGTGGGACACATTCGGCCAACGCGTATACCTCCATTCGAATGACCTCCCTGAAGCAATTCTTTGAATTCCCTCTAAACAGTTCATTAGACAGGGTTCTCTGTTTTGCTTTGGATCTTTGTTTTGTGAACAGAGTGATGAGGGTTCTTTCCCTGGACTGTGTCGTCAGTGACATTTCAGAGAGATCGCAGCCTTTTACTATTAGCGGAGATGTTTACCTGCTTTTATGGCATGTGACTCAGTCCTCTTGTGTTATTTTGCTGAAGATATGTTTTTAGCCACATGAGCTGACATAAAGGCCTCAAAGGTCACAGTATCAGTTATGAGTTGAGTGGTTCCAGGATATTAGCATAAATGACAGACTGAAACCTACCCCCTCCTCGCCCTGCAGACAAACAGAATGAGCTGGAGATCCCGTCGCCTACTCCGAAGTCTCGGGAACGGAAAAGGAGGCAACCAGGGCAGCAGCAGCAGCTCATGACTCAGATCAGTGGGGTGAGGAAGGTCACACACGGCCCAGGCATCTCCAGCAGCTGCAGCGTGGCCCGCTTCGGCGTCAAGACGGACCTGGAAGACCTGCTTGCCAAGGTGGGTTTCTACAACGTTGTGACACAAATGCTGTACTTGCCCACCATGAGCTTTAGAATAGAATCAGCATCTTTATCTTCTTTTCTTCAGGACTTGGAGAACGTTAACAAGTGGGGGTTGAACATCTTCAGGATTGCTGAACATTCGCATCAACGTCCACTTACGTGCGTCATGTACGCCATCTTCCAGGTAAGAACTTTGGAATTAGTTCAGTAAAAGGTTTTATTTATAGGCATTTGAGACTAAGCTGAATGTCTTATCTGCAGGAAAGAGACTTGATGAAGACGTTCAAGATCCCAATGGACACCTTTGTAACATACATGATGACCCTCGAGGACCACTATCACTCGGACGTGGCCTATCACAACAGCCTGCATGCTGCTGATGTCGCACAGTCCACACACATCCTGCTGTCCACCCCGGCTCTAGATGTAAGAGACTATGTAACTGCTAGCCTGCCTCTGAATCAGACCAGAATTTTGACTCACCCATGCCAGCAAACTTTATCTCCCTATTATAGCCTTGACGTGCCTGACATGCATAAAAGGCCTGATTTTTCTATTTTTAGGTTTTATCTGAAACTGTGGTATTTATATCTTCTGTACCTGTAGGGATTAATCTAGTCTGTACTGAAAGCATAACACCGCTAATCGCCAAACTATGCGCCTTGGCTTGCCTGGAGCACATTTATACTGTTCGTGTTTTCACTCAGCAGAGAATAAACAAGGCAAAAACTGAGGCTGGTTCAAATCATCTGCTTAGTGTTGGGCTTTTTGGGATTTGTCACTTTGAGTAAAATTCAGCGATTCTCACACTAATTTTCCCCTGTCTTTCCGAATTCACAGGCGGTCTTCACAGACCTGGAGATTCTGGCAGCCATCTTTGCGGCAGCGATCCACGACGTGGACCACCCAGGGGTCTCAAACCAGTTCCTAATTAATACCAGTAAGTGCTCTTGCCCTCTCCACCCCTCCTTTCACATGCAGTTAGACAAACCAGAACCAGATGGAGATCCACCAAAGAGCAAATATTCATTCCACTGTGTCTGTGTTCTCTAATGCTTCTGTTCAGTCGTGTCCTCCGAGTTTTGCATAATCACATCTGCTTTGTCTTTGCTGCAGACTCGGAACTGGCCCTCATGTACAATGACGAATCCGTGCTTGAGAACCACCATCTGGCTGTAGGCTTCAAACTCCTCCAAGGGGAAAACTGTGATATTTTTCAAAACCTTTCGAAGAAGCAGCGGCAGACCCTCAGAAGGATGGTCATCGACATGGTAAGACGGCAACCTCTCTATATTATGGGATGTTATGTCCTCTGATTGGAGTCCCTGTAGTTAAGGTTCCCTTTCATCTCTCGTTAGGTGTTGGCAACAGATATGTCAAAACACATGAGCTTGCTGGCGGACCTGAAGACCATGGTGGAGACCAAGAAAGTCACCAGCTCAGGAGTGTTGTTGCTGGACAACTACACGGATAGGATACAGGTGAGGCTTTGTTTACACTTAAAACCTTAACATTGCTAACCTTCTCCAGTTTTTAAACCTATCAGAGTACATTAATCAACCTGCTTGCCTCGTGATGTCCTCAGGTTCTGCGAAACATGGTCCACTGCGCTGACCTTAGCAACCCCACCAAACCCTTAGATGTGTATCGGCAATGGACAGACCGCATAATGGATGAGTTCTTCCACCAGGGTGACAGGGAAAGGGAGCGTGGCATGGAGATCAGCCCCATGTGTGACAAGCACACCGCCTCTGTGGAGAAGTCCCAGGTTTGTAGACTCATTCCGTTTAAAAGTTTAGCCGGAGAGAGCACATTTTGGGATAGCGGCACTGAATCCACTTTCAAAGCAAGCTTGGTGATCTATTTTTAATTTGACCATGCTCTCATTTTTCTCTCCAGGTGGGATTCATTGACTACATCGTGCACCCTCTATGGGAGACATGGGCTGACCTGGTGCACCCTGACGCCCAGGACATTCTGGACACTCTGGAGGAGAATAGGAACTGGTACCACAGCATGATCCCCCAGAGCCCCTCTCCTCCGTTCTATGAGACAGGGGGCGACGGTGGGGACAAGTTCCAATTTGAATTGACTTTAGAGGGTGATGAGGGGGAGGATCCACCTCAGCAGGACACAGTCCACCACACTCAGAGACACTCAGAGACAGCTCGCATGGATACAGTCAGTCCGAGTCATACGTCTTCAATCGCAGAGACGTAGCAGCGCACCGTGACGGCTTGTATTTGTTTATGCAATGAAATGGAGATCTACTAAACTCCTGCTGGAGAAGCTGGGGAGCTTGACTGGTCCGTGAAACTGATGCGAGGCGTCCTGCTCTTTCTTCAGTCATCAGATGGAGTGGAGCAGTCTCTTCGGAAGGCAGGTGGACCTACAAAGTTGGACCTGTACCCTGCAATTGCAGTCACTTGAAGCTCGACTGCTCCACAGTGGTGTTCCAGCAGCTGTTAGACTGAAAGAAACACACCCAGGCAGAAATTCGGGTTCAGAGTTTCTGACTTTGAGATGCTATGAAGGAGAACTACTGACTTACAAATCTGACGGATTTACTTCTCTGTTGGACTTTTATCTTCCTTAAAGACAGGCGTATGTATGGAACGTGGAGTCTATTGCCAGGATTTTTTTTTTTTTTAGCAGTCTTCCTTGATTCGGGGCAATAGAACTGTTCATCCTCAAGCCTGTACTTTCACATTCACTCTTTGTATTTCACAAGACAATATTTCACTTTTTGTAACATCTGGTACAGTGTATCTATTGTAAATAGAATCCAAAGAACCAGTGATGAAAGCACTTTAACGGTGACACTGAAACCACTTTATGATGGGCCGATAAGCTGTCCGAGGGTACGAGTACCCTGATGAAAACAAAAAAAAAACTAATTTGGAATTATCCTGAAATACCGGAGCCGGTTCTCTGCCTTGCAAAGGGGCCCTTTTATGGTGATCTTGCAGAGGGGTACAAAAAAGGTCAACGCAACCTTGCAGATGGGAGGAACTACAGAGGCTTTAGGTCTATCAGGGCAAAGAAGAGGCAAATTAGTGACCATAACCGGCGAACAACTTCAAAATATTTCCGAGTCGTGCCAAAAAAACGAGCGCCTGGGTAACGATCCCTGACGTCAATGCCTTTTGTTTCGCTGTGTGTTAGCGTAGACCCGTGAACACAGGATGTGGTGATAAGCCTACACACCAGTCTTAAATCATCGAACTGAAATCACTTAAGGCCAAAGTAGTCTTCTCCCGTTGTGCACCAGGTTCCTATAAAGCCAGATGGGCTGTTATGTTTGCTGTAGCTCTCATACATTATCGGTACGGCCTCATGCAGCTCACGCTCACTTTTTTGAGACTGTGTGAGAGAAAACTGTTTTTTTTTTTTTTTTTTAGCATTTTTGAAATATTTTAATGTTCCTTTGTGAAATGATTTCCTGTTTTCTTCAAGTATTTAACGCAAAGCAGGAAACCATGAGCTCAGTTCACTGAAAGTGACGAGGCCGTTCTACAACCAGTCGGGTTTCCAATGATGACAAAAAGCTACTTAACATAAAAAAAAACTACAACTCGTTCTTAGTTTTATTTTTTGTGTGCGTTTTTACTTTGTATCCTTGCAAAGGCGAAGGTTATGTACACTGTAGTGTATCTGTGAGTTCCCTGGTGGAATTATCATTTGTTACTGTTGTTTATTAATAAAATAATTTTAATTTGTGCAGCACAAACACATTTGACTGCCCTGGTGATGCCATGTATGTGTCACTTCTTCCCAAAGAACCTATTAAATCTGTACATTTTGGAAATATTTGGTCGAAAATGTTTATATTGTACTTGGGGATATTATTGTCACGGAAAAAAACAACAATCGAGAAAACTAAAAAGTCTCGAAAGAACATGGAAAAACCTTTTCAGGGTAAAAGAGGTGTTTTCCCCAAGGGTTCTTCAGTAAAGGCAAGAGTTTTACAGAGAACCCTGAAAGCTCATAGAACCATGTGAATTCGGGTCATATATCCACACTCCTCAACCCATTTAAAAGGATGAAGACATCGAATTACGACCAAGTTAAAAAGCATTTTTCCCCACAACTCTGTACTAAAAAGGGGGTTAGCACTGTTACAGACCAAGTAAGAGTTTGGTAACTGGGTCCTAGTCCTCAGTAAAAGTGTAGGACCAACATGGATTAATTCTAGGACACAAGTCTTCTAAACGTAAATTCATGCTTAATCCTGGCCTAGGAGGTTGTATCTGGCACACTGTGTAGCATCAAGCAGAGAAGTCACTTTCTCTCAGACCTTAGCGCACACAGAGATATCTCTGCTGGCTCCACCCATACGATTCCTCTCCCATAGGCAGCCATTACTGCAGATACGGATCAGGTAGACGTGACACCCATCACCACCCAGAGGCAAGGAAGCAGTGAAGCGTGTTGTGTACAACAAAACTGGCTTTAACCGGATTTCGGGGCTGAGGTTGCTGGTGATGGTGGAATGCAATCGCAACTCAGCATCAGATAATAACGGCTGTTCTCAGCCCTGTGACACTGCGCACAGACGTTCCGGACACGAAGTACACGAGGAGGTCGGTGGTCCCAGCCGGACAGTGGACAGAGTGTCTCTCCTGGGCTAATAAGGACAAACAAAATGGCCGTCAAACCACAACACTGCACGTTAAAAACTCTGGAAAGTTCTCAGCGTTCCTTGTTTTCAAAATCAAACATCTAGAGATGCTTAAGCTGATAGGGTAGCCTGCAGACGAGCCCAGAGACATGTGGACGTTCTACGGCAACATAAACGCTACTTTGTAACCTCACTGATTCTCGACCGCCAGTTCTTTGTAGATGCCACAAGCTCCATTAGCGTCATCCCATTATTTACAGTGCTGGAGGCAACAGTGTCTTCGCTTTAGTTCGCATGTCGTGCATCTAAGGCTCGACCTATGAATCGTGCGTGTGATCTGGAAGCCAGATGTTTTTTACATCAAGTGACAAGTGCTTAGGCGTGCTAGGCCTTTCAGCATCTCTGGGAAATAAAAAAAAAAAAAAAAGTAGAAATAAAGACTGAGATGGCCCCCTTTTTTTGATTTCCCCTGCCGTGGTCGTCTTGAGTCCCGAGAAGCAAAGTTGACTGTTTACCCAAACATGCAGTGACACCAGGGCCAAGTTTTTCCATTGAGGCTCCGGCGGGAGCCAAAAAATCTGGGGAGTTTATTTTCGAGGTGTGCTGGGGCGGGCTGACGTCAAAGCACCGACAGTCCGGGGAAGAGAAAAAAAAACGGCGTGCTGGAAAGCCCAAACACGAGCAGCAAAGAGCCCAGGCTCGGAGCCCTTGGGGTGGAAACAGAACAGGATCCTACCAAAACAAGTGAGTTCGCTGCACTTTCAGAGAACAGAGCTGGTTTCCTGCGAGCTGGGCTCCTTTATCGCTTCCTCAGAATGCGGGACAGAGGCCAGCACTTGTATCAGATTGAAGGTTCACAGAATTTATTCAAGAGGAAAAAGACAATGAGCTTGCTGACAGGGAGAAAAGCCTTAGCTATTCCCTGAAAGGGCAATAGGGGACACAGGGGCGTTGACGTTCGCTCCAAGGAGTAATTAATTGGGGGCGATGCCCCACCAGCTCCACTGCTCCATGCAGACTGCATTATGTTTATATCTGCTGTAAACCAGCAGCAAACCCTGACCGGTAGAATTAAGCTTTCAGTTCAGGCCATAATTGGACACCCCTGTCATGACGCTAGACATTCTAGTAATATGTTAGTTAATGGCAATTTACATGTATGCATCTTAAGATTTTGGATGATCGGAATTTGGATCACAACATCATTTTTCAAGTCCGATTTTATATTATTGTCCATATTGTCCACTGATCATTGTCATTGTGGATATCACAAAGCACTTGAACCAAAGCAAAATGGCCTCTGGTATTACCGCCACACTGTTGCCCGTCTTGCCATTTTCTAGAATGTACGGGGGAGGTTTTTGTAACTTTAGGGGGATGCTATGGTGCAGCAAAATAAATCCAAATTAATAATGAATGACTTAAATTAATAATTCATATTTAGGGTGGCTGAAGGACACCACGTCATCTCAAACTGCCACTAACACAAGACCACTGGACTCAACACGCTTGGAGGAGAACACCAATTGTTCAGTATCCTACTGCCGTAAACAGACACCCACAGTGACTAACACCATGCTGAGTGATGGGAGAGAGGGAGCACATGCAGCAATAGAAATCTCGGCCACAGGTGGCTGTGGCATCACAACTATCTGGATTTCTGCGGCCCATATATTCCATATTCTCTTTCCTGTGTGTTTTCCATGTTTTTTGGTAGGCTCACCCGTGATTTACTTTAGTCTTGAGTTACGCGCTGCAGCCTCCAAAAATTATTGGGCATAAACACTGGGTGAGCCTGCTGTGCGAGTACGTCAGAAGATTCCACATCGATTTCACTTCACTCCCGGAACAATGCAGTGCTCTGCCAGCCTGGTGAGGAAATGACACTTCAGCGAGTCGCATTATTAATGTGTTTTCCTATTTCCACCCGTGTCTAATTGGGCCATGGTCCAGTGCAACTTTTGCTGCAGGTGTTCATGCAGATGCTGCACCCAAACGAAACACACTGCGGTCCAGGCCTGCAGGGCCTAGAGGGCCTCCAAATATACTAAAGGACAGATATGTACATTTACATTTACGGCATTTAGCTGACGCTGATCCAGAGCGACGTACATCAGTCCTCAAGTCATCCACATCTGTTTCTTAAACCTGTAAAGCTAAACTTAAATCAATGTCAACTATTCAACCAAGTTACTGCACGCCACGTACACCAAAACAACTCCTGTCAAAGAAAAGTCAGAAGTTAAGACAAAAGTAAGGAAGGGATGGGGATAAAAGTTTTTTTGTGTGTGTGTGTGGGGTTTTTTTTTTTGAGAAAAGGCATGATTAGTAACAAAACACATTTTTGAATTTTATTTCTTATTTAACCAAGAACAAATGCATTGCCCCCTAAATGTGTATTCATGGGATTCAGTGTATCTCTAATCAGAACCGCCTGATTTCCACACTCCCAAAGGCTTCTTCAGCCACAGGTGCCACATATCTGCTCCCACGGGGTTGAGAGGATCCCGCCCCTTCTATTTGAGGCTTCCAGGGAACCTAGGGTCTTCAAAAGCACTGATGCAAATCACCAGTCGCCCGTCTTCTATTAGTTCTGCAGTCGACTAATGACTTCCACGGCCTCAGATGTCTCAGATGGAAATGTTGCCGTAAAAACACAGGCCCTATCCCTGTCGGGTTTACAATAAACAGCCAATAACGACTTCTCAGCGCTGCTGTGACGTCTTTTCTTTAAAAGAGGAGTTACTCAGAATTGTTATTATGGAATCATGTTGCATGGTGCCTTTTCAGCCGTTTCTGCTGCATCTGCAAATCAAACCATGCGAGAAAACAGCCCAGCCGCGCCGCAATGGAAGGAGTGTGAAAATGTGAGTGTTCTTAAACGCAACTGCAATGATGCGTCAATTCAAAAGTAGCTGACACTGTTTATTACGTATTAAAATGATATTCAAGAACGCGCGCAGTCATTTCTGGACCAGAGCCATGATTAAGACCATTAAAAAGAAAAAAAGGCGCTGTATGGTTTTTACTGAGACTTTCAGTAGCAGTAATTAGCAGTTTGTTGTAAGGTTCCACGGGAGTGGAGTTGGTGTAGATTGTATTTCTACACACTGAGTGTGAATCCCGTGCGGTCTGCAGCGTCTGTGGAGCCGAGCTGTGCGCTCCAGACGGGGTGAGCGCTGCAGACACAAAGGAAAAGAGGCAGGAAACTCCACCTCATGATTGACGTATTTGAAAAACAGTGGATCTTCTCCATATTCATGTGAAGTTCCTGCATGTCCAGACAACACAGTCACTCGGAAATGTGTGCAGGGATACTGGTATGCACGTCAGCAGCCAAGTTTTCAGGGAATTGGTCGCACACACACACACACACACACACCCCTACGCTGTATGCTTATACAATATTTATTATGTCCTATATTACATATGTAAGTGCCTACATGGAATGAAAACAAGCATATACTTGTGTTTAGAATGTATTTCTATGTATGTAACATCTGTATTATAAATCACATACACATGTACATACACATACACAGAAAACACAATTTATTTTTAAATTAGCATCTCCATGAGTGTGAAACCATTCCATGCCAGTGTCGGTTAAATTCCTACACAAGCACCTCATTCTGCTTTATGAGGGACTGATTAGTGATCACCTGAATCACATCTTATTTAA